>ML681964.1:74585568-74790988 GCA_007922195.1 Podocnemis expansa
AACCCCGCCGGTGCCTGCAGCCCCCTGAGGAAGCGAAATAGCAGGTTCACAGTGTGAACCTGCTATTTCATTTCCCGCCTTTTCCTTATTTTGAAATAACTATTTGTTAATTCGAAATAAGTTATTTCAAAATAAGGTGTTATTTCGAAACAAGTTGTTTCGAAATAACCATCTGTGTGTGAATACAGCCTATGATACCATGTTTTCTTGGACCAACCTCTCCATCAAAATCCACTAAACCACCCACGACCTTCTACACTTTTACACCTTCCTTAAAATCCACCATTGCCATGAAGCCCCCAAATCCCCTCTCTCTGGCATGTTTTAGGCTGAAGAGCACCTATGACTACTGAAATGACTAATTTATGCTACTGTACTTGTCATTGTGTCTGTCATTTTGTCTTACTTCCCTCCCCATTTACCTGTTTCTTCACTAGATGTTTATTGTCCAAACCCTAGATAGTGAGCATGCTGGGGTGGAGACCATCTGTGGTATTCGTTTGTACAGCCCCATGCACGATGGGGCCCTGGATGAACCCTTTAGGTGCTAACACAGTAATGAAAATAAAGGGCTGTTTGGAATTCAGTGAGGATGTCTCCAGGGAATGGTGGCAACTTGAAGGCTGGAACTGTCCAGGGAGTTTAAGAAACCCGGAAACACAAATCCCACAGGAATTCACTGCAGCGAGTTGTCTAATTCCCTCAAAAAACCTACCCTATGCCATCCCTGGTGTACATGTTTTTAAGCTAATGGGGACTTCTGTGACAGGCATGGTCTCTGATGGGTCAAGGTCTCAGACGGTGAGCTCTTTGGGACAGTCATTTTCTTTTTGTATAGCTGTGATTTGTCTAGTGTCACACACTAGTGAGTGTGTGTGAGGGTCCTCCTCTGGGCCCGATCTACTGAGGCTGGTAGGCTGTTACAAGTTCAGCTATCTCACTCAATAGTGGCATGTGCTGTTTCACTTGGGATTGTGGTGGTGAGCCAGCCAAGATGGTGGTTTTATGCAGGAGCTATCAGCTAAGAATGACCTGCCTAATTCATTGGGTGTGACATATCCTACTATAGACAAAGCCCTATGTTATGCCCATGTGGGCAAATTCCTCCAAAGCCTACTAAACAGCTGTGAAAAATCCAAGTCCTCTTTAAATCTCCTCTATAATTATTCTGTAAGAGTTCCCTGTTGCCTGTATGTTCCTCTCTCACTCATTTTATTTTTTTGACCCCCCTTGCCCTTCTGATATATTGTGTGTGATGGACTCAACCCAGACCAGCACAGGAAGCGTCTCTTGGGCCTCTCTCGGCAAGCTTAACACACCACCCACCAGCGCGCCAGCGGTCAGCCCCCCCAGGAATGCGTATTAATGGCGCCATGGTGGGAAAATCTCTATCAGCCGCTGACACACAATACAAAAGAGGCTTGGCAGAGGGGGAGTGGAAATGCAGTTTTGGCACCGACGTTGGTAAAAGCAAGTCACACTGAGCCAGCTAGAGCTCTGCCTCAAACCCAGGCAGTGCATGTTTGAAGTCATATCTATATTTGGCTGGAGCCTCAGGAGCACAGTATATTGTACTAGGCTGGCCTGAAAGGATATCTCTACCTGGCATACTGAGTCCTGGGTTCTGACCCTGTGCTCCTTTCCGTCTACACCCAAATCAGTCTGAGCAAGCTGGGACCCTGCTAGGGGCTGGATCAAAGCCCCATTGGGTATGTCTATGGTGCGATTAAAGCAAGATGATCAGAACTCAGATTAGCAGACCCTGGGTTTCTTAACTCAGGGCTTGAAAGTCTACTCTCATTTGTAACCTCAAATTAGGAATTGTTGAACCATGGGTACTAACCTGGGGCATCAGTGTTTAGCAGTGGGCCTGAGTCCAGCCACCCGTATCTGAGACTTGCTAGGATGCTCTAATCTCTTGTTCAGGGAAGAGCATAAGAAAAACTTGACTGTCCACCAAATGTGATTGTCCCCAGAGAAAGAAAATCAGCCTAAAGGATTATTTTGGTGGACTCCCTAGCATGAGTCTAGAGGCGAGGCACCTACACTGCAAAGCAACAGGGCTTGAACCCAGAGTTGACTCAGACTTTGCCCCTCCACCCCAGGGATGGGGGGCTTAGTGTTATATGATTGCTGCCAGAAGGGGAGTGAGGCTTGAGACCCGATCTGAGCCCTGGGTTTGCACTGCAACGTGGGCATACCATGTGGTTCAGGTCCAAGCCCTTTCATTTTGCAAAGTAGAAGCAGTTCATGCCACAGACCCAGGTCAGAAGGCCTTTGTAGTGCAGTATTAAGATGTAAGCCTGGCTGTGAGACCCAAAAACAGAAACATTAAACCCAGATTTACAATGCAGTGCAGTTGGGAAATGTGGGCTTGAAAATGGCAAGTCCCGGTCCCACAGACCCAGGTATGCAGTGCTGTGTAGACACTCCCATGGACAAGTACAGAGGGCTCCTGCTTGGGATGGTCTGGGCTTGAGTCTACTGGCACAAAGACCAGCTATACAGCTGTGTAAATTTAGCGGCGATCTCCTTGGGTTACAGCAGCTATTCACAGATTCATAGACGCCAAGAGCAGCAGAGATCACAGATCATCTGATCAGCTCTCCTGGATGACACCGACCACGGCATGTCCCAAGATAATTTCTTTCTCAACATGAGCACATAGTTATGGCTGAATCGGGCCAAAAGTTCCTGAGCCAGAGCCTTGGAAAGTCTAGCTATCAGTTCTAGCCATTGAACACATTTGGCCCCTGTTATTGTAGTATTTGGACATGTCACATCTTTAATTTATTGATCCTCATAACACACTTGGGAGGTCCAGCCCTGGTTTTGCAAATGCACCACTGAGGCACGCTGAGGTGAAGTGCTTTTTCCAAGAGACGTAAATATGTGATTTTCTTGCTTCCTTGCACCGCAGTTGTCATTCCCACTGGCAATGGGAAAAAGCAACGGCAGACAGTTCAACTCCCCACTGGTGTACATGGGCACAGATGCATGGAAGCTAACAGAACAGGGCCTGTTTACATCATCTGAAAGTGCAGTACTTAAATCTAATTTAGATGATAAGGCAGGGACCCTGGTCATTTTAAAGCTTCATGCACTAGAGTGAAAAGCTCAATCCTGCACACCTGATTCACCGCCGTTATCTTTGATAACACAACTAGTCCCACTGAAGTCATTGCAACTACATGCAGGATGTAAACTGATGGGTTAAGTGGCTCCTCTAGGTGTGTGATTTTTTAAAGTGCTTTGGGACCTTCGGGGTGAGAGGTTCTATTGAAATGTAAGTTTTACTTGCCCTGATTCTATATTCACTATCACCAATTTGAGACCAGTAGCTCCATTAGGTTGATTGCAATTATCCCCATTTTGCATTTGGCATGGTGAGCATAATCAAGTCACTTATTTTGAGCAGCCAGATTAGGAATGGATCTATCTGAAGAGTTCATGCTCCTCAGACAAGTTCATATTTATTTTCTAATGCTATCCATTCTAGTGGTCTAAAATAGTTGTGAACCATTACAGCATTAGTTTATAAAAGCCACCCATAGTTAAGCTTTAGAAAAAGAGTGGTGTGAAAACTCCTGGCTAGCTAAATCGTATCAACACAGTTGGTCGAATTGTTTTATGCAGAAATTTTTCCCATGTTCATCGAAACAATAATTTTCCATGAGGAAAATATCAATTCTTATGAAAAAGACTCCATTTCCCTGCAGGAAAAATATCCGGATGAAAACATTTTTGTATTTAATTTTGACTTCCAGTGTTGCTTTGCTTCCACTTTTGAACTAAAGAAATAAACATGCAACAACATCTTCTACAGAGGTAAAAACGAGGAGTCCTGTGAAACTTAAAGACTAACAAATTTATTTACTGAATGAGCTTACATGGGGGAACATTCCACTTTGTCAAATGCTTTGAAGGTGGCAAACTTACAGAATAAGAGAAAAATAAATGCACATAAGTGTAAGTCATAGGATCAGGTCACAGTGTGACAGCAAATCAAAGCAGTTGTTAAGATTCAAACACTGGGAAATAGTATATAGAGGAAGGTGAGGTCAAATCACGTGTTGTAGTGAGATGCTGGATTGGAAATGACATTTTTTTTTCCCACATAAGGCATTATTTCAAAGTTTGGGGACCCAAAAATAAACACGCTTGGTTGTAACAAAACTTGTTCCCACCCTGTTTTCCTTCCCAGAAGCACGAAACCTCCTAAATCTCTCAGATTAAGAACCAGACCTGAAGCCCTTCCTCACAATGCAATCCCATTGGTAGCCTTATGTGTGGAAGGATGCCTGGTCATAAAGGTACGGGACTGAGGGTCAGGGTTCTAGTTTAAAATTGGCAAGTTGTTTGTGAAGGGAGGGCAGCATTAGCTTTTAAGTAAAGCACTGGAGTGGGACTCAGCTCTAGCTGGCTGGGCAGCCCTGGTCAAATCCCTTTAGTTCCCTGTGCCTCAGTTTCTCCACCTGTGAAATGGTGATAAGGGTGATGATCTCCTTTGTGAAATGCTTTATGACCTGCAGATGAAAAGTGGCTCTGTAAGCACTAGGCATTATAATTCTACGTGCCTCAGTTCCCCTTCTGTAAAAAGGCAATAACAAAACACCCTGACTTTGAAGGTTTGCTGCAATGCTGAATATAAAATGGGGATAAAAATGTAAAACACATAGGTACCTAAAGCCCATTGGCTTGCATTGGGACATGGGCTCCTAAATCAGTTTGGCACTATTGAAAATGTTACCCAATGATGATGCGTCAAATGGGGGTTGGGAGGCGTGACTCACTGCTGGAAAGTACAATAAAAATATCAGGGATTACTCTTTTATCTCTTTGGGCATGAATACACCAAAAATACTGTGTCGATCCCCAGTGTAGACTCATTCAATTTTTCCCAGAAGTGCTCTCCCTTCAACATAGTAACTCTACTCCTTCAGAAAGAGTAACTGCATCAAAGGGAGACCATTTCCCATCGCTGCACCTGAGTGAAGACACACAGAAAAGGAGAGTAAGTAAATCAACAGAAGATACGAATTCTGTAGTGTATAGCTTGCATATCTGCTGTCCATGCTACATGGCAGTGTAGACTAGGCCTTTGACTTGCTCTACAAAATATTTCACAAAATTCAGTCTGTATCTACGGTATGTAGGTACTATCTTTGCACTGGAAACACCTGCTCCTATGAACAATGGTGAGATGAAAGCTCTCCATATTTCCAAAGTGCAGTTTGCCCAACAGAAGGTCATAGACATTAGGAAACAAGCAAAATTTATAACCAATAATAAATAAAAAGCCTGTTCACTGTGCTGGCTTCCATGTGTTTCTCATCGCAAAAGAGTCATTGAATGGCTATTTGCATGATGTGGTTTTTCAATCCAAAGGAAACCACTTTTAATGTACTGTATTAAAGAAAGTGTTTCTCTGACTCAGATTTCTCTTCCATTTTTGGCCTTGCCAGTTGGCAATAACCGGGAATGAGAAGCAAAAGATAAGCAAACCTATTCACATTTAAAGAAGAAATCATGCCAACTGTCACCCAAAAATTGATGCAAATCCAAACTGAGTGTTGCTCAAGAGCTGGAAAAAATGGTTGATTTTCCTTAATTTTCCCTCTTCTAAAATAATGAATTTTCCCTTTTCTTCTCTGATCATGTTCTTGCTCCTGCTGTGCTCTTAACACTAGAATACAAGAGATGACGAATACAATAAAGATGGTTGTGCTGTTGAATTCCTGACCAGAGAAGCAGGAGGTAAGATCTAAGGTATCCACATGTTTTTATCTCAGTTAAATTTCCAAATACAGCTGGTGGGAAGCTTGGGTGGAAACTTTTAGTGGAGAGAATTATGAATATTTTTACTGAAATTTTTTGTCAACAAATTTTGTGCAACATGAAAAAAATTGAGCATCTCCTCTCATAAACCTTTCTGAATTTCACCTCTTACCTTACATAGAAGTTTGAAGGCACTATGAATTCCCAGGCAGAAGAGTAAATACAGTTGTAATTCACACTAACATTAACTAGGCTGCCACACAGAGAGACAAATAGGTGGAACTGGCTGGAAAATAATTCCATTTCACAGCAACATTTGAGGTTTTGAAATGTGCTTTTGTCCCAAAATGGAAGGAAAACAAATCCTATAGTGCAGTGGCTCTCAACCTTTTTGAGTATGCAGACCCCATTGTAATGTCCAAAACTTTTGTGGACCCCCAAATGATAATAGTTGCTGCTGGGGACTGACTGCAGGCAGCGTGCTGCATAAAGGCAGTGGAGGACCTGGCCCCTGCTTGCTCCCAAAATCTGGGGACGTATCCAGTGTGCGGCTGCTCATAGCAGGCAAATACAATTCATTTATATGATAAATTTTAGAGCCCTCTCCAACATGGAGCACTGGCTGGCAGCGGCTCGGGTCTGATGTATTCACAGACCTCTTGCAATGACTCCACAGATCCGCAGGGGTCCCTGGACCACAGGTTGGGAACCACTGATATAAAACATTTCCACAAAACCAAATTGTGTGAAAAAACATCCATTTTTAGATCTTATGTCTCCTCAGAAGTGACCAGAATGGTCTGGACCATAGAACCCTACCTCATCAAAACCTTTAGAGAACTTGATGTCTCTGTGACTGTCTGACTGGTGAGTCTTGCCCCCAATTCAGGGCTGAGCTGATCACAGTATTTGGGGTCAAAAAGGAGTTTTCCCCCAGGGCAGAACGGCAGAGGCCCTAGAAGGGTTTTGCCTTTTGTTTGGCATGGGGCAGCAGTCACTTGCTGATGGAGTCTCTGGCAGATTCTCTGTACTTTGAAGTTTTTAAACTATGATCTAAGGACTTCAATAATTCAGTCATAGATTAAGAGTCTATTACAGGAGTGGGCGGGTGAGGTTTTGTGGCCTGCACCGTGCAGACAGTCAGACGAGATGATCATCACTGGTCCCTTCTGATCTTAAAGTATACAAGTCTATGAGCATATTTTGATGAAAATACATTTGGTTAAAAACGCTCCAACCCTCTCTGCAGCTGGGTTGTGTCTCCAGTTGACACACAAAGTCTCATTTTTGTTTCACAGAAACCGGCATGAACATTTTCACTGCTTCACTCTGCCTCCAATCAAATTTCCCTTTGTTCAGCATGCTGACGAAAGGCTGCTGACGCGCTGAAAACAAGAAGTCGTGGCAGGTTTTCATGAAGAAACTCAGAAAAAATGGGCTGGTTTTGCTTTTCTTTAGAACTGTCTCATTGCATAGAAATGTTTTCATTTCCTTGCCTCTAGAAGTTTTTTGAGATTGTAATAAAATGGTGTGAAAGACCATGAAGTTATTATGCCTATTGCATTAGTGCCTGGGTCTGTCTGAAGTGCAGGTGGGAGCATGCTGCTGAGCCCAGACAGTCACGCACACGCTAGCTCCTACGAAGCTACAAATAACACATCTGTCCACCTTGATGGGGAGAGAGGCTTCTAGTTACAATGGAGGCAGTGGTTCCCAGCTCTCTGCTGTGGCACACCTTGATACCTTTAATTATTTTGAGGCACAACACCATGTAGTCTCCAAAATGAACTCATGAATGTTCATGAGCCAATCCAGAACTCTTCAAGTAGTTTTTTCAAAAAAACTTTGTGGTGCACCGGCTTAGGCTTGAGGGCACACCCATGTGGCATGGCACGCTGGCTAGGAAACACTGGTGTAGACAAACCTATAGGGACCCCATCCAAGGTCAAGTTCTTGGTATAAACTCACAGAAGACGACAGTCTCTGCCACAAAAGCTTACAACCGATATAGCCACAGCAGACGAGAAGTTGCATTGCTTCCCTTTTAGCAGTGGGGCACTAAGGCACAGAGAAAGTGGGTAATTTGCCCAAAACCCCAGACAGAGTCTATGGACAGGTCTTCATGGATGGTGACCAATTTTGTTACTGTCCTGGTTGACTGCAGGGGTCTGGGAAGACCTGATTAGCTGATCATAAGGTTTGATCTTGTCAGGGATGGTTTAAGAGGGTCCTTGGTCCTGCCATGAGTGCAGCGGACTGGACTCAATGACCTCTCATGGTCCCTTCCAGTTTCTGCAATTCTAGCTTGCAACACCACCCTGGCAACTGGGTAGTGCTGGCTCGAAGGGAGGCCCCTCCCTTTGAACCCGTGCAGCGCGTGTGTAGGGACTAGAGAAGCCAAACACAAATACGCTAGTTATTTTAGGTGACTTGCATACCTACATATTTCAAAGGGGCAGCTATGTTAGTCTAATTCAGCAAAACAAACAAGGACTCTGGTGGCACTTTTAGATACTAAATACATTTAAAAATAAATGTTAGTCTTTAAAAGTGCCACCAGACTTCTTGTTTGTTTAGCGTATCTATGTTTGACTGCCTGTGAAAAGAGCAGGCAGCGTGGATTGGCCCTGTCGCAGCAGCACCAGGAAGTTCAAGCTAGATTTCAGTGTCTTTTAGCCAGCAGTCATGTGCTTTACATTTACTGCTTCATCAGAGTAGTTTTGAGATGTCATCATGACTATTTCTCAGCCTTTCAACTCATTTCTATGTGCAGCAAATATAACTCTGTGGCATGCTCTATTGGATTTTGACTTGCTTTCGGCTGAACTCTCCTGAAGCGGGAAAATGTATTGACAACAACTTGGTCAGCTCTTCACCTGTCCAGCCGCTAGGGCACTGAGTAGTGGTGCAGCTGTCCTGTGGATTGGAGCATGCTCAGGAAAAATAGCCCCAAAGCTGGGGCGACATACGCTAGGCAGCTGAGTAACTATCCATCATCTGCAATGGGCTTCTACAAGGTGGACAGCCTGGGCTGCTGCGACTTTTGAGTTGAGTTGTGCTTCACCAGCAGCCTTCCCCCTTCCAATGTTGCTGCATCTTAGCTTCTAATCCTGTTTCTTCTGTGCAACATCAGGCTCATTACCTCAGCCTTTCCTCCCTGTATCTCTTCACACCGTAAGCTCTTTGGGACATGGTCAGCCTCTCACTATGTGTCTGTCCAGCACCGAGCACAACAGATCCCGAAGTAGTGGAAGCTGTTAGTTGTTCCTGTCATGCAATCTCTGTTGAAGTCAAAGGACCAATTCGGCTTTACATCAGCTCAGGACCTAGTCCTGCATCTGAAAGATGACACAAGCAGCACCTTCCTCTAAGTACCTCACTTGCAGCATCAATACAGGGTCGGAGCCCAAGTCCCAAAATAACGGTGTCTCATCTACACCCAATATTAACGCCAATGCACAAGAAGAAAAATGGTTGCCTCCTTCAGCCAACATATTCCCACTCTAACAAATAAAATAGGCGTGGAGCTGTTATTGTATGAGTGCTTGGAACCCATCTGTAGCCATCTCCTCCCTGCTAAGACTTTCCAGTGAGTCTGACGCTGGGGCCGGGTGTGTGGTTTGTTTGAATAATGGAGTGTTGGTGGAACGAGGCAGTGATTAACGAACCTTGGGTGTGTCGTGGAAGGCATTGGCTGTTCAAAGGCGGGACAGGCAAGGAGAGGGAAATGGGAATGAGAAGAAGAAGAGCTAAGAGGAAGGAATTAGTGGGTGAAATTCTGTGGCCTATATTATGCAGGAGGTCAGAAAAGATGATTCAAATGGACTTCTTCTGGTCTTAAACTCCACATCTACGACAGGCAGAAAAGAAGGTGAAAGCATTTAGAGGCACTTAAGTGATACATTCACACATCATATTTATTCAGTGCACAGCTTTCTCTTTATTTTCTTAGTAAAATAAACTGTTTAGCTCCAGAGCCAGGACATATGGCCTAGCAGAGTGAGCACAGGGATGTGTTGTGATGAAGACTTAAGTTCAATACTAAGTTGGTTTATTGTACGAGCATGTGCAAGGCACTTCAACCCTCTTGTGCCTCTGTTTCCCCATCTGTAAAACTGGATTAATGATGCTGACCTTCTCTGTAAACCATTTTGAGATCCGGGGGTGGGAAGCACTTGGTACGAATTAGACATTGAGGACGGCTATTCCTCATGCACACATTCACTGAGAGGAAATTAGTGGGTTTAGAGGAGAGCTGATGGGAATTTTTTTAATCATCATTATTTTTTTTTTAATGTCCAAGGATAAGTTTTTAGCTTTTTGATGAAAAGCTGAAATCAAGCACAATTTTTTTCAGTGTTTACAAACTGCTTTGATTACTATTTTCAGTCAAAAAATATCAGTCTTCAAAAATGTATATTGAAATCATTTCCATTTTGGGTGGGGGTTAACTATTTGGATGGAAAAATTTAAACCAAAATGAAAAGAAACATCCTTTTTGATTGAGTCAAAAAGTTGTCTTTCATTTTGAAAAGTAGATTTCATCAAAAAACATTTCTAACAGCTCTAGTCCATAATCCACTCAGGTCACTAAAATGTTTTATTGAAGCCACTTCATAAGATCAAGACACATGTGTGTTCCCCTAGCATCTCAAGACATTTTTTTTCTGCACAACCTATTCTCTCACAATTTTGTGGGCTATAGCAGGATGAGACTCTTATCACCAACACTTGCCTCTACACCTTATGCTAAAGGAGAATCTCCATTACCTTTTGCTAGTATAGTGCCTATGACACACAATAAAATATTCTGATTTTGGTCAGGAGAGGGCAGGGATGCACATTTGCACGAGCGCGCACACACATGTTCATGCACTTGCATACACACATGCACACACTGAGTAACCAGTTCCTTATAATAATTAACAAGAAAGGAAAATCTCTTATGTTGCAGCTGACTTATTGCTTAGGCCTGATACTTTTTACCAAACATTCTTCCTTAGGGCCATATTTTGCCATCTTTACTCAGACTGTGCAGCAGAGCACAGCACACTCTCCTGCTGGTGAAATGTTTTGTCTGTAGGCAGTAAACCAGCAGTGAAGATGAGACCAGAATTTTAAGGGTCTGTGTAGGGCCCCATTCTTGGGCCACACTGTTGATTTCCCTAGCCCTCCATCTGCCCCCGCCCAAAAAAACCAACAAACCATTGCCTCCCCCTAGAAGCACCTAGATACACAACATAAAGATCAACCCATTCTGGCCCATAATGAACAGAGCTGTCTGACTTAATCCTGTTTTTCAATTCCCAGCTCAGGCCTGCAGGAGATTAACCATCAACTGAATTAAAAACAAAACAAAAAACAGCTTGAGCTGAAGGATCAGGGGCGTGTAGGCACTTTGCATCAAGACCTGAGGAACGTCTCCCAGAAACCCAGGGCTAATGTTGTCCAGGCTTCTAATGCTCGGAGCTCTTTCACCATTCAAATGTAGACATAGAAATAAACTCACCAGGTTATTTCTTTATTAACTCTTTCCCCTCTTTTCCTTTCCTTCCCACTTGACATCTATCACAGTCTTTCCTTGCATGAACTTTTCTTTTTAATTTTATTTTTAAGCACCTGTAGTTCCTCTCTCGCTTTGACATAGAAAGCAGCTTGGTGCTCTTGATGTTATTGTGTTCACAGAATATTGGGATTGGAACGGACCCCAGGAGGTTTCCAGCCCAATGCCCTGCTCTAAGCAGGGCCAACCCCAACTAAATCATCCCAGCCATGGTTTTGTCCACCAGGTCTTAAAAGTTTCCAGAGATGGAGATGCCACCACTCCTTAGGAAACCCATACCAGAGCTTCACCACCCTCCTCCTGAGAAAGTTTTTCCTAACATCCAACCTAGACCTGCCTCTCCACTGCAACTTGAGACCATTGCTCCTAGTTCTGTCGTCTACCACCACTGAGAACAGCCTCTTTCCATCCTCCCTGAAATGCCCCTCTCTTCTGGTGGTTGAAGGCTGCTATCAACTTCAGGCTTGCCATGGTTTGAACCTAACAACTGCTCTGCTTTGCTGTTAGTGTATGATCTGATCCTATGTTTTACACCCCCTTGCATTTAGTTTCATTCCTTTCTGTAAGTTCACCCATCTTTGAAGCATCTGAGGAAGTGGGATTTTCTCCCATGAAAGCTCCTGTGAAAAATAAGTGTGTTAGTCTTAAAGTGCCACACGACTCCTTGGTTTTTTATCAAATCCCACCTCACTCTTCTCTTCTGCAGTGCAGGAGAGCAGTGGAAATGAACCCTCAGCCCTTCCACAAGCCCTGGCTCAGAGGGCTGGAGCAGGTGCCTTGCTAATTTGGGCTGAGTCAAATCCTAACGAGGCAAAAGGGAGGAGTTGGGACTTGGCTCAGTGAGGTATATAGAGACTGGGTCAGGCAACCAGAGGGAGAGGTGTGACATGGGCAGACTAGCAGGCTGTTTGCAAAAGCCAGAGGAGGAAAACAACCCTGAGCTTCTGAGGGCCCACAAGCTGCTTGATTTAGGTTGGCCTGTACTGGAAACTGCTGGGAAGATGGGCTGTGAGAACAAACCCTGTAACTAAAGAGCATGGGTGAGAGCACCGGCGAGCGGTGCATCCTTAGTGAAATCCTGGATGCTGAGTAGGACCTGAATGGGCGGATGGCCTGTGACACATTGCATATGAATTAAATAACCTCCGTATTCTCGGTTTCTCTTCATAAGTTATGTGCTTTAGCCGCTGAATAATTTTTGTCACCCGCTGCTGGACTGTGTCCAATATATTCACATCCTTCCTGTAGCAGAGGGGCCTAAAACTGGACACAACACTGCAAATGTGGCCTCACCAGGGTTGAAAAGAGAGCCAAAATCACTTCTCTTTTGCTACTTAGATCTTAGTGGTGGTGGTGGTGTGGTTTTTTTTCTTCCTTTTTTTTTTTTTATCAGAAACTCACACCTTGACATGCATGCATGTGCATGGGGCCAACATTTCAGAAATGTTCAGAGGCATGTTAAGGTTCCTCATGTGAAACTGAGGCCAGGTTTTCTAAGCCCAATTCACGTTCAGCTACCAAAATAATGTAGTTCATGTTCAAAAGTTCTCAGCACCAGCGTCCCCTGGAGCTTTGGAATAGACTAATATCTAGGTATAGGCTGACCTTTTTATCCTCTTCATGAACCAGAGATGTTTGATGTCTCTGGCTGATGCTGGAGTTGTAAAGTGGCCCCGTCTCTTACTAACATCCAATTGACTGTGCTGTCGGAAGCCGTATGCCAGAGAAGCACCAACACTCTGGCCTTTCTACAAAATTCTGGCCATCTGTTAGCCCCAAGAAATTGCTCTATTTTCTAATGCTTCTCTCAGTGCCAATGTAAAACAAGCCTTTACCTCTGAGGCACGGATCAGCACCTTGTTGGGATTTCGTCAGCTCTCAGATCAAAGTCTTGGCTAAATTTAATTTGAGAGCCTGGAAATGTATTCAATCCGAGTTGCAATAGTTGATTCTTTCAGCCATCTGAGGTGTTGTGTTTACACACTTGTATTTTCTCGAGGAACAAGAGATCTGCTTCTCAACCACTCTGCCCTTTGCATCCTCATTTACACCATGCTAGGCAACTATGAATCACTACCATTTGGAACAGTTGGTTTTTTAGGCACAGGTGAAAGTCATGAGAGAAGGTCCAAAGGGGTGCAAAATTGGGCCCAGCATATTGGCATTTCCTACCTTTAAATAAATTCACGCCTTGGTTGGAATACCATGTGGAGGTGAGTGTGGGGAGAAGAAACATGCAGCGAATGTAGTCTCCTAACCCCCATAAGAAGTGCGCAGTATAGATGTACCTTATGGGACATGGCAATGGGCTGTGTTTTGAGAGCACGGCTGTCCCTTTCATGTGCAAGGTGCGCTAATGGGACCAGTCTGTCAAGGCGATTCCATAACTCTGCCTCTTAACTCATTCCTCAGCATTTAGGAGCATTGCTCAATAGCGATGCTTTGCTGTGTGTTGAAGGATATGACCATACTGCACTCAGCGGGTGACTCTAGCTTGTATAGACATAACTGAGCTTGCTTTGATAGCCAGGGCAGAGTTGGCAGCAGTAAAGCTCTGCTCACTCAGCGTCTGGACACGTGTTGAAGTGATTGGCCCCAGCCTGTGCTGGCCCAGCTTCACTACTCTTATTACGGGGAGTTCAACATGAACCCCAGTCACTCCTCCTGATTGCCGTGTAGAGCTACCCTTAATGTGGAATTCATACATCTTCCTGCTTTCACTAATTGACACAGCCCTACAGGAGCGGAGATTTGTTGGTGTATTTATGGGATGTACATTTGGGCCGGATTCTGGCGGAGCAAGGGTGGCTGTGCTAGAAGGGGAAAGTGCATGGGAAGCCAGTAGATGCTGACTGCCCCTGATGCTCCTGTTAAGAGTCTGACATGGCTAGGATTGCACGCACACTTCATGATCCAAAGGCATGCATTGCTCCAGAAGGATTTGTGTGCCAATGGTCTGAGCACTAGGCTGATGGGGGAGCAATGAAGTGCAATAACTACTGCTGCTGATCTTTGCTAAGGTCTACTGATTACAGTCATCTAACTCATGTCAGGGTTTTACTTCTCAATGAATGTCTTGATCCAAGCTTCAGCGCCAGCAACACATGTGATGCATGGTTAGCACTTTGCCCAAAACAGGGAGTCCCAAAGGGATAGCCGTGTTAGTCTAGTTCAGTAAAACAAACAAGGAGTCCTGTGGCACTTAAAAACTAACAAATTTATTTATCACACGAGCTTTCGTTGGAGAATTGGAAATGATACGCAGATTTGATTGTGTTAAAGCATGACTATGGCTTCTTTTCCCATTACAACAGGTGATTTGACTTCATCCTCCTCTATGCGCTCTTTCCCAGTGTTGGAATCTTAACAACTGCTCCGATTTGCTGTTACTGTATGACCTGATCCCATGTCTAACACTCCCCTGCATTTATTTTCCTCCAATTCTGTAAGTTCCCCCCTTTTAAAAGTGTCTGATGAAGTGGGATTTTCTCCCACAAAAGCTCATGCAATAAATAAATTTGTTAGTCTTCAAGTGCCACAAAACAGGGAGAAATCCCTGCTAAGTCTCCCGAGTGTCCATCACAGAGGTGTCAAACAAGCAGCCCACAAGCCATCTGCAGCCTGTGCTCCGCTCTGCTGCGGCCCATGCTGGTTGTACCAGCCCAGGATTTTCCCCACGTAAATCTGTTAAGAGTAGGTTATATTTGATCATATCAAATGAAGGATACAGAAAGACTTATCCAATTTCATTAGAGTAACTGTTTGTTTTGTGTTTGTTTTATTCTCATTCTGATAGTCAAGAGACTACAGACCAAAAGTAGCAGTAGTTGTTGTGACGTTTATCTTTTTCTTATATCATTTTGTGGCCTGCCAAACTGAGTTGCTGACAGAAATGGCCCCAAAGCTAAATGCCTTTGACACTCCTCATCTGACACCTCACTCAAATGTTGGAACTTAAGATAGAAACGTTATCAAGACCATATACAGCGGCAGCATTTGATTGTCTCAGGATGGAGGATCAGGAATCACAAGATCTACCTGTAGCTCTAAGAGTATTACCTCACTGCCATTGGAGGTATGAGTGTAGTTCAGATACACACACCTGAGCTAGTTTTTCACTCTTGTGGCTGAAAATAACAGTGAAGACCTGGCAGCATGGACCTTAACACAGATCTAAGGTACCAGTCAGGTTTAGACAATCCATGTTGTCTCATTTCCACTGCTGTTTCTAGAATTATTCGCTAGATTAAAGCTAGTGCACGGATTCCTTCCTATGATGCAATCACACCTTGACATAGCAAAGATATATCCAAAGTCTTTCTGTGCCCTTGGACAAGTCAACCAACTTCTCTGCTTGCTTCTCCATCAAGTGCAGCTGAATGATCCTCTCCCTTTCTGGAGTGTTGTGAAAGATAATCAAAGGTGGTCTCAAAATGACTGGGATTGTCAAGAAGCCCCAAAAGCTAGGCATCCAAATTGCTTATGTTCCTATGAAAAATCCCACCAAGGAAGCCTTGAGAATTAGGGCTGGATTTCAAATAAGAATTAAATGCCTACGTCTAACTGAAATCCAGGCCTCGCTCCTTTTGAAAATCACAGCCAATAATCACGGTGATGTATAGAGTCCAGTGTCAATCAACATCTTACAAAATATTAGAGTGAAAAAGGAAAACAAACCTCAGAGGAGGAATTGTGGTTTCTTTAGCTAAAAAGATTCATGGCTGTTAGCTCTTGGAGCAACCAGGATTTGACCCCAGACCAGCAAGCACTTGAGTCATGGCAAGTTACACTTTTTGACTTCCTGCAGGAGAAGGAATAAAATTGTGCTGGGGAGCAAGGTCGAAGGCATTATCCTCTCTAGCAGTGCACTTAAATCCTTTGAGTCACAGCCAAAAGCCAGGTGTCTATGCCAGCGGCTCCCAACATTTTCAGTAACACAGCACACTTCAATGAGACATACAATTCCACGGCACACCCACTCTTGTCAGCTGAATTGATTGTTCATAAATGTCACATTTACTTACTGTGGTTACAGTCTTACTTGAGTGGTTTGCAATGTACAATAGTGTATACAACAAGCTAAAGAAGGATCAGATGCATTAATGTTTCACATCCACCAGAAAAAAAAAATACACATCTCAAGTTTGCCCTTTGGCCACCTGCATTTAGAAACTTCATGTTTTAGAAACAAAAAGTCAGTACTACGCTTTTCATTTGATGCTTCATTTTCAGGAGTTTTAGGAGCTGTTCTTTTGGCTGGATAGAATATTGTTTAAGATGAAACAGTTTGTTTTATATTGATTTTCATTACTTTGGTACAAAATTTCAGGGCACACTTGGACAGTTCTCATGCAGCATACTGATTGAAGACCACTGGTCTATGCCAGTAATGTATCTGTTTTATTAACAGGATCTCAAATTGCAAGATCTGATGACCCATTTGTGGCCAGGTTTTGTGAAGACAGGTCTACACTGCAGCCAGGTTTTGGCAGCAATCAAAGGGAGATACACAAAGTACTTAAAATACCTTGTAATCTCCTTTTGCCTGCCACCTACATTGGCTTCCTGATCTGCTGAACAGGTCTTCACAAACCCCATCAGTCAACGGGGAAGATTGACCCGACAATGGTGAATTTGCCTTTATCAGTGAAGACTAGGGCTGAAAGTCAACGATACGATCCATTTGAGGACTGATACTATTTGCACATCAGCTGTTCATGCAGGAAACAAGGGAAGTACGCAAGACCCTATTCAGAGTGACAAGGAGGGTTATATTTTAAATATCTATCTGCTGAGAAAGCCCGTATGTCCTTCTAGCCCACTGCTCAGCCTTTCCTCATGTAATTAGATTAAGAATCTTCACTGGAATCTGGAATTTTAGGCAATCACAGTGGTGTGCATTAAGGTTACATAGCTACTGCATCTGGAGATTGACAGCATCCCATCGGTGTGCACAGAACACAGTGTGTCAATTGTTTAGAATGTAAACACTGAAAAACCGAGCGACATTTTTTGAGCACGGACAGCATATAGGCAGGATTGAAACTCATGCTGAGAAATAAGCACGCAAGCCTGGCCAACATCGGGATGTGTTTATTATAGCACAGCCGCATGCACATAACTCAGCTCTTAAAATGTGCTCTTTATTTTTTTTTAATTACATGTTCAGTTCATTTTCTATTAAGAAAGTTGGGAAGGGGGGAAACCTATAAAAATTCAAGGGTCATGGTCAGTTCAAGTGAGCTCATTGTGCATCTGCATACCAGGAGTGGAAATCTCAGAAAACATGGTTCTTATTATCATGATATTTCCAAGAGGACCAGAGTGCAAGGTGCTGTATACACTAGAGCTGGGTGAGAAACTGATTTTTCAGTTCAGTGGCTGAGCCCAAAAGTCTGAAGGAAATAGGGGTTGAGGTCAAACTGCATCTGTGGGTGTCTGGAATATTCGGTGAACTGAAATTTTTGGGTCCATTCCAGAGCAAGGATTTGAACCCATAGGCTATGTTCAGACGAGAGTTTTATTTCGAAATAACAGCCATTGTTTTGAAATAAAATTTCTTATGTCCACATGATTTTCCATTATTTTGAAACAACGGAACTCCATTATTTTGAAACAACGGTCGTTATTTCGAAACAGTAAAACCTCACTTGAAATCGAAATAGCCATTGTTTTGAAATGGCTGTTTTGAAACAACGGCATTCGCACACGTTGTTTTGAAACAACACCATTGTTTCGAAACAACTGTTTTGAAACAACATGTCCAAATGGCCTTATTTCGAAATAACCATTTTGAAATAACAGCCGTTTCAATAGCAGGCTTTCCCTTAATTCGAATTAACTTATTTCGAAATAAGGACTTTATTTCGAAATAACTCATTTTGAAATAACTTATTTTGAAATAACAGTTTACGTGTGAACATAGCCATAGCTCTTTAATCTCAGATAATGCCCAAACCACTTGGCTAAAGGAAAGATGAGACAGCTGCATGACCTCCTGTCATTTTGGGATGGGTGGCTAATTTTCAAAAAGTTTCAAGTTAAGCAAAACTACATTTTTTTTTTTAATATTCTACTCTTCTCCCTAAAAATATCATCCAACCCTATTGAGAGAAAGTTCCTGCCCAGAAGAGCTTACAATCTGCCAGGAAAAGACAGATGAATGGCATAAGAAAGTAAAGGAGAATTATTACCATTTTAGAGATGGGGAAGTGAGAGTCAGGGAGACAAAAGGTAAAATTTTGAAAAGTGCCTATGTGAGTTAGACACTCAAGACCCATTTTCAAAAGGGCCTAAACCACTTTGTTGCTGAAGTTCCACTCCAAGTCAATGGCACTTAGCTTTCTAAATGATGTTGATGATAACTGATGATCATAGGGTGAGGAAGAGATTACAGGAGGAGTAGGTCGGTTGCATGCACATGCTTTTTATGTGTATTTAGGCAAGTACATGGGATTTAAACTCTTAAATCATGTAGGACTCTTTAAAACACTATGGGTGTGTTCACACAGCAGTCTTATTTCGAAACAACAGAGGTTGTTTTGAAATAAGAAACGCCATGCTCACACGACGTACCATTGTTTTGAAACAATGGGTTCCGTTGTTTCGAAACAACGGCATTGTTTCAAAATAACTTAAACCCCATTTGGTGATGAAACAATGTTGTTTCAAAACGATTGTTTTGAAACAATCCTGTCAGAACATGCTATTTCGAAACAACGGTGACTCGTTTTGAAATAACTGTTGTCCGAACATGCTATTTCGCTTTGAGCTTTTTTCCTTAATTCGAATTAACATTTTCGTAATTCGAATTAACTTATTTCAAAATAACATCTTATTTCGATACAAGTTGTTTCGAAACAACTTGTATCGAAATAACCCCGTGTGTGAACGTAGCCTATGTGACTTAAACCACCATGACACCCCAGTTTTGTAGCAGAGGCAAGACTTGACCTCAGATTTCCTGAGACACTATGACATATCTTCAAATATGAGAGCTGTCACTCATGAAAAGCATGGCTCTTTTTTGCTTCTGGCTGGTCTGGAGAGACCACAAGAATGGCCATGTCTGTGCTATTTTGTCTGTGACAAAGGTAGCCAGAGAGTGCAAAGGTGATTTAGCTGGGCTTGGAGATTTGAGAAATGTTGATTGATAGGAGAGAGGAGGCCCAGATTTGTACACTGGACTTGATGCATTTGGTATGTCCACACTTATAATTTAGTTCGAATTAACAAGGATCAATTGGAATTAAAAAAATGCATGGCCACACTGGCTTTCATTGATTTGAACTAAGGAATGTCTTAGTTCAAACTGATGAAAGCTAAGTTATAAAACCTAGTTTAACTTTGAAGTGATGGTTAATTCGAACTCACTAGTTCGAATTAACTCAATGTAGCTGTGTTAATTCAAACTAACTGTTAGTTTGAAGGAGCCACAGCTTGATTTTCCCTAAGCAATAGCAGCCCCTACCTAATTCGAACTAGCAAGTCCTGTGCCTGGACATGCTAGTTCTAATTAAGGTTTCTAGTGTAGCCATGTTGATTCGAATTAACTTAATTTGAACTAATCATTATTAGTTCAAATTAATTAATTTGAATTAAGTTAATTTGAACTAAGCTTCTAGGTGTAGACATAGCCGTTGGTCTCTGAGACTGTCTGGACCTGTTTCCAAACTTCAGAATGACTCAGGCTATGTCTACACTTTATATATCTCCAAGTCTTGGTTCATTAGAATCCATTCATCTGTATCTAAAGACTGGCTATTTAACATTTCCAGAGGCTGAAGGAAGAGACGATGCCTCCATACCAGGTGTCATTGGGGGATGGAAGGTGGGTTACAGTGTGGATGAAAAGGGCATCAAGACCAACTGATGATCAGGGGATGAGGAGGACATTGCAGGAGGAGCAGGACAGCCAACTATGAATTATGTTTGTGTGTGTATAGGTGGGTGCACTCATGTCCGTGTGTGCAAGCACTCAGTGTGCCTTAGGGGATGAGGTCACGTGTAGAGCCCTGTACGGATACAAATAAGTGGATCCATATCTGACCTGCATCCACAAGAAATGGTCCATGGATATCTGTGTTGTATCCATGGATGTGGATATAATGCGGATATCCACATATTTACAGGGCTAGAGCTCTGTGCAAATAAAAATATGTGGATCCGTATTGGATCGGCACCTGCAAGAAATGGTCCACGGATATCTGTGTTGTATCCGCGGATGCGGATATAAGGTGGATATCCGCGGATTTGTAGGGCTCTAGTCATGTGTGTCTGAGTCCAGGAATCTCTCTGTATTGAAGTGTTCTCGCCTGATGGCAGAAGGAGTGGGGGTGGGTCTTCCAGTCTGTGATAGGTTCCCAGGTCAAGAGGAAACATATTTTTCCTCTGAAAGAGGATGGTTTGTTTTGCAATTTCTAATTGCATAATCCTAGCTGCTTAAAGTGGCACCCTTCCCAAAGCAGAGTCTTCTTTCTTCTTCCAGTTCAGGAACCCACTATTACTGAATGGATTTTGCCATTCAGGTTAGCAGGAATTTCAAATCACGAGTATTGTTTTCTCTTTCATTTGTGCACTGTATTTAGATACAATCTGGATCCAAATGTCATGGTTCAGATCCATTTCTGGCTGAGACTTTCCACTTCCCTGCCACAAAAACCCAGAATTCCATCTCTAGATGCAAACTCTGCCTTCCATTCTCCTTCGGAGACATTCGGATGCTCCTAAACCAGTCAAACTCTTTCCAAAGAAGGCTCCTTATGCTTTGTTCTACATGGCTACAACCTGATCCATTGCCTGAGAATGAAATCAAGCAGGCTGAGAGGTTTTATTAGTTTTTCTTTTGTTGAAAGAAAGAAAGAAAGAATCTCCACAGGGCTGGGGCTGTTAAAATATTCTAAGTTAGCTTGACTGCAAAGGCCTGCTGCAGGTTTGATATTTTTCTCTCTGTCACTCACTTGACCTGCTGCAGTTTATGTGCAGAACTTTAACCCTCTGAACATTGCCTGCAGGCATTCGTTATTTGTATAATAGACTTTTGGCATTTGTCCTGATTCCCCCCCGCCTTTACCTTGTCACGGAGGAGAGGTTACACTGCAGGATTTTGATTGCCATTTCACCTATGAGGCCTGGGGCTTTTTTGGTCCAGAACAAACTTACTGGCTGGGCTTCTGGCCCCACTATTCAAATCTTGTCTTCTTCATGTCTATAGTGTAGCACTGGAGGCTCCATCGGTTCCCAGCCCAAGCATAGAGCACAATTTTGCAGAATCAATCTGCTGTATTATAACCTTAGGAAAAGGTTTAACTGCATCATGTGCTCAAAACAAAATAACACATATACTCCGATGGCCACGTCACCATGGACTTCCTGAGGAAAATACAGTCCATTGGAGAACTTCCAGAAAACACCATTCTGGCCACTATGGATGTAGAAGCTCTTTACACCAACATCCCACACAAGGATGGATTACAAGCTATTAGAAGAACCATCCTAGATGATACCACAGCACAGCTTGTGACTGAACTTTGTGCTCACCCACAACCACTTCAGTTTTGAGAATCATTTATATCTCCAAATCAGTGGCACTGCTATGGGCACCCGCATGGCCCCACAATATGCCAACATCTTTATGGATGACTTAGAACAACGTTTCCTCAAGTCTCATCCCAAAACACCTCTTTTTTACCTACGCTACATTGATGACATCTTCATCATCTGGGCACATGGCAGGGATGCTGTTGAAGATTTTCACAGAGATTTCAATAATTTCCACGACACCATCAAATTGAGCCTGGAACACTCCACACAGGAGATCCACTTTCTCGACACTACAGTACAAATCAGGGATAGACACATCACCACCACCCTATACCGAAAACCTACTGATCGGTATAGTTACCTACATCCTTCGAGCTTCCATCCTAAGCACACCACACGATCCATTGTCTACAGCCAAGCCCTAAGATATAACCGCATCTGCTCTGATCCCTCAGACAGAGACAGACATCTTGAGGATCCCTATCAAGCATTCCTGAAACTACAGTACCCACCTGGGGAAGTAAGAAAACAAATTGACAGAGCTAGACAGGTTCCCCGAAGTCATCTACTACAGGAGAGACCCAAGAAAGAAAACAACAGAAAACCACTAGTCACCACATACAACCCTCAAGTCAGACCTCTGCAACAGATCATTAAGGACCTACAGCCTATTCTAAAAGATGATCCCTCTCTCTCTCAAGCATTAGGAGACAGACCACTCCTTGCTTATAGGCAGCCCCCTAATCTTAAACTAATCTCACCAGCAACTACAGATCTAACAACAGGAACATTGAAGCAGGCGCACACCCCTGCAACAAACCACGCTGCCAAGTCTGCCCACATATTTACACAACAGACACCATCATAGGTCCTAATCAAGCCTGCTACTCCATCAAAGGCTCATTTACCTGCTCATCTACTAATGTGGTCTATGCCATCATGTGCAAGAAATGCCCCAACACCTTATATATTGGACAAACAGGACGATCGCTCCCTAAGAGACTGAATGAGCACAGAGCTGATATCAGAAATCAAAGAACAAAGAAACCAGTTGCTGAGCACTTCCATTTTCCTAATCACTCAATGACTGATTTGTTAACGACTGTCGTTAGAGATGTAGCTGGGACATCAAGACTTCAAAGAGAAACAGCTGAACTCGAATTAATATGCAAGCTAAATTCTGTGAAAGCAGGACTTAATCGAGGTTATGGGTTCTTTTCCCATTACAATAGGTAATTTGACTTCAGGCTTCCCATGGTTTGAACCTAACAACTGCTCTGATTTGCTGTTACTTTATGACCTGATCCTATGTTTTACACCCCCTTGCATTTAGTTTCATTCCTTTCTGTAAGTTCACCCATCTTCGAAGCATCTGAGGAGGTGGGATCTTCTCCCACGAAAGCTCATGTAAAAAAATAAATCTGTTAGTCTTAAAGTGCCACACAACTCCTTGTGGTTTTTTTCATGTAAATTAGATTGATCTGAAAAATGTGCAAGGTTTGACATTTTCAACCGTGTTGAGTTATTCACTCTTTAAAGAACTCACAGCACCCAGAGAGGCATATTCTATTATACTAAGTTCTTATTAATGCCCTCCACACACACACACACACACACACACACACACATACACACACACTCTTGCTCGTAGCAGAACTATGTAGATTTCCTTGTGATTTATACAACACTGTAGGTGGGCACAGAACTTAAAAATGAAGCACTGCCTGACTGGGCAATCTTATAATATAGGATCTCTATGGTAGATCCACAATTCTGGGGCCAACTGGGAGCAGCTGGCACAAGTTAGAGAATTTGTGTTGTCCATTCACATCCCCTTCTCTCTCAAGGACGTGGCCCAGATATACCCTCTGTTTCACAACGGGATCCCTTGCTAAGGTAGCCAGCAGGGAAGAAGAAAGATAGGATACGAGGAACCCTACACATGGAGTGTATTCTTTAATGAAGATTGCTTAGGATAACAAAGATTAATTGCACAGCATTTACATCCCCTTGACACCCTTCCTTGAATTACTCCTGTACTGTGCTCTGGCTTGAAGAAAAACCCATCATGCAGCACAAGTGACTTATATCAGGGACAATGCTGGCAAGATACAAGTCCAGATATTGGTCAATGAAAGCTAAATCTCCATGATCTAGATTCAAAACTTGTGTACAGTAGGATCTCTAAAATAAGGCGGACAGAACCAGGATTACTTTGGTCACCTCCTTCAAGGCAAATATCAGAATGACCCAGGCCAGGTAATAACAAGAGTCCTGTGGCCAGGGGTGTCGCCAGTGCCTGGCACACAGGGCATGTGCCCTGAGTCTCGGCACCACTGCCCCACGTGCCCAGGGCAGCCCCTGCCTCTCCCAGCTCCGGCCCTGGCCCCGACTGGGGATCCGGGCCAGGCTGCCCAGGCTCCAAACCTGGCCAGGGATCTAGGGCCAGGCTAGTGTTGTCTGGAGCCCGATGCCAGATTGTGCCTCAGCGCCAGACCATGGCCAGGGGGCAGGGTCTGGCCCCATGTCTCTGATCTTTCCCCAAAGCAGCGATGTTTCTGCCTGTGGCACTTTAAAGAGTAACAGATTTCTTCAGAAATAAGCTTTGGTGGGCTCCGAAGCACTTGATCAGATGCACTTCATCAGATGCATTTTAAATCTGTCAGTCTTTAAGGTGCCACAGGACCCTCATTTTTGCTGTATGGAGACTAACACAGCTACTCCTCTGGAAATTTTCACCAGGCCAGGTAATGGAATAATTGGAGGAGGAATGAGTAGAGCAAGCAAAAACATATCATATGTATTTGGTTAGTTTTAAAAAAAAATGTGATTTTGGTCAACCCAAAGCTATTTATGAATTTGACATGACTTCATTAAGTGGTTTTGGTGGAAAAAAGGGGACATAAGTGCTACTCTTAAAATGACAGGTGGACCCTTAGTCCAGTGGTTACTGTACTTTCTGCAGTGTAGGAGATCCCAGTTTAACTCCCTTGTCTGCATAAGGCAGAAGGGGAATTGAACCTGCTTAAAGGTTGTAAGCAAGAGAGTGACTCTAATTGTTCATTTTGTGAATTGAGCTCTTTATTTCCGTTGCTTTTAGACTAAGAAGTGCTCTGAAGCTAAACTAATCAGCTCATTTTGTGGCAAATTCAATGTGTTCTTCAGCCCCAAACAAGTGTTTTTGGTCATCTCTGGATCAACCAACATTTTTGGAATTTTTGATTCCACCTGACATTTATGACTTTTTCAGAGCTGTCAGCAAACTGAAAATTCATTTCACCTCGATCTACTAACAGGCTTGGGAAAAAAAATCCTAATATGCAAATTCTGTAGTTTCCTACAAGACCTTTTAGAAGAAGGTTCTTGAAGGACTGGAGGATGTGAGGGAGCACTACTGAATGCTGAGTCTTGACAAGCCCATCCTTGATACTCAGCAGAGCTCCTTAAACTCCTGAAAGCATCTCTGACTGCATTGGAGAGACAGGAAAGATTGAAACATTTCAGAAGCAGGAAAAAAAAATTCCAAAGTGTCTAGTGACTCTTATTTGAGATATCTGACTTCAAGCATCTCAGTGGAGCCTGATTTTCAGGAAGTTCTGAGCACCCCTTTTTAGAAAACAAGATCTTTTGTAAAATGTCTTCAGTTGGTCTTCTGAAGATTGTAGCCAATGGGTATGTTAAGGCAAGAAAAAAAAAAAGCAATGCAGTGAAGGAACAGTCACAGCTGTAAAAGCCCTCTCTTTGTTCAGTATCCATTCCTACTTCTGGATCCCTACATGGGACTGAGACCACCATCGCAGTAGCAGAATATAAAACAGAATGAAGGGGAGGGCCCTCAAAAGAAAGAAGCAAAATCTGTTTCCCAGAAGAGGTAAGAGTCCAGTGTGGCTGTTCTGTTGGGTGCAATGCTCCAATCTGCAGGCTAATTTAAAGTTAGTGCTGCCCTAATTGCCTCTTGTTAATTCTTGATTCTTACAACAATAATTAAAAAAAGAAAGAAAGAAAAAGCACTTGTGGTGAAAGAGGAAAAAAAATCTGGCGCTAACTCTAAGCAATTTGCACCTTGTGCCCAGACCATAACTCTCTGCCTCCATTGCTTCCACACCCCATGATTTACGTTTGACAGTCCCAAAGTGGTTTGGAAATGGCACAGCACCGAGACCTTGTGGTGAGGCTAACTGATGTTAGAAAAAACAAAAAATGAGTTAATTTATGAGAGCGCTCCTTCGCACTGGAGCTCCAAGCCAACACAGCTGTCTTCTAGTGGAAAAGTTTTGCAAAAATCCCCAATTCTCTCTCTCTCTTTTCTCCATTCTCACTCCTCTTTCTTTCTTCAGAACCTTTTAACAGCTGAATGGAGGCTGATTCACTGCTGTTACATTTTTATGAGTGTTTTTGTATCTATTATTAGCGTGGTTAAGAACAATAAAGTTCTGGCTTCATTCAGTTTCCTCCACTTTCCCTTCCCTGTAGCTAGAGCATCCTTCAGTCTAGGAAAACATGCCAAGATTTTAAAAAATGACTGGTGATAGTGAGACACCTGATTTTTAGAAAGTGTCAGTTCAACTCCCACATCTCAGAAAATCATTCCCTTTATAGCCTGGGTGCTGAAAAAACTGAGGCTCTGCGAGTCATTAGCTATTTTTGAAAATCTTGGTAAAGGTGATGGAGGAATGACCTCAGGTCAGATTATGTGAAGTTAAATCAGGAACTGTGGCATCCTTTTAGTGGTATCTAAAGACCAATCTTGCATATTAGACAAGGCAAGACAGCTGTACAGTTGCAATGCACGCAGAACAAGGTTGTGGGCTGACGTACATTGATGTAGCTCCTTCGACTTCATTCAAGTTGTGCTAATTTTCACCCATCTGAGGGTCTGACCCGTGGCTGTTTTAGCTTCTGTATCTGCGGTTCTGGCACAACCACTGAGAGCAGATGAAAGAATCAAAAGGATGAAAAAAAAAGCGTGTTCTCATTATGTGATCAGCAACCTGTTGGGCGTTGAGCCACACACATCAACCATTTCAGGGCCTTATGGCTTGTAACACTTAGTTCTTACATAGCATTTGTCATCAGTAGATCTCAAAACACTTTATAAAAGAGGAACATCGGATCGTTAGGCCAATTTTACAAATGGAGGAATTGAGGAAGGAGTGCAATGTGCCCGGTGTCGCCCAACAGGCTAATGACACAGGGAATAGCACACAGCGCCGTGTCCCATTCCAGAGCTCTCGTCACCTGTTCACATGTATTTGCCAACCCTTGCCTAGGTGATGGCTATTATTTTGGCCAGCATTCGACCTTGAGTGGGAGACCTTCAACGCTGGAATAGCCAGACTTTGTACCTGCAATGTAACACTCATCACCTCTGCAGATTTGCCACAGGGAGGGATGATAACTTGTGGATTATCCTCATATCCTGTATGTCTAGGACTTTTTTGACTAATTAGATGGGATTTTCCATATGGTTGAGTATTTGCACCCACCAAGCATACTGGGATGGGATCTTACTTGATGTTCCCTAAACCCCTCCTAAGAGCCCTGGCACGCAGTCAGTGAAATAAGTCACCAGGAAGGTCTGACCAATTAACTATTCTTTGCCTCATGGGCATGAGAAAATAGGGGGATAGTTGTCTAAGCTTTAGACTATAGCCATTGCTACTTTTTAACGCACATTTCACTTCTTTCTAGTGCTCAGGACAAACCATGGTGTCTTGGGCCCTTGTGATGCCAAGTGTGGCCTCTCGACTTTCCACGTGAGCAACTGCGTGAACATGGATGATTTGTAAGCATGAGCGTGCCTGTATGCATGAGTCACTCAATGCGATGAGGAAAAACTGTGCAATTCAGGAAGAAAGGAAAAAGAAAGACGATGCAGACACCATTGCAGCCTAATCAGTTTAAACCTGGCCCCAGTGACACCAGCGGAGCGACACTGAATTACATCCGTGAGGATGACACTTTATTTTTAACATCCTCACTTTGCCATCATGCCTAGGGAAGAAGCTGTTGGTTATCATTGCTGAAGAGTGAAAGGTGATAGAGCTAATGACTTGCGCTTTCCGTGAAAGCCACTCAGCTGATCCTACCTGAATGCTCTCCTTTCGCCCTGCTTTCTCTCTCTGTCTGGTACCAGAACTTGTTAGGCCACCACCCCACTGTCTCCTATCAAAGAGAGGATGTTCACTGAGGACTGGGCTGGTGTAAAATAACAGAGATAGCTCTACAATCACCTCTCACTGTGGGTGCGAAGAGGCAGTATCAGGACTGGGGGAGATAAACAGCTATTCTGTGAGTGACAGCAGAGATAGAGCTTGTCTGCGTTGACATTTTGATAACACCCCACCCTCTTGCTCAGGGAGCACCTTGGAGGTGAAACACAGAAACACAGATGGAGGTGAAACACAGAAAGAGACAGGCCCCACTGGAATGACTGCTCCGAGCTCCAGCAGTTATTTTGGTGTACGACTAAAATAGGTGGAAGTCAACCAGGGTTAATTCTCTTACTTCCATTTGCAGGCCTTAAGACTGAGCACTTGAGCCTTCTAAAAGCAGACAGAGAAAATGTTGCAAGAGATAATCCTGTATTCCTCCATGGCCCTTCCAGATCATAGACTAGAAAAATTGCAATTGGTCTTTTCCAGTTATCTACAAAGCAATATTGTAGGGCCCTCTGAATTAGCACTGTGGATCCTTATTAGCAATAGGTCTTTTCCAGTTCTCTGAACATTTGGTCTGTCCAGATGACCCTGGATGAGCTTTTAAATCTGTCTAGTTCAACCACATGTTAATAAGCTTGAGGCAGGAATTCACTGGGTGAAAGCCTGTGGTTTGCATAAAGCACTGAGCACATGGCATAGCACGTGGCAATCCTAGAATCACAGAAGATGAGGGCTGGAAGGGACCCAGGAAGGTCAACTAGTCCAACCTCCTACTCAAAGCAACATCAACCCCAGCTAGCAACTGGCGCCCATCTCAAGGTATCCTAGCATCGCAGAAACTAGAGGTGGAAAAATTGGTTTGGTACAACCAGAGCAACTCCAGGTGACTAGCACATCTCACATCAACGCCGTGCAGTAGGGTAAGCCAGGTGTAAGTGAGACTGTTCCCTACTGTAAATTAATACAGCCAAATGCACCAGTTGGCCATGCAAGTTTTACACTGTTGAATTCAAGTAGAACCACACCAGTGCAAATCTAGCAATTATCTTCTGATTAATCAGGCATCTAGATTTTTCTCCAGTCTAGTTTTCAAGCTCCTGAATAATGTGACTTTTATTTTGCTTTCCACAGGAAACTCTCTCACAGCTCTCACACATTCTGCCTAAATTCTTCTTCTGATCTTCACTCTAAATTGTCCATGTCTGATCCTATTACTCCCAATCATACCCATAAGTATTACCGTAAATGACTCCTGAACCTCCTGAGTGTTAACATCCTTCACAAATGCTTCTTCAAAGCATCTGATGAAGTGGGATTTGCTCCCATGAAAGCCCATGCAACAAATAAATTTGTTAGTCTTTAAGTGCCACAGGACTCCTTGCTTGTTTTACTGAACCAGACTGACATGGCTGCCCCCACTGGCACTTGGACACATGTTTATAGGCTATCATCGCCTCTTTCTTCACCAGGCTATGCTACATCTTTAGCTTTCTAGGCCTTCCTCATGAACCTCTAGGCCTTACTTTTCTCTGAATTCACAGGTATATATAGAGAGACACACAAGTCATGAACCAGCTCAGGTATCTGTAGAGCCACACAAGTCATAAACCAGCTCTGTTTCTCTATTATTGGGTCCTCAGAGAGGGACTTTTACATCCACATATGCACAAAAAGGACTTTTATCTCTAGGCCTCCTCATGTGCTCTCCTGAAGTTCATTGACCCATCTACTATTCTAAGACCCTTTGCTGTCTACCATCACCCCTACGTATCTTTCAATTTAACAGTGTCTCAGAATTTGGGTTATTTCCCTTTGAAATCCACACATTACGAAGAGGGAAGGGTCATTTAGTCTGACCTCCTAAATAACCGCATGCCATAGAACTTCCCCTAACTAATTCATAGAGCTGATCGTTGAGGGAAAAAATATCCAATCTTGATTGAAAAATTGCCCGTGATGGAGAATCCACCACTTCTTTCATAAATTGTTCCAGTGGTTTATTACCATTGCTGTTAAAATTTTACACCTTGTTTCCAGTCTGAAGTTTTCTAGCTTCAGCTTCCAGCCATCGCAACGTGTTATGCCAAGACGTACCAGCTTGTATTCTTCCAATCTGAATTTTATTCTGTTATTTTAGGCCCACTTTTCCACTCTCTCTAAGGGTTTGCCTCAGTGTAAGCAGCAGCCTACCACAGCAAGACTGGACGCCCAGGTCTACAGTCTCAGACACATGCTACTGTGCTAAAAATACCTACATAAACATTCAGGCTTGGGTTGGAACTTAGTTTCTAAAGTCTGGGGTAGATGGGATGTGAGGGGTGCTGGCCTCAGGTTTAATGCCACACAGCAAATCTGGATCTGCAGATCCTGACCTTAAACCCACTGCATCCCTGCAGTGTGGATTTACCTTAAGAGTCTGGCTAAAGTCAGTGGAGTTTCTCCACTGACTTAATGGATTTTTATATCAGCACTTTAGTCTCTTTATACTATTATTATAATTATGGCTGATGCTTGAAGTTCTCCCTAGTTAATGCCACCTGAGAATGATAGTCACATGTTGTTTATTCATGCTTTAAGGAAGATATCAGGTCTGAATGGACTTAATGTTCAACCATGTACTCGCCCAGTGGACACATTGCCACCAGAGTCAGGCGGGATTCTTTTTCCCCCCATTCTGCAACAAAGGTCAAGGTTTTGGGGGAAAAAAAACAAAAAACCCACAAACCTGAAGTCCTAAATCAGGATGAAAAGTCAAAGTCTCAGATGTTGTCAATCAAAAATCAAAAGAAGGGACAAAAATCAAACTGGTTCCGTTGATAGTTTCAAGATATTTAGTTCTGAGTTTGACTTTTTTAAAATCATTTTTTTTTAAATAAATGTACTTAAACTTCAAAATAGAAAGTCATTTCAAAGTGAAAGGCAAGTTTTTTGATGAAAAAACATTAAAATGGGACATTCCGACATTTTAATTCCCCCTCAACCCATGGGAAATTCATCAAAACCACCCCTTTCCTGTGAATATCTACAGCATTTCCAAAATAACATTTTCCGACAAAAGAGTTTTGTTGAAAAATTCTGGACCAGCTTGAACCTCAGTGTGTTTAATCTCTTTTTATAGTCACTCAACCAATCTGCAATGTACCTGACCGTGGTCCAATCTAATCCCATACGAATTAAACTTGCAGGCAAGGTTTCACAAGACAATAATAAAATTCTTTGTCAAAATCCAAGTTCATTACATTTACTGTATTCCTTTCAACAAGTCACATTGTAATTCTAGTAAAACAATCAAGCTTGTCTGGAAGGATGCAGGGTCAGAGTCTCAGCTGTTATAAATCAATACAGCTCCATTACGACAATTGACACAATAAGAGAATCTAACTTTTTTTTGTTTTAAAATGTAACTTACAGGCCTCTACAGTACTTTCTAAGATATTGTTCTTGTTAGAGTACAGCTTTTGTAGACACCCCTCTCCTGTTAGTATTCTGGTTTGAACCTCTGTATATGATGAGCCCAGATACTGCGTGCACAGTTCGATGAATATGAATCACCTGTGCACCAGACGGAGCACAACTAGAAATTAGAAAATTAGCCAGAAATTTTTAACATATAAAGATATTTTTCATTGAAAAGCAGTCCACATTAGTGGCATTTTCTGTTTTCATGACAGTCCCTGCAACACTTCTCGATTTTTATTGTTTTTAAAATGATTTTCAAAGTCATTAATAACTGTTTGTTCACCAAAAGCCTAGTTTTCAATTAGAAAAGCAACCCCTCTCCCTGATAATGATTTCAAGAACAAAATGTCTAAAAAATTATATTATCATTTTGGTAAAAAGAAAAAGTGAATATGTCATCACAAATTGGAAATGGGTCCCACTGGACACTGCAAAGTGGAAACAACTTTGGTCATTTGAAATTATTCCTCAGATTGTATCCCCATTTTCCAGTAATTTGGTATGATTGGACAGTTTAGTCCAAAGTCTGTTCTTTCATCGACTCTAGTGGAGACTACTAGAATGAGAAATGCAAGTCCCATGTGTTATGACATTTATGAGGAAGCTTGAATCTGCACATTAGATCAATATGTTAAACTCAATTACACATATGTGCACATTGAAATCAGTGAAATTACATGAGGGAGGGGGGTGTATCTGGCCTAATGAGGATTCTTCTGCTAGAGAAACACAGCCTATATATTTACATGCATAAAAAGATGTTTTAAAGCTCAATCATAGTGTAGCATAAAGGTTGGCTTCTTAAGGCATTTTTTGTTTCTTTTGGCAGCTGGTAACACCAAGGTTAACCTGATCTTTACCACATAATTTCAGTCAAGAGAATGTGACTATAAAACTTTCCCAGCCATGCAGCTCCTTAGCTCAAACTCATGGTACTGAAGGATGGATGGATCCCATTTTCTGTGTGTGTGTGTGTGTGTGTGTGTGTGAGAGAGAGAGATGAATTCAGTAGATGAGAGGCCTTTAGAATCCCCATCATACATCTTTCTTTTCCACAAGTGAATTAGCAGCAGGACAACCAATGGCCAAAATAATGGGATTCATAAGCGCTGCCTTGGATTAATTATAGCCAGATATGTACCTCATAGACCCACCACAGACTTAACATTGAAAAAAAGTCTCAGCAGAACCCTCCTCTTTTATGATATTTTGTGGCAGTCTAAACATATGTATGCAACATCGTAATTTTGAAAAATAAAATCAAAGATCAAGGAAGAAAATACAGCACTGGATTATTTAAATGTAGTCACATATTGCTCCCTCTGGTTTTAAGATTCTGAATAGAAGCCACAAAAACGTTCAGAAAATCATTCTATCATAACTCATTTTGGACTGGATCCAATGCCCATTGATGTCATTAGAAGTATTTCCATTGATTACAAAGGAGTGTTTAGGTCATGCCTAGATATTTACTTCATATGGTTTGAAAGATTATCCAGGGAGCAAAAGCTGGATTCCCTGGCCCACAATACAGGATGAAAGGACAGCTTTATCTTTGACTACTCTTGCTTTTCTGAGGTTAAAACCAAAGCTGAAATGCTACTTTCATTATTTTGGAACTTAGTTTCTAGGGATGGGGAATTCGGCAGAAGTGAGATCAGAAGGACCACCCTGTGCCTTCATCCACAACTCCAGCCAAACTGATTTTGAGGTTATAAAAAAAGTGTACTTTTGATCTTTATTTTTTTTTAAATAATTCTTGCTTGTGCTACATAAGAGAGAGAAAAGAACAAATGGGGACTAGAGTAGATCTCCCCAGTCTATTAGCATCTAAGTTCCCAAAACTATTTTTCTCACTTCATTAGTTCTTGATCCTTTTTCGTCAGATCTGGAGTTCATTACATTGCCCCTAAAATAATCAACATTTACATGGCCAATACACTGGACTTTTATGATAATATTTGTGGAATTTTCCAGAATAGCAACTACTGCAATAAAGGGTCAAAGCTTTGTAGGGAGAATGCTTTTTCTTATTCCACCACTGAAATCAATGAGAAAATTGATGTTGACTTCAGTGTACGTTCAATCATTTAGCTGAGACAGAAGAACTGGCTAAATAGTGAGAGGTGGGGAATATTACTCAACACTAGATGCTGAGTAATGGGAAAAGTCTCAGACAATTAGCTGATACTTATGACTCTCTCAGCTAAAGACCTGGTCAAATCACGCAGTTATTCACAAATAAGCATGATTTCAGAACTGAAAAATATGCAAATGTTCAAAATGACTATTACTGGCCAACCAATTATTCGTTCAGCCCTAATATAAGGTTATTCAGTCAGCCCTGATATGAAGCTATTATCACTATCTAAGCCTCTGTTATTATGCTAGAGAAATCACACACTGGCCAATACCTTGGAAAGATAAAATTGGGGTGTTAATTGTTTTATCGTTAATTTTTATTTAACCCAAAAAATAAAAGCTTCAAACTTGTCAAAACATTTCATTTTGACACCTTTTTTAAACGAAAACTTCCAGTTTTCAGCTTCTGTTTTGAAATTGATGGTAACCATATTTCTTTTTCAAAATAATCAAAACAAAATGCTTTGACTGACCTAAACTTGCTTTTGGTTTGTTTGTTTGTTTGTTTGTTTGTTTGTTTGTTTGTTTGTTTGTTTGCAAAAGTTTTGGGGATGTAGAATTTTTTGTTCTGTTTGGGAGAGGATATTTCAAAATCTCAGAAATTTTCACAGAACAGTAAAAACATTTCCCGCAGAATCGTAGGGTATGTCTACACTTGCGGGTTAGTTCAAATTGTGGAGGCTTAATTTGAATGGACTCAGTACCTATCTACACCCAGCTTTCATTAGTCTGAGCTAAGGAATTCCTTAATTCAAACTAATGAAAGCTTAGTGCGAACTAGTAAGAACTGACAGTTATTTTGAACTAAGCCCTTAGTTCGATCGTTAGTTCAAACTAAGGACAATGTAGATGAGGATTAATCCTTAGCTCAAACATAATAAGGGCAGTGAGTTTGAGTTAACAAATTTGAACTAACTTTTCCTAGTGTAGACATAGCCATAAAAACTGGAAGGGACCATGAGAGGTCATCGAGTCCAGCTCCCTGCACTCATGGCAGGACCAAGGACCCTCTTTAACCATTCAGCCTTAGCAATCTTAGTAAGATGTTGATACAATACTTATCAAGGATTTTATAAGAATATAAATATGCCTTGTATACATTTGCCTATTTGTGTGTGTGTGTTACATATTCTTCCCCCATTGGTATGAGTCATTGTGACGTATACCCATAGGTTTTCACACTTAAGTTACTGATCTGTACCCTCAGGCTTACGTCCAGCCCAATGTCGAGATTGTTATGAGTTTTGTTGTTGTTATTGTGTGTGTCTGGGACTAGAGAGAGACAGAAATGTAATGTAAATCAGACACTGGATAATAAATGTCACATAAAACTCTTCAAGTGTCAAATCTTCTGCAGAGGAATGTTTCTTGGCTTGTGAGTCAGATGTCCCGTGTTCCCTTATCTGATCTGATGTTTTGGTTAGCATCTAGAATTTCATTGTGCCCCTGTGTTTCAGAAACGTACAAAGCGGGGGGCTCTGGGAAGACATTTACTCTTTTGATTGAGAAAACTGGACCCAAGGGGTTCTATTTTAGAGTTTTATGCTGGTCTCCATTACCACAGTAACTGATTACAACTAAGGATCTAATGAGCTCTCTTCTCTTACTCTAAAATTCTTTAGGGCATGTTGAGTTGGACCTGGCAGAGCCCGTAGTGGAGAACCCCACAGAGCAAGTACATACTATGTTACACACAACAGTTTGTGGTTCACAGACAGAAATAGGCAATGCCCTGCAGCCTGGATATTTGAGATTGGGGCAGCTCTTACAACACCTTGTACAGTCCCCAAGCTCTTTACTGGCTTCACATTTAGGAAAAAAAGATTAAATGGATAGATAGATACCCATCTTTATGGGGAAATCTAAAGCACCATATAAAGGGCTCACCAGACATAATAACAACAAATTCATTGCTTTTTTTGAGCAAAAACATGGTGTGCATGGCACACAGAGTACCAGGCACAGGGCTGGATTAAGACATGCAGAGGCCCTAAACTATCTCAAGATTCAGAGGCCCCATAATATAAAAAATAAAGAAAAAAATTTTATTGTGTTATAACTGAAAGAGTAATGAAAAAATAAATTTTAAATCATTATATTTGCATATATTAATAGGCAAACATGCAAGGAAAAACAACCAAGTAAAACACATCTTGCAAAAAGCTTTATTTGCATTATCAAAAAACTTATGATACATTTTGTTAGTTGTCTCTGACATACTGAGAGGCTCCTCATAATGTGTGGCTTTAAGCTGTGGCTTACTTGGCTTGTACCTAAATCCAGCACTGACCTGGCAAATGAAGTCTCTTCTCCCAAGGCAGGCTTGTGTACCCAAGGCAAGCATGGGTAGTAAATATGAGAACAAGGAACAGTGGGAGCCAGGTTTTCAGGCAGAAGGACGAGTACACCCCAGATAAAAGCTAGTGGTGTCTATTTCCTGTGATACGTCTCCAAAAGTGAAAACCCTGAATGGGCTTGGATTGCAAACCTCAATCTCTTGTCTAATTTCAGCCTATTTCAGAGAACACTGGTTTCTTAGGAGACTTTTTAAGGAGGTGAACTTCTGACTTGGAAGAAGGAAAGGGTGGCCCAAAGATTAGGGTTCTTACCTTGGCCTGGAAAGAGCTTCAACTCCCAGACTTATTGGGTGTGTCAATTAGGTTGCACAGCAAGCTCCAAATTTCTGGCTTGGTAACCAACTAGCCCTGAAAGCCCAGAATTCACATGACAGTTACCTTTTTTCAGTACAAGTTACCTATGATTCTGCTTCTGGGCATGCGATGGCTTCCTCTTTCCTAAGACTCTGGACTTCTGTTTCCAGCCTAACCCCCAGAGCTTTTCCATGCAGAGGGAGAAGAAAGGTCCCCTCTGTCTAGCTTACACATGGGGGGCCAACTGGGGAAGAAAATGTGGGCGGAGCAGCAGTAGGAAGAGCTTCCTTATAACCTACAGCCCCCCTGTTAGGAGATTCAACTGGGATGCGGAAATCCAGCAGTTCAAGTCCTCACTTCTTCTGATAAGAAGGGATTTGAATAGGCATCTGTCACCCTGTGGACTGCAAAGTGATTCTCATTCTCAATGGCCCAATGAATATTTAATTAAAGTAGAGCAGCTTCAACAGCAGAGATTGAGGGAGACCCCACATCAGAATGCCCCATGGCTAGAGCAGTGGCGGACAGAATCATAGGGTACGTCTACCTTGGAGTCTTAGGTCTACCTAACCTTCCTTAAGTCGACCGAAGGAAAGCTCCATCCACATGGAGAATTTATTAAGTCATCTTAAGCACTTCCTTCAGTCAACTTAATACCACCACCTCTTAAGGTTGATTTAACGCTTAAGTCCACCTTATTAAGTTGACAAGCTAGCGTTGATGGGGAGTAGCACTTAAATTGACTTAATAAGGTTGACTTCTGCGTTAAGTTGACCTAGCAGCTGCCAGCGTGGATGTGGGCACTCTACGGGGGTTTTCAGTGTGGAAGTTCTAAGTCGGCTTAAAGATGACCTTGTAAGTTGACTTAACAGAGCCCCCAGTGCAGACATACCCAGAGAATCACAGAACTGGAAAGGACCATGAGAAGTCATTGAGTCCAGCACCCTCCACTCACAGCAGGACCAAGGACTCTCTTAAACCATCCCTGACAGGTGCTTGTCTGATCTGCTCTTTAACACTTCCAATGGTGGAGATTCCACAACCTGCCGAGGCAATTTATTCCAGTAGTTAATTACCCTGACAGTTAGGAATTTTTTTCCTAATGTCCAACCTACACCTCCCTTGCTGTAATTTAAGCCCATTGCTTCTTGTCCTATCATCAGCAGATCCCAGTTTCAATCCATTTCCTTCATCAGGCAGATGGGAAACTGAACCATGACCCAGCTGAGTGCTCCAGGCTAGGTTAGAAGGAAACTCTTGCCCAGCTACTTTCTGTGGCATTAGGTGGCTCCTCAGAGTGCTCCCCTGGTCATGCCCCTCATGCGTGTTAGCTAGAGCAGCACCCTTCTCACCCAGTTTGTGGATCACAACCGGAAAGAGACAACCTGCAGCCCAGATTTAGACGCCTTTCTCCAAGAGAGCAGGAGGTCTTAGGACACAACTGTCCTATCAGTATTCTCCATTGTCTCGCTTAGTGCCACATCTTGTGGATCATATTCGAAGCCACCTCTCTATTTGGCTTCAGAAAGATAAGATTAATGGGGAACAGGATTAAGTACCTACACAGGGAACAGAGTAATATATAACATGATCCAGTGGCTGGAAACTGAAGCTAGATGAATTCAGACAGAATATGAGTAGGCTTTTTTTGTTTTGTTTTGTTTTTTTATGTTGAAAGGAATTGGCCCTGGAACCATTTACTAAGAGCCATGGTGGGTTCCCTATCACTGACCATTTTCAACTCAAGACTGGTGGTCTTTCTAAAACATCTGCTCCAGGAAATCCCTCCAGGGCAGTTAAATGACCTGTGTTAGGCAGAAGATCAGACTAGAGGGCCACAATGTTTCCTTCCAGCCCTAGAACTGATGACTCTTAATCCATTCTTTGTATTGGATGCCTGGGTATCTAACTTGTGTAATTGCCATGTTGTTTGTATGGTTTGGCAAACATCTAAAAGTTAGGTGTTACAATGTCAAGTGACAAAAAGCCAAACTCCTCTTGTGGGTCTGGACACTGGTTTCTTTGTGCCTCAGTTCCCCATCTCTAAAATGGTGATAACAACACATCCTACCTTACAGGGATGTTATTAGGATGAATGCATTCAAATATTATGAGGTGCCTGGCACTATAATGAGGGAAGGATGAATACAGAAGATAGCTATAGCCCTAAGCCTAACTAAAAGTAACCCAGGCTAATGTTCAGTAGCCAGAGAGGACAGGAAAGTTGCCTTAAAAGTAGGATTTGACCAATTGAGTATACCTTTGGTGAAACTACAAATAATAAGTGTCATGAAGGATGCAAACACAAATGGGATTAATTGCTTAGTGAAGTGCAAAGGGGTAGAATGACTACATGGGATGAATTTAAAAAGGAAAACTCTGGCTAAATGTCAGGAAAATCTTTCTGACATTAAGATGCATTATACTGTTGAGTATTATCCCAAGGGAAGTGGCCTAGATTCACTGGTCTAGATGGTGGGCTGTTTAATATAACTGTCTATGACAAAACTGGACAAAGCAATGGGAAATATAATGTAGGGTTTAATCGTATGCTGACAGAGAGATGACTGGACAGGGCTTTTCCATCTCTCACATTTATGATTCTGTGTGATGTGCTCACCATAGACTTGGACTGAAGAACCATTCATACAATTATTTAATTAAATTCTCTAAAACTTGTGAAAGGGCAGTCATTAGAACACAGTATGACTAAATGCTACGCACCTTATATAATATTATCCAGCAATGATCCCAATAAAAAATGTTCCACAACCAGTACAGACAGCCAATAGCTTGTCTGATGAATGCTAAACTTGTAATGTGCATTAAGGTATTTGCGGGGAGCTTGGATCCAGGGACATTTTGATACAGATGATGTGTCCTTCAATTTGTTCATTATTTCTTTTCCCTGCATGCTGTTTCATTGCCCAAGGCTATTGTCTTACATTTGTGACATCACAGTTCATTTCTATAGTAACAGTGCTGATATCACAAACAGATAATTAGTATCGTTAATCTGAATAAGTACAATAATGAGACTCAGACCTGACTCAGACACTAATGGTTAGGAACATTTTTGGATCAGAAAAATACTTGAAAGTTAATTGGAGTCAATATTTAAATATCATGTTTTCATTACACTGGGATAGTGAAAAGTTCTTCTTTGAGTAATGAAATTATAAATGCTGGCGTGAGAACAACTGTAGGATAATGAAAGATTTTTCCATGCAATGAGCCAGAATTCTGATTTCATTTTTAATGCTTATGGATAGGCACATAGGAGAGAGAACACTTTAATGCAGAAGGGGCTATCAATGTCCGACAACTGAGGTTTAAATCTGATAGGCAGACACCACACTAAGGGCTTCACTTGTGTGTTTCACTCTCAGACATCCCTCCATCCACAATGGTTCGCTTTCAAGTGCAAGTTGTTCTTTTTTTTCTCTGGAAGACTCAGAGACTGATCCAGGCTGAAGGGGACAGGAATATTCATGTGATAATTTCTTATCAATGGGAGTTGCTGACACCAGCAGCAATAATTCACAGTGACTTCAATTAGAGGAAGATCACTCCCTTCTCTCTGGCCCATATCTGCTCTCAATAACACCCAGAGTAAATCTAGATAACTGCTGGCTTCCAGGGGTCTAGTAGCATCATGTAGAGGAGGACCAGAACGTAGCCTTTGCCTCATTCTTATTCCTTCTCATGTGAAGGCGTGGACATCTGTGAACCACCCTAACTGAGGCTTGTTTTTATTGGGCATAGACACTAACTCACTGGCTTTCGCTCCCTGTTTCACTATGGATTGATTTCTCCTTCTACTGGAAGAAGTGATCACAGAATGATATATGATTTGGGTTGGAAGCGATATCAGGAGGTCACCCAGTTCAACCCCCTTCTCAAAGCAGGACCAACTCCATTTAAATCATTCCATCCAGGGCTTTAGCAAACCTCACCTTAAGGACCTCAAAAGATGGAGATTCCATGACCCATCCTCAGTAACTCATTCCAGAGTTTCTCTCCTACTGAAAAAGTTTTTCTTAGTATCCAGCTTTGACCATCCCCACTGCAACTTGCGACCATTCCTCCTAGCTCTGTCATCTACCACCACTGAGAATAATCTAGCTCCATTCTCCTTGGAAGCCACTTTCAGGTAGTTAAAGGCTGCTACCAAATTCCCCCTAATTCTTCTCTTTAGCAGACTAAACAAGCCTAGTTCCCCCAGCTGCTTCTTAGAACTCACGTGCCTCAGCCCCTTGTTATTTTTGTTGCCTTTCACTGGACTCTCTAGTTTGCCTGCATCCTTTCTGGAGTGGGAGGCCCAAAACTGGACACAATACTCCAAAGGAGGCCTCAGCGGTGCTGAACACCTGCCCATGTGGATGCAGGCAGTTGACAGGAGTTTTCAAAGTCAGCTTAACAAGGTCGACTTAACAGAACGTCCAGTGTAGATATACCCAAGGAGTCAAAAGATAGGGCACTGTCCGAGCAGCTTTTTACATATTAATGAATGAGGGTCATTTTAGGCTCTGGGGGCCTGATCTAATGCAAAATGAAGTCTATGGCTGTGTTCACACAGCACTCTTATTTTGAAACAACAGAGGTGGTTTCGAAATAAGAAATACCCTGTTCACACGATGCACGGTTATTTCGAAACAACGGCGTTGTTTCGAAACAAGTTAAACCCCATGCGGGGACGAAACAAAGTTGTTTCGAAACAATGCCGTGTGAACATGTTGTTTCAAAACAATGGTGACTTGTTTCGAAATAACTGTTGCCTGAACCTGCTATTTCGCTTTGAGCTTTTTTCCTTAATTCGAATGAACAAACTGTTCATTCGAATTAAGTTATTTCAAAATAAGATGTTATTTCGATACGGTTGTTTCAAAACAACCGTATCGAAATAACCCCCTGTGTGTGAACACAGCCAATGAGAATCATTCCCATCTGCTTTAGCAGTAAGGCACTAAGCCGATGGCTCATTGCTGGAAATAAAAAACACTTTCTATGCCTGTCTGGATAAAGCTGGAGTCTACGTGTGGTAAGTCTGTGGCAGAGAGATATTCATGGGCTTCACCTAACATCCCAGTCTTTCAGCATGGACCTGTTAATCACTGTCCTTGCTGAGAAAAGCAGGACAAATTGGCAGGGGTGTTAGGCAGCTCACACTTTTAAGTTTAAAAAGAATAAAGCAACTGCAACCCAGATACAAACCAGACACAGAGGAATAAAAGATAACAGCAAAAATGCTCAATTACCAAAAGAGATGGATAGCTATGTTATGAGTTATACACTTGCCATGTGTTATAGGTGCTCATCCCAAAAGCCCATGACTGAGAGTACTGCATCTTTGGCTTTCTCATCAACTTCTCCCAGCTTCTAGGCTGTTGGACAATGACTCATACCAGATCAAACTGGAAAAATAAAGTCTTATTATTTTGATAAGCATCACCAGATGGTGATGTACCATAGAATCTTCCAAGTACTTTTTCTTAGTGTACAAGCAGATGTTCAGTCTTGGGGGGACATGCTGCTACATTTTTGTTATGCAAGATAAGACCCAGTGGCCCTGGCAGAGAGAAATACGTGGAGTTTGTTCTGTGTTCTGAATATTGATAAGAGTGACTTCTTGAACACAGTTGTATGTTGGGAACTCAGCATTGCAGTTGGGCTGAGACTCCTGGAAGAAGAGATTGCCTTGCATGCTGTTGGTAACAACCTCTGTTCTAGGACTGGCATATATGTAAATAAAAAGTTACACTTAGACATACCCAGGTAGTACATTCCTGATTTCTTCTCCATTTGGAAGTCAACCTGCAAAGCCTTGAAATTTGACTATTACTACCCAGTAGAGAGGTGGCCCTCGCGACAGAAGAAGAACCTGTATTACCAAAACTATAAAAAATTCAAAGTGCATTGAAATCAATAGAAATTTTTCCATTAATTTTAATGGGCTTTGGATCACAGCCTTTATACTGCATTTGTCATCAATGTATCTGAATACCTTGCACAGCACTTATACAGCTGTTGGAAATGTTAAATATGTTTCACTTTATACAGATCCTTTCATTTTTAAAGTTATCTACAAGCAATTGCTAAGTGATTCTCATAATCTCTGTGAGAGATGGGTAAATGTTACTAACTCCTTCATACCAATGGGAAACTGAGGCACAAAAGTCATGTCTTGTCCAATTTAGCATGTAATTCCACCCTCCCTCCCACAGATGCACCTCTATTTTCTACCTTGTAGATAATTCTTGATTATAACATCACATAGATAGATAGATAGATAGATTTTTTTCTGACTTTCCTTAAAGAGCAAATATTTGCAATTGTCTCCAGTGTTGTTGTAGGTGTGCTGGTCTCAGAATATTAGAGACAAGGTAAATGAGATAATATCTAATTACACCAACTTCTGCTGGTTTGAGAGACAAAGTTTACCCAGAGCTCCTCTTTGGGACCTCAAAAGCTGATCTCTCTCACCAACAGAAAGTGGACCAATAAGACACAGTGGACCTCACCCAACTGGACTATAAAAGTCCCATAGGACGCCTTTGTTTTTCATTACAAAGAGTGAGTCTCACCACTTTCTGATATGTTATTCCACACTGTTTGAATCTATAAAACTTGTCTGTTTTGCTGAAGTAATCTGACCTGATGCAGTAAAGTGTAATCACAGGTTTTATCTTTCTCTCCCATACTGTACATTTTCCATTTTCTAGCATCGGATGAAGTAGGACTTCACCCACAAAAGCTCATGTGGAAAATAAATGTCTTAGTCTTTAAAAGTGCCACAGGACTCCTTGCTTATTTTACTTCACGCACCTTGTCTCTCTGACGTCTGCAAGGGACTTGGAGATCAGCGGATGAAAAGTGCTATGTATGTGCAAAGTATGTTTATTGGTATTAAAAACAGTAGAAATCCAAAAGCAGAGATATTCACATGGTCTAGGACATTACAGACCTCTCGACAAAGCCCTGCTGCCTGTCAGCCCTGCATAGTCAGAGCTACAAACTATGAAAAATGTGGGCTCTCCAGCATTTCCCTTGCATGGCAAGGAAATTCCATTGCAATTATGTCTTGCTTAGTTGGTGCTGAGGCTGAGGTCATTGGTGTGATTCAAGGGCTGTGAATTTTGCAGCACGAGCAGTAAAATGCAGGGCTCTCAAAGCTTAAACCTACCATCAAGCAGTAGCCTATGGCAGTTAGGGGGAAAAAAAACCACTCTCTCCTTGGCCTCGCATCCTGCTCAAGTGGCCAGAAGTCAGCACAGTAGGACCAGGGCTGAGCAAAGGAATATCGAGATGAGCAGGCAGTTGGAGGAAGCACATGTGTTTCAACCAGAGCGTGAAGTTCACCCTGGGGTCAATGCAGCTGTCAGCTGCTTCTAAGGCTTGATCCCAAACCCGCTGTCCTCAGCAGAAAGACTCCCGTTGACCTCAGTGGACTTTGGATCATCCCCACATGCCTGACAGTTAGAAATGAACGTTTGGAGCTGTGTGAAACTCACGGTTTTGATTTGCAGAGGTTCCCGCTCTTGCTCTGTCTTGTCCATTAGACTGTAAATTCTTCGGATCCGGGACTGTATCCTGATACGTATTTGATAGTGCTTAGCACAATGGGACCCAGATCTCCCTGTGGGCAGTTAGGTGCTATTGTGATGCAAACAATACTTCTCCATGCAAATATTTTCCTTGGTTTCAGTATTGTGCCTCTTCACCCCTCCTCTGCCCCCAGAATATATTTTGTTTTGAGTTTCAGATTTGAATGAATCAATGCTGCAAAGTGAAACTGTTCCCATTCACCTGCTTTTAAAGTGAAATTCCAGATGGGCTCAAACTAGAATCTGGAATTCAAAGGACCCATTCCCGCTCAACTTAGATAGAATCGGAGTTGGATAGCGGGACAGTAATGGTCTGTATACACAGCCTCGTGATGCTGGTTCTGTGGGACCCAGGCTTGTGGATTTCATGTCGCCAAGACCACATCTGAGTAGCTGCCCTACACTGTAAACCTGTTTTACAGTTGCTGGACCCAAGGTCTCACAGACCTATTAACTTGTCCTCACTTCCCGGGCCCAGATCCCCACAGCTTGCTGACCTCAGTCAAAATGCTCTGGGTGTGGACGGCAGACATACACGACAGCTTTTTTGCAATGCCTGAATGCTGTGAAGAGCCCTTAGAGCTAATGAGAATCAGGTGTTACATCTATAGCTGGCTGGACTGCGACCTCATATGAACACACATTGGGAATATTTTGATTCAGATTAGGTTTAAGACAGTGATTGGGTTTCAGTGGTGAAGGTAGAAAAAGGATTCAATGGTAATGAAATCTTTTGAGCTGTCACCACAATATGGCCCTAGCTGATCTCTCAAGATTTTAGGCTGGAATCACATGAGATCTTCTAACCATTTTTGATGCACTTGACCAAGCCAGTGTTCAGAAAGGCCAGATGTGAAATAAGTCTGTGGAAGCGCATCCCCTTGTGGCATGACATGGAGTAGCATACTCTTCCTCTAGTTCCCGCAGATGACAGCCACTGCCATCCTATGTGGTCTTTCTTCTTCTGGTGACTCAGCCACATTCAGTCCCACCTCTTCTGGGGCAACAGAAAGTCCAACAGCCTCATATTGAGTCTATGACCTGAATCCACTCCTGGTTTTCTGGGGTCCTTACATTTTTCTAGATGGGCCAGTAGCGGCACCCAGCTTATCCCTCTTCATTGGGTGCACTCAGATCCAACCCTCGGTTCCTCCCTGAGATTCTTCCTGCCTCAGCCTGTCTGCAGACCTTTCCCACCGGTCCTTCCTGGACTCAGTGTTTGCCTGTATTCTTCACAAGCTCCACACCCTCACAATGTTTACTCATCTTTCAGGGCACAGCACTGCAGGGCTCCTTCCTGGATTCCTCCAACAAAACTCAAATGAATATACAAACTGAAACCCCTTCGGGGGTTGAACTGTTTTCCTTCTTAACTTAAGCATCCTCTTTGTTTTAGGTCTCAGGTGAATGGCAGCTTCCAGAGCTGCCTCCCCTGGAGTCTTACTACTATTTTAAGGCGCACTACAAGAGGCAAATACCCCTCTGCTGGAGCTCCCTTTAATCTGCTTTGACCTGAGTCTGAGCATGTCTTTCCCCAGCAAAGTGAACTCCTGTTTCCCTGGTTCAGTCCCTTGCCAATGAGTCCTCTCTTTGTAGGCCCTCATGACCTTTCTGAGATGGGTCCAATAACTGCAATCAAGTCACCTAGTCAGCTTCAAATAGGACTCTTCAAAAGAGGAATCACCCAGAAGCATTTGGGACCTGGTCCATGTAGGGAGTGAAGGAGGTAGAATTCGGAGGCACAAATATATCCCACCCTAACCTTCTGCCTCCAAACCTTGCATCCAATCCTCGTCTGACTTACGTCAGTACAAACTCTGAGTATTTCTCATGATGACCGCTACTGGGTCGCTCCATATTGACGACACTGAAAATGAATACACAGTTTCAGTCTTCTTAGCTACTTGCTTAGCCCATTGTAAATCACATAGAAGTAACAGATGAAAGAAACTGCCATTGGAGGTCAAAACCATGGCCCATCTGGTCCAATCTTGATAGCGTTACAACAGGGCAGGCATGCATAAGTGGATTGGCCTCTTCTCTCTGATGGTTAATTGTAGAAGATGAGGGTTGGAAGGGATCTTGAGGTCATCCAGTCCAACCCGCTGCTCAAAGCAGGATCAAGCTCATCTTATGTGTATACCATCATCAAATCCACACCCAGCAGGAGGCATCAGATAAACACTCCATCAAAAGGTTGAAGTTCCTGAGCTACATTCCTTATGTAGAACAGATCAAATTCCTGTCTTAAATTGGATGTAGCCAAAGACAACCCCCACAACAGTCCATTAATCCACTCACATTTGAGTCCTGACAAGTACTGTGTTACATTGTGTCATGCCTGATGTATGCCATACACACAAATAAGCAGTGGGCTTGCAAGTGATGAAAATAAAGCCCAAGTCTCCCTTAAAACTTTACACCTGCTGAATTTCCATGGAACGTAATGCTAATATTTACAAGACGTACGCATTCCATTGGCTGGCCTGCCTCGCTCTGTTAGACCCTCACACTGCAGTGCATTTCACATGGTTGGCTGCGTGACATTACCAAACGGTGGAAGTCCCTGATGGATGGTGTCTGTTAACTTCTCCTTCATGCTGAAATCAAAATCGCTGTGATTTTTGGATGTCAAAGGAATGTTGGATTTGCATTGACCTAGAAATAAGATGCTAGCAATCAATCACTTGTCATTTTCTTTGGTACCCCCCACCCACAACCACTGTTAACAGTTTATTCATGCTAATTATGCCAAAGGCTGAGTTATTCCAATATTGCAAATAAATTTAGGATTCCCAATGGGTGTTGCACTGAGAACTGTCCTGCATGGGTGAAATTAATCAACATGCTGACAGACTACACTATTTCTCATGCACAGCTTATGCTCTGTGTAACACTGACAGACCCTAGTCATTGGCAGCTAGGATCAAACCTGGGGTTTCTGGAGCTTAATGCATGAGACTTTACTGCCTGAGGTAAAAGACAGATCTTTTTAGCTGGCAATGTGGCAAGCTCATCAATTTCTAGCTGGTCTAGCTGCCGCTGGAGTTGGACAGAGTGCCACACCAAGCAGGCATGGTTACAGATGCATTGTAGTTTTAAGTTTTATTAAAGTTGTGCTTAAAGCCCAGCCCGAAATCAGACACACACAAATATCCTGAAAGGCAGTCTTTTCTGGGGTGGAGCACCATGGTTGTTTAAGGGTACAAAACAATTAGATGTTTATCGTACACAACTATGGGGGCAAACAAGACACAAGAGACTAGCTCCACAGCATCAGCAGCTCACATTCTCAAACAGGGCTGGGTGAGCAAGCAGTTTATAGCCCTGGCCCTTTGTCCAGCTGGGGCTGGCAAATCAGGAGACAGAGTATCTAGTCCTGAGCAGCACAAGTCAGCTATCTGTCAGCCCCGCCAGCAAACAAGTAGTCTGTCGTACTGACCCTTTGGGCCAGGGAGGGGCAGGTAAATAGTCGGTGACCCCAGATGGAAAAAACAGGCCATGTAAATGCCCCAGCAGGGCAAAAAAGTAGTCTATTGGCCCATGGAGGACCAACAAGCAGTCTAGAGCTGAGCCACTTCAGGCAGAATGGGACAAGCAAACTGGTGAGGGCCCCTGAGACTTTAGAGGCCCAGAGTGCTTTAGGAAGAGGGGAGGGGGACACAGTGCCACCCAACTCCTCTGTGTCCCAGCTCAAGACCCTACCAAAGGCAGAGGGGTCTGTCACTGGGTCATTGGAGCCTTGGTTGAAACTCATTGACAAAGGCTTGAGTTCAAGCCCAGCTACATCCAAGCTGATGAACACCTTCTCCATTACCTTGTGACTCATCCATGGATTCATAGATGATTCATGGATTTGTAAATTATAAGGCCAGAAGGGACCATTAGGATTTTCTAATGGGAACTACTGTGTAACACAAGCCAGAGACCTTCTGAAAAATTATTCCTAGAGCAGCTCTTTCAGAAAAAAAAAAAAATCCAATCTTGAATTAAAAATTTCAAGTGATGCAGAATTCACCATGACCCGTGGTAAGTGGTTCCAGTGGTTAATTAATTCTCACAGTTAAAAATTTATACTTTGTTTCTGTTGAATTTGTCTAGATTCAACTTGCAGCCATTGGATGGTGTTATGCTTTCCTGTCCTAGGCTGAGGAACCAATTGTTAAATACCTGTTCCTCATGCAAGTGCTTACAGATTGTCATCCAGGCACCTAGTTAAACTAAACAGATTGAACTCCTTTGCTATGTCCACTCTAGAGGGTTCAGGTAAATCAATTTAATAAGGTTGACTTATAGTCAATTTTATTACATCAGCTTAGTGAGGCCCTATTTAAGTTAACTTTATAAAGTCAACTTAAGCCCGGGGACCCATTTAAAGTCAACTTAATAAAGTTGATTTTAAATGGGTCCCCTGGCTTAAGCTGACTTTATAAAGTCGACTTAAATGGCTTTAATGCTCTAAGTCAACTTTATTAAGTTGACTTTAATGGGCACATTGTGTTAAGTTGACTTAACACTTTAAGGGCAGGAGTTATTAAGTTGATTTAAGCAAGAGCTGCAGCTTGCAGAGGCACGGCCCTGGAATGGCCCCTCCGCTTTGACCAGGCCACCCCAGGCCTGAACAGAGACTAGCTCACCGCCAGGCCCTTCATCAGGCCTGTTCAGCCCTGAGGCGGCCGGGTCAAAGTGGCCTGAACTCCACGGAGGAGCCATTCCAGGGCCCCACCTCTGCAAGCTGCAGCTCTCTGCCAGCCACTCGTTGGAGGGGCAGCCAGCTGCGGATAGCGGGGCAGTGCTGCTCCACCCCACCAGTGAAAGGATGGATGGAGGGAGAGCACACCGCCCACATACTCCCCGCCAGTGCTGGGGGACGTGGCACACAGCCGCTGGGCTGGCTCCGGCTCATGCGGTTGTGATGGTGGTGGTGGGGAAAATGGCTCTTCTCCTCTCAGAGGTTGCCAAGCTCTGCCCTAGATTGTTCTGGGTCTTTGTAGACTCTTGTGGACCCTCTCAGACTTTCTGAGAACCACGTTTTCCTCGACTCTCCTAAAGTGTTGTCAGCCATGGTTGAGGTGTCGCCAGTCAGTCACTGGGATACCAGAACAAACTAAATTGATGAAGTGAGAGCTCAGTAACAATATTGGAAACCTTATTTTATTGAATAATTTTGAAAGTGTGCTTGTGTTTTAAGACTTAAAGGGTATGTCCACACGTCTCTTTTATTTTGAAATAACACTGGTTATTTTGAAATAAAAAAGATTAGGTCCACATGATGTTTTCTTATTTCGAAATGACAGGCTCTGTCATTTTGAAACAGCTTAAACCCCATTCATTTTGAAACGGCTGTTATTTCAAAATGCTTATTTTGAAATAACGCCATTTGGACATGTTGTTTCGAAACAACACCATTGTTTCGAAACAACTGTTTCGAAACAACATGTCCAAACAGCCTTATTTCAAAATAACCATTTCAAAATAACAGCCGTTTCAATAGCAGGCTTTCGCTTAATTCGAATTAACTTATTTCGAAATAAGGACTTATTTTGAAATAACGATGTATGTGTGGACATAGCCAAAAAGTGTAAGTAGTGACTAATAAATGAAATATTTTTTTAGACTACAGAGATATCTACCGAACCCCTATCAAAACACAGTTACCTCTTTTACCATGCTTAACACATAGTGTTTGATGACTTCATAAGACTACAGAACATAGATTTTTGTGCTTCCTGTACTGTCTATTTTTCCCTAGAGAAAATAAAGGATGCATTCTAGTTTTCAGCAGAGGTCAAATTTCAGCTATTCTGAAAATTAAAAATTTTCCATGGACTTAGAGGAATTTTTTTTTTTTACTTCCTTTTATACGTCATGAAAAAATACAGATTTAAGTGTGCAGATTTACCTTAAAACAAACAAGGAGTCCTGTAACACTTAAAGACTAACAAATTTATTTACTGAATGAGCTTTCATGGGAGAAAAATATGATAGGGATAAATTATGCATGGAAAGCATGCATCAAAATCTTGAAATGGGCTGCAGATGCAATAAAATAAGGAATTCTGAAGTGTAACAAGTGGAGGAAGGCAGCTGAAGATGCTTCTTATCTTGGGTTAAGCCCAGCCCTGTTCAAGAGGCTACCAGACTAGAAAACCTAGTAATAATGGGCAAGGAGTCCCGTGTCACTTAAAGACTAACAAACGTATTTATCACATGAGCTTTCATAGAAGAAAATCCCACTTTGTGAGATGCTTCAAGATGGGGGAACTATTTTCCTCCTGTTCTGTAAGTTCCCCCATCTTCAAAGCAGCTGACGACGTGGAATTTTCTCCCAGGAGAGCTCCTGAGATAAATACATTTGTTAGTCTTTAAGTGACACAGGACTCCTTGATTATTTTGCTGAACTAGATTAACATGGCTACTCCTTTGGAACTTAGTAATAATTGGGGCTTTCAACTATCCCCACATTGACTGGGTAACATCACCTCACCATCGGATGCAGATATGAAATTTCTAGACACCATTAATGGCTGCTTCTAGGGGCACTAGTCCTGGAGCCCACAAGGGAAGAGGCAATTCTTGATTTAATCCTAAGTGGCACGCAGAATCTGACTCATGATGTGAATATAAATGAACTGGTCAGCAGTTACAATCATAATACAATTAAATTTAACATCCCTGTAGGGGGAAATATATGCAAGTAACCCACCACCAAAGCATTTATGTTCAAAAAAGGAAACTACACAAAAATGAGGAAGCTAGCTATATGGAAATTAACACAAACAATCAAAAGAGCGAAATGCCTACAAGTCACATGGAGATTTTTTAAAAAACATTGTAACTGAGGTTTGTATTAAATATATACTCCCTTCCCCCCAACCAACCCCAAAAGTATGACCAAAATAATGCACCATGATTAAATAACACAATAAAAGAGAAGGTTAGAGATAAAAAGGCATAATTTAAAAATTGGAAGTCAAATCCTAGTGAAGAAAATAGAAAGGAGCATGAACTCTGGCAAGGTTAGTGTACGAGTATAATTAGGCAGGTCAAGAAAGAATTTGAAGAGCAGCTAGCAAAAGAGACAAAAAATAACAGAATGTCTTAACGTACCTCAGAAGCAGGAAGCCTACCAAAAAAACAGAGGGTTCACTGGATGATTCAGGTGTTAGAAAAACACTGAAAGGCTATGTCTAAACTGCAGGGCTATTTTAATTTGACTTAACAAGGTCGACTTAAAGTCAACCTTGTTAAGTTGACTTAGGGGTATGTCTAAGATTGCAGGTCCACACTACGTTTCCTTTTATTGAGATACGGAACTCCCTTATCTCACAGTAAGGAAAGTCCTTTCAACAGAATAAAACCTAGTATTATATCAAAATGATGATTAAATCAAAACTATTATTTTGAAATAATGCTGTGTGGACATGCTATTTTGATTTAACTGTTGTTTTGATTTAACACTTTTGCCCTTCTCCTTCCCAGGGTGCTGGTTTTTTTCTATATATTGGGTAGGGTCATGTCCCTTCTAGGAGGCCATCTTACCACACCTCCCACGGCGCCCCTCTCCTAAATCAAATTAGCAAATCCTGTCTATGGATATGCAAGTCGATTTGAGTTGCTGGGGGGACCTGTTAAATCGATTTAACTTAAATTAATTTAATGATTTTATAATGATTTTATTAAATCAATTTAACTTAAATCAATTTAACTGGGTAAGTGTGGACATAGCCTGAAAGGCTGGCATAAGCTATACAGCAAAAGGGCAGTTTTCCTGGAGTCCTTATGATGAGAGTTTTGTCTGTGTAGGCATACCAGCAAAGCAATCCTTGAACAGACCAAGCCCAGAGTTTATCCCTCTGCCAAATTCCAAACCCCTGCTTTAAAGTCTGGGGGGCGCTAGAGCGTCTCAACAAAACTGTTGTAAAAACATTATTTAATATGGAGGAAAAAAACAAAACAAAACATCCTCACTCTGTTTCTCAGAAGCAAATGCATTGTTTTTTATCTGAACCTTTCTGAAAATATTCAGAGTGAAGCAAACACCCCCAAGGGCAAATTTCATCCTACATGGCTACAGTTCAATAAGATTGCAAACAACTAAAAAGAGGAGTTTACAATTTGAAGTCCTGAGCAACTTTATATGTTGTGCCAATTTGCCCCACCTATGTTTCCCAATCACCGAGTATTGTGATGCAAAAATTAATCAGGATTAATACAACTTGTTGTGAACTGAAGAAGGAGTTTGGTTCCAGGTGCTTTTGCTATTTTTATCTCTGTGGAAGAGCCAGCAAATCTATCCTCATGTCAAAGTATTTGTGGTAACTCCAGGTTAAGCAAACATCTGTAAAACATAAACAAGGTTCCCTCCAATGATGGCACAAAAAGAGGAGTCAGGGTGCACCCCCCACCAACTGTCTAATCCTGCAGAAATGGGTGAGATCCTTATTAGTGTAAATTGGTGTCCGTCCATTGAAGTCAACGGGGCAGATGCCCCACTGGTGGGACTAAGCATAGGTCTCTTGAAGTCACTTTAGCCGCCGATTCATGCCATCTGAGTCTTTGGCTCAGAAAGTTTTTCCAGGGATGTGGCCAGATATCTGCTCTGTGTTTGGGCTGCAGTGCCTGTTTCTGTCAGGGGCAGCCTCACAGGTGCAGCTCTGATATTGTACAGGGGCCATTTCTGGCCCCATGGGGATTTTTTTCCTTTCCTTGCATGTTCTAAAGCAATTAAAAACCCCGGGGCCAGATCCTCCGCTGTAAATTGCCATCACTCTGTTGACTGCAGTGGAGCTATGCCAGCTTACACCACCTGGGTATCCAGCCACGGCCCTCTCTCGGGAACTTGGCAGCCAGAGGCTTAGTAGAAGTCTTGTATCTAATTATATTTATTCAAAAGCGTAAACCAGACATGGCTGCAAGCACACTTTGTGTACCTCTGTTGCAAAGATTAAATATATTGTTTTAATATACATTTTAAATCTGCTGGTAATTAAAAAAAAATTAAATTACAGTCAGTGGAAATCCATTTTGCTGTGACAGAGCAACATACTGTATATGTATATTTTTACTGTACTGCTGTTCCGGGGGGAAGTAAGCACCAATAAAAGAGATTATAAACCAACATGCATTTCCAATTAGGGCCCCCAGTACTGCTCAGTCAGAGCTTGCCAAACGTCTACATAGCTACGAGCAAGGTCTGGGCACACGCATGGGGCAGGTAGGGAAGTAAGATGCCCTTTTACTGCCTGGCATAAGCTATCTGCAGTACAGGACACCACACTGGAGGTGGAGTAGGGCATGGCTACTTATCTTTCCATGCAGGTAGACACCCAGTGGCTGGAGAATGGGCAGGACCTTGACTCCACCTCACTTCTCACTGTTGAGTGAGTCCAGCAGAGTTTGCAATCTGTGTGGAGGGCTGAATCAGGTTATTTCCCCTCGGACGCTGGTGTGGAGTCCAGGGACACATTATGACCCAGGTATGTCTGCCCTGGCCAGCATTCAAGCTCAGCCTCAGGTCTAACCCACCCCCTTTCTGTTCATACACAAATCACACTATCTCAGGGCTTTGACCTAAGGTCCCAGAACCCTAAAACAGTGGAGGGTCTGAGCCTGAGTCAACACCAGTACCAGGATCCTATTGCTTAGCCGTGTGGACACTGCTTTACTAGACCTATGCACAGGGGGTCCTCAAAAGTATCCCACAAGCTGACTCTCTTTGTCCCATGCACAGACTCTTCACAAGTTCAGTGCACAGTCAAATTTTCACACACTGCACCATGAATATTGTGGGAAGAAACTAGGAAGTCTGGGTTAGGAGTGGTTGGACTTGAGCCCACATAACACAGTGGAGGACGCTCTCAGTTTGGGATCCAGGGGTTACAAATGAGTGTAGACACTCAAGCCCGGGGTTAACAAACCTGGGAGTTGCTAACTTGAGTTTGACTAACCCTGGGCCTACAGTACAGTGTAGACAGTTCCTGAGTCTCAATCCATTCCCTGCTCTGCTTCTGGCTCAGTGCAACTATGAGCCACCCCTTATTTAGAGCAGATTGGATGTATCTCTAAATAAACCAATATATAGTGCAAATGCAGCGAGAGACAGAAGGAAAGAGAGAGACAGAGATTTACAGCACTTTGCATGGACATCCAGCATTGAGTCTCTGTCACAAACTCCCTGACAGACACATATGTGCATGCAAACCATTGCCAAGAAGCGCCAGCCACAGACTTTCTCCTTCCCTGCCCTCTTCCGTCTGGGAGTGGCAATCTCTCCGCGGCCGCTATCTGGGACAGGATTTGACAGCTTACATCAGGAATGGGCGTGAAGTTACCCAGATGTGTCTAGTGAAGTAACCATTTCCCTGGCGATGACAGAAGTCTGGCAAGATGCCTGATGAAAATACTGAGGTGGGTTTTGGGGTTTGTTTTGTTTAAAGAAAACAGGGGAGGGGAACCCATACAGCAGCCGCTCAGACAAGAAACCTCTGACTTCTTTTTTGATGGAAGGAGCACTGCGGTCTGCAAAATAGAGGATGAGAAGTCTCAATGCTCTCCTACACATGCCATCCACCGGATGCAGTTTCTTGGGCCCAACCACATTCTCCCTCTCCTTTTCTTTCTCTCTCTTAAGATACTGTATTACTATATCATGTACAGGAACCCACAGCCATGTTTAATGTGTTTGTCTTTTACACTGGTAACACATAGGTCAGCGCTCAAGTTGGACTACGTAATGAGATCAGTCCCCAGTGAGTCTCCATATAGCAAAGTAATCCCAGTTTAATTGTACTTTTATTCTCCCTCTCTCCCCCAGACTCCATATTTCCTGAGCCAACACATTTTAAGCACTTATCTGCACAAATCTACTCTTATGAAAAGTAAAGGCCACTTTTTTAGTGAAACAAAGAAAGCAGAGCAATGTGTAACAAATCTTTCTCCCCCCTGTTATTGCATTGAGGCTCTTGAGTCTGGGTGAAATTTTCAAAAGCATCTAAATGACATTGGTAACTAAGCACCATTTTCAAAAGTGACCAGTGCGTAGAGCCGGATTTTCAAAGTTGTTTGGTTCCTAAAGCTGCAGTTAGAGGCATAACAAGATTTTCAAAAAAGATCTAGGACTATGTCAAAACTTGGAGTTTAGTTTGAATTAAGGACGATTAATTCAAACTAAATTAGTGGTTGGCTACACTGGCTTTCATTACTTCGAAATAAGGAAGTCCTTAGGTCAAAGTAATGAATGCTTACTTTGAATTTATAAAACTTCCATTAACTTCAAAGTAATGGTTAATTCAAACTTATTAATTCGAACTAACTGAATGGAGCTGTGTTAATTTGAATTAAGTATTAGTTTGAATTAATGTGGTTTGCCCTTCCTCCTCCCAGAGTGCCTTCCTCTTTCTATGTATCGGGTGGGGGCATGGCCCTTCTTGGGTGCCATGTTGCCATACTTCCCGTGGTGTCCCCTTTCTAAATTGAACTAGCAAGTCCTGTCCATGGACATGCTAGTTCGATTTGGGTTTCTAGTGGGGTCATATTAGTTTGAATTAACTTACTTCAAATTAGCCATTATTAGTTCAAATTAGTTAACTACGTTAATTTGAACTAACTTTCCTAAGTGTAGACATAGCCTAGAACGCTAACTGTCACTGATTTCAAGGTAACATGGCAAACATTTCTCATGTGTGTAGACTTTTCTTAGCATGGTATATGGACTTTGCAAGAGGAAGCGTAGTCTAATGTTGAGACAGTTCTCCTGGCTTGTGAGAGACAACACCTATGAGCTTGGGAAAAATCACTCATTTTCCGTGCCTCAGTTCTCCATCTGAGACATGGGGGTCCTGGCACAGTCTTACCTTCCCCTGGGGTTGAGGGAACAGTGCTGTAAAGACTGTGAGGTGCTCACATATCAGTGTGACACAGGCCAAATGGGTGCTTAAGCAAGAAGTCAAGAAATAACATAGGTGCTTGAGTATGATGTTTCTATGGGAGGGATTTATTTATTTACTTACTTACTTCCTGAATAATTATCTGCCCCTCTTTTCTTTCCCAGTTTGCTCTTGTTTCTAGCTGCATGATGCACTTTCAGGAGTTATTGTTAATTCTTTAAACAAGGAAGGAAAATGTCAGTAAAGGCAACGGCAACATTTTCTTTGTGCAGAGCTGGCCCCAACTTTCAAACTGCCAGCAAAGCAGTTATAGGTTTTCACCTCCGGCTATTGGATTCTCTTACTTAAGAGGGTCCCTGATAGCTACTCAGTGCCTCCCAGGGCTCAGGTGTTTGTGGTAAGCAAATTCTAAATTTCACAGACTCTTAGGATCATAAAAGATTAATGTTGGAAGGGCTGAGACCAACCCAACTAAATCATTCCACCCAGGACTTTGCCAAGTTGCACCTTAAAAACTTCATGCCGAAACCAAAGCATGTGAACAGTCATACTGAAATTATCTATACCAGTGGGTTTCCAACCTTTCAGACTCAGGGATCAGTGGCTAGCACCTCTGCTTAAGATGCAGAAAGTCCTGGGTTCAATTCCCAGGGGGTTGGACTTGATGATCTCATGAGGTCCCTTCCAGCCCTATGATTTGATTGATTGATTGAACCCTGGAGGGCCAACAGTCTCTGCCAATAGCCTTACCCCCACCTACCGCAACCAGACAGGAGAAGCTCAACAAGGAGGCTTCCTACTTGCTAATGTCCACTCCCCCTAGCTGCATGCACCCTGTAGCCCCATGTCCACCATCTGGGTCCCCAGGTAGTGGCTCCCTTCTGTAGCCAGGGGCCAAGAGATCAATGTTTTCCTTCCCTCTGGCTCCAGTAAGGGATCCAGTGCCTAGTGACCCCCGTGGAGTCCTTTCCATGCTTCATGCTACACCCAGGCAAGGGGAGCACTGATCTCCCAACCCCTTGGCTACAGGAAGGAGCCTGCATTGGTCTTGTAGCCCTCTGTCAACATGCTCTGCCTGGGTCCTTGGATGGTGGCTCCCTTCTGCAGCCAGCAGGAGGGGAACTGAGGACCAGTTTGAAACCCCCCATTGGCCCAACTAATCTATACCATCTGACTCTAAAACCTGTTGAAGGCACACACAAACTTAAAACTAAGCACATCTTGCTCCTCTTGGGAACACAAAGTTGGTCAAATCAATCTGAATATTAATGAAGAGCTTGCTTTGCTGCTACTTGCTCAGATCTATCCATTCCCTTTCAGTATCATTAGGTGGATTCTGTTTGTTGGGAGAAGCTCCAGTAAAGCACTTGTTCTAGTTAAGGGCTGGATTCTGCACTAATTTCAGGCTAGCTATGGATACATAGATTATAAAGCCCAGAGGGAACCATTACAGTTATCTGGTCTGAAGTCCTTTCACAGACAGGCCATAGAATTTCACCTGCATTTAGCCCTTATCTTGTGGTTGAGCTAGATCATAGATTTTGGAAAGACATTTGAAGTCAACAAAAGTTTTCCTAGTCACTTCAGCTGGAACGGAATCACGCTTCCTTTAGATATTGCGTAACTGATAGAGTAGGTCAAATGTAGATCAGCATGGCCTTGTTGGTCATGCTAGGTTTTCAAGGAAGGTAGGACAGAAGGAAGCAGCCATGGATCATAAGGAGGAATCCATTCTGGTTTATATTCCTGCTTTTGTCTTGTTAAACAACCTCCAGCAAATCAATTGCAGAGCTGTGCTTCATTCTCCCCACCATTAAAATTAAGACAGTAATAAGGACCCTTGCTTGGGAAGTGATGTGAGAGCAGTGGAGGTGTGATGCTCAGACCAGCTTACATAGTTTCAGTCTTTGAACTGGGCTTTTGATCTGGCAGCATGAGACCTAAAAGTTATTAAGAGATACATGCTACATAACAAAAATAACTCCGCTTAATTCGCGTCTTCTTGAATGAAACCCAACGGAGAAGATACAACAGCTGCTGAGGAGTAAAATCTTGCTGGCCAGAGTTGGCTTACTTCAGCTCTGAGTCATATAATGCTGGATTTAGTCCACCCGCTCCCTGCTTTGGTACACAGTGCTTTATCATAAGTGGTAGGGAGAGAACCGTTTGTTGACTAGCAATAAATCTGCTGTGATTGAACACAAAGAGGCACATTCAGCAGTCCATTACTGTAAAGCTGTAATAAGACAGAGGAAGGTTAGGCACTCTGCGACGGGAGCATAAAACAATATGAAACACACAGGATGGCAAGGGCAATTAAAAAAAAAATATCCCTTCAGACCATGCACACAATAATTCAAAACAAATGGGAGGCCATTTCCCATGCATAGACAACTGCAGCGGGTCACACAAGTGCTTGAGTCTCAACTGTCCCAGTATTTGCCAGCGACCCTAGACTCACTTTGTGAAAGACATTTTTTGAATGACATGTGCTAACAAGTTTTGGTTCCTTTTCTCAAAATTATTCTTGTTCTTTGACATACGCTTTCAGTGTTTGCCCCAAATGGAAAATCAACATATATTCATCCCAGACTTTTCTCATTGCTCTCCTCAAATGTGTTGAATGGAAGATATGGTTCACAGCAACCAACTGGATAGGACACATTCAGGCTTTCTAATGTCAGAAGGAAGAGATTTTAAACCCAGGGATGTAAAGCTCTGTGTTGCTTCGACTAGAAACCTTACAAGTCTGGGAGTCCATCACTGGAGAGGGCAAGGAATCTTTCCTCAGAGATGAACGATTCCTTCTCTGTTCCCTGTTTACTCCAGGAGGGTTTAAAGCAGTATTGCCTAGTGGCTGAAGCACTAGACTATCATTTGGGAAGCCTGTGTTTTAGTCGCATGTCCACCACTGGCCTACTAGCCAAGCATGTTACTGTTTTGTGCCTCAGTTTCCCCATCAATAAAAATAAGGATAAGAAAACCATCCTCCCATGTAAAGCACTTTGAGATCTACTGGTGAAAAGTGCTGTGTTAGATTTAGATGTTATTATCCACTTGCCACTGGCCTTCACCATCAACTTATTATTAATCATGTGTCTGCCCTACCCAACCCTGGCTTCCCTCAACCTCATTTGCAGAGGTGTTGGAGGCACGGATTGTGGAGGAACAGATGGGTGGGATTTGTTGATTTCTCCAAACCAAGATCTGTGACCTGGGGAGACTCACTGACCACAGTCACATAGTGAATGAAGATGAGTTGTTCTGGAATGAGTTTAGGTTGCATAGAGTCATTTATAAAGGCCTCTAAAGACCCCTTCTGACTAATCCATGGGAACATTGCTGGTAAATTCTAATCCCGATTCCTGCACTGACTCTTTCTGCAGCCCTGAGCAAGCTTTGCAGAGAAGAGTTCTTCAGATAGTGAGGGAGATGCTCTGTGAAGGGGGGTAAAGCATTTTCAGTTGAACATCTCAAATATAATATAGAATCACAGAAGATGAAATTTGCAGGGTTATCTATTCCAACCCTCTGCTTAAAGCTGGGCCAGCCCCTGGTTTTCAGAGAGCCAGTGGGACATGGAAAGCTCTTCGAAAACTCTGGGTCCCTCTCTGCCTCTTGGAATGAGGTCAGATGGAAACCTCCTGCCCCCAGCTTAAATTCTGCACATGGAGGTAAACTACTCCCTGCATACCTGGGGGATTCCTATATTTACTATGCCAAATTCAAGCCATATCTAAGCTTATGGCTATCATTTATTTATTTATTTTGCCTTACATTTGTTTGCTTTGGCAGGTAAGGGCTGGGAGATTTAGAATTCATTGTAATGTTGTGCAAATACTGCCATATAAATAGATGCAGGCTCTGGTTATCGGCATCAAATAAAGGAGAAAATCAGAAAAAAGAAGTAGGACAAACCAAGTGAATCCAGACATAAGGGTTTTTTTTTTTTTCATTGTTTATTTTTTTTCCCCCCTCATGTATCTAAATGTTTTCCTACTGGATATTTCCACTGACTTTAAGCCTAATTTGCAAGCTTTTCTTGGGACCCACTTCAAAGTGAACAGAGCACTTAAACTGAACCAAAAACAAATTGACATTCAAATAGGATGTCTCGAGGTGTGGCCCAAGTCAACAGTCTCAGATCAAATGCTTTGCCAGTTCTCAGCTCTGCTTTGCTATCCGCCCTTCATTTGTTCCCTGTAAATACCTCACAAATTTAGTCTAGCGTGTGACTTGATCATCTGTGTCTGCTCCCCCGCCCCACCCCACCCTGTCTGGTGCCGTCCCATCACCCTGGATTGCTCTAATCTCCATTACATTGTTGTGAGGAAACCAATGAAAACACTGAGCTATTTGATTCTTTTTTAGCCTTGACTGTGATGTTTCCAAAGCAAAACGAGCCATGAAGCAAAGGGTGTGATGTGGAAGGAAAGTGGAATTTCGAGTGTTCTTTCATTGGAAGAGGGGAGCAGTGGTGGGAGTAAGCTGAAGTCCGAAGAGGACGGTTAAAAGGTAGTGGACCTAAATGACCAAATATCCACAACAAGTCAACTGCAACCAATATTTCTTGGTATGCACATGAGCACCACACACACTTAATGGTTGCACAAGCAAAACCTAATGGAAACCTTAGTCCACAGATTGTACATCTTCCTAAGAAAAGGATTCTTTTCCCTCAAGAGTTTGTATCTGTTCTTTTACTTGCATGTTTACATCTGGGAAGGAGGTAAGGCTTCACCAAACTATGCCACTCTGGGAATAATTAGGGCAAAAGTACAGGTGTTCCACAAAATACATGGGCAAACCAGAAAGAGAAGGGAGATGGGAAATGATCAAGGGGAGAAGGATAACAAGAGCATGAAAGTCCCCAAATTTGATCTCCATTTTTCCCAGAAAGGGCTCTAGTGCAACCCCCTGATGAATGATCACATCCACATATGGATCTGTTATAGTCCCAGCTACAAAGTTTGTCTCTTCAGCTCAGGCTCTACAGATGAAAGCTGTGGAGGTCATGGGTTCAATCCTTGGTGTATTGGACAAGATGGTGGCCATTACAGTATCATAGAAATGGCGTTTCTAGCATTTCCTGAACATGTCCTTCCTCAACCTGAGCTAGAGGGAATGTCCTTGGGCCTGAGACAGTAGATCAATTCCCTTGCTAATCCAGTCCTTGGTCTCTTTGCTGAGATTACCATCATTTGCCACAGTCAGACAGACTAAAGTTCACAGAGGCGTAAAGGAGAGCAGAAGCTGGGCCTCAGGGGTTTAGTGAGTGCTAATTGTGGTAGCAGGTCTCACAGGGTGGACACCTGTCTTTGGGACAGAGGTCTCCCACTTGTGCATTCAGCCTGCTGAGCAGCCCTTCAGTAAGAATGACTTTCAGTCACTACCAGTATGAATTTGATCCAATTTGATCTCTTGAGCAAGTAGTAGAAATTCTGGGTGAACGTTCAATTGGACTTCGTCTGTGTTGACAGTCTCTGTTGGTTTTTAATGGAGGACCAAAAGCCTCTGGTACCAGTAGACAAAAAGACCAGCTGCTAGGTTGCAAAACCTAGTTACCCATTGAACACTCTGTGTCTCTTGAGAGCCCTCATCCTGGATCTATTCAGAACAATTTATCAATGGAGGTTTCACCCCCTGGGATGAACCTTTCAACAGGTTGTTCCTCATTTTTAAAGGGACGTGGTCTTGCCAAAGAAAGGACCAGGAGTACATAGAAACACGGGCCTACTAGATGGGAAGGGAAAGGTAGAAGGGTCATTAGCACATCTCTCTACCTCCCTTTAGATGCTGAAGGTGTGCATACTGAGTGGAAACTGATCCAGAACATCTTATATTGATTCACAATTTGTACTGCAATAGCACCGGGGTATCCCAGTTGACCTCAAGGGCCCATCATGCTAACCTTTGTATATACCCATGGTAAAGGCAAGGCCTTGCACTAAAGCATTTACAGTCTAAATAAACAAGACAGCAAAGATAGGAAACATGCACAGAGAACTGGAGGCACTTGCCAATGATCCTAGGCAGACATAGGGAGAGAATCCAGATCCCCTGACACCGAGAGCAGTGTCCAATCCACAGGAGACCTCGGGCTTTTACACTGTGATGTCAATGGGCAAATTTTAAAAAACTTGGAATGGACATAGTCAAAAATTTCTGAATTTCTAATGAAATTTTTTAATTCTCCAATGGGCTGAGCTAAGATTCTGCCCAAACATGCCTAACGATTCAGTGCTTGAAAAAATATCCATAATGGCTAGGACCTTTTTCTTCCCCCTGCTGCTTCCACCCAAGATTACTATAAAACTCTGCAAAAGCCAAACCCCAAACAGAGAAGAAATTATAGTTTATGCAAGACTCTTCCTGTTTTCTACTATGTATCAAACCCTCTGCACATGAGCCTAATGGTTTTGGTCTAATTTCTGACGGTTCACTCTGCAATGATAGCCCTCTTCTGTCTTCAGGAATTGTGGGCAGTTTCTGCTTGGAATTTCTAGTTGCCCCATGGAAAACAAATCTGGTTATCGAAACTCGCCAAGTCAAATGTTGGGAAGGGTTTTCTTTAACCGCACTTTTTGGAGAACCTCCTTCTTGGAAAAACAACAACATAACTTTCTGGTTGATGGCCGATTCACTGTCTTGGACTGAAACACTTCTCTCACTGCTGGGCAAGGGCATGGGATAACATTCAATGTTTGACATCATCCCAAGGGAAAAGTTGGGCTACATGGTGGTAACTTTAGGTTTGCTCTAATTACGTGTCGTGTGTTAGAGCTTCAGCAGGCTGTATCATTGAAGTGAGTCATAGCTTCTTTTGGGGAACCACCGTGTATTTTTCTCACCTTCATATGCCACCAGTAGGCTGCAAACTAGAATTTGCCATTTAAACTGTCTCTCCTCAACATAGAATCATAGAAGATGAGGGTTGGTAGGGACCTCAGCAGATCACTTAGTCCAACCCCCTTCTCAAAGCAGGACCAACCCCAACTAAATCAACCCAGTCTGGACCGTTCCTAACATTAGCAATTCTTAACCACAGTGTACATCCCAGAGGTTGAAAACAAAAAACTTAGTATATTCTGAATAGCCCAGGATTCTGCCCACCACAATATAATAGTTTTAGGGTTGCCAAACCTTCAGGAGTGGCTTGGAGTCTCCAGAAATTAAAGCTCAATCTGTAACTAAAGCTCATCATGTGATGAAACCTCCAGGCAACCATCCAAGCAAATTGGTAACCCTAAGATATCAACTTACTGTATGAAACCTTGACAGTTCAGAGATGCAGGCCGGTTTAGCTCGGCAGCTGAAACTCTGGTTACTGGAACATTCTGGAACATACATGGATTGCTTTGTGTCTGGAAAATCAAGCAGGAAATATCCCAAGACCAGACTCTCATGTCATGCCAACTGCTTTCTGTTTCTAGCCCAGACAGAGACACTGATAGAATTGCTTTTTTCCTGCTTCAGCACTCCTTCTGAATCCAGTATCAGCCCAAACTGGAGGTGGCCTGAACATCTCCACTATGATTTTTTTCTGCACAAAATGAGAAGTGTGTGCAGGAGGATCACAAATGTTTATGCAAATAAGTTTCTCTACTTTTTGATCAGCTCTAGTCAAAAGGAAGACGTGAAGAAGGACTGGCTCTATAAATGTGGGGGAAATGGTGTATGTGATACACTTTGGTTATGTCTACACTAGAGGGCGAAGGTAAGTCAACTTAACAAGGTTGACTGAAAGTTGACTTTATTAAGTTGACTTAGAGTCCACATTTTTTAAAGTCAACTTTATTAAGTCAACTTAAGCCAGGGGAGCCACTTAAGTCAACTTAATAAATCAACTTTAAGCAGGTCCCATGCCTCAAGTTGACTTAAGTGACTTCCCTCCCTTAAGTCGACTTAATAAAGTCAACTTAGGCAGACACATTTCATTAACTCAGTAAAGTTGACTTAACGCTTAAAGTTGACTTTAAAGGCAGGAATTATTAAGTTGACTTAAGCAAGCACTTAAGTCAACTTAATAATTGCCAGATGTGGCCATGGAGTTGCTTGAGTCAACTTAAGCCAGGTTAAGTCGACTTAAGCCTCCAGTGTAGACATAACCCATGGATTTCAGAAAAGCTTTTGATAGAGCCTCCCACAATATTCTTATCTGCAAGTTAAAGATGTATGGATTCGATGAATGGACTGTCAGTGGATAGAAAGCTGGCTAGATCATCAGGCTCAGTGGGCAGTGATCAACAGCTCAAAGTCTAGCTGACAGCTGATAACAAGTAGAATGCCCTAGGGCAGTGTTTCCCAACCAGTGTGCCATGGCTCACAGGTGCGCCATCAGACCTGAGCAGATGTGCCACAGAATTTTTTGAAAAACTACTTGTAGAGTTCTGGACTGGCTCATGAATATTTATGAGTTTAGTTGGAGACAATATGGTGGCGTGCATCAAAATACTTAAAGATATCAAGGTGTGCCACTGCAGAGAAGAGGTTGGGAATCATTGCTGTAGGGGTCGATGCTAGGGCCACTTTTGTTCAATATCTTCATTAATGATCTGGAGCCTGGGATGGATTGCACTCTCAGCAAGTTTGCAGAAGACACTAAGCTGCAGGAGTGGTAGAGATGTTGGAGGGCCAGGATAGGCTACAGAGTGACCAAGAAAAATTGCAGGATACGGCCAAAAAAAAATTTGATGAGATTCAACAAGGACAAGTCCTGCATTTAGGACAGAAGATTCCCATGCCTAGCTACAGACTGGGGACTGACTGCCAGGCAGCAGTTGTGCAAAAAAGACCTGGGAGTTACAGTGGACAAGAAACTGGATATGAATGAACAGTGTGTCCTTATTGCCAAGAAGGATAACGACATATTGGGCTGCATTTGTAAGGGCATTGCCAGCAGATTGAGGGAAGTGATTTTCCCCTCTATTTGGGGAGGTGAGGTCTCTTTTGGAGTCCTGCGTCCAGTTTTGGTCCCTTCACTAAAGAAAGGATGTTAATAAATTGGAGACTGAACAGCGGAGGGGGAAAAATGGTTAAGGGGCTCGAGCACATGATTTATGAGGAGAGGTTGAGAGTACTTGAATTGTTTAGTCTGCAAAAGAGAAGAGTGAGGGGGTGATTTTATAGCAGCTTTCAACTACCTAAAGGGGGATTTCAGGGAGGATGGAGCTGGGCTCTTCTCAGTGGTGGCAGAAGACAGAACAAAGAGCAATGGTCTCACATTGCAATTGGGGGAGGTCTAGGTTGGATATTAGGAAAATCTTTTTCACTAGGAGGGTGGCGAAGTACTGGAATGGGTTATCTAGGGAGATAGTAGAATCTCCATCCTAAGAAATTTTTATGGCCCAGCTTGACAAAGCCCTAGCTTAGAAGATTTAGTTGGGGTTGGTCCTGCTTTGAGCAGGAGGTTGAATTAAATGACCTCCTGAGATTCCATCTATCCCTCATTTTCCATGAGTCTATGATTCTTATATCTAAAGCAAATATTTAATTGATTTACAGGCCAGATCCTCAGCTGGAGTAAATTAACATAATACCAGTGAAATCCTCTCTCTTCTAATCTCTCCTTAAAACTTTCTTCTTAGTTCAGATAAGAAACTAGTCAATGAACAAGTTCCAGGAAGAGGAGTAGCTGAGAATAGCTGATAATTAAAGAACACCAAACCTTTTTGCAATACAGACTTCCCTAAAAGAAAATTTCATCACATCAGAAACAATATTTTCCTCTGAAAATTGCTGATTTCAAGTACACTTTCTGATTTCCCAATCAGGAGAACTGAAGGAAAAGGAAAAATGCTTGTTTCAGGAGGCCCTTTTATAAAAAAGAATGCGATTTCAACATGTTGAATTTTTTTGTTTTGACTGAAATACATCAGAAATTTTTGTTACAGTTTTTCCAATTTCAGTCTTTTCAGGCATTTTCTTTTTGTGAAGAAAAGGTCAATAGTTGGATTTTTGATTGGAATTCTGAATGGAAATGTCATTTTGAAATGTTGAAATTTCTCACTAAGGAAGAAAAATTCCATTTTTCACAGAGCCCTACCTATAATTATAGGCGGGTCCCATAGTGCATCCTCTTATGGTTGTCTGTGCCTTCTTGTTATGAGACCTGTCATCAGTTGCCAATAACTTCCCCTATGTTTTGCCACTTGGACTGAAGATTTCAAAAATATTGGCCTGTGGCTGATTTTGTTGTTGCTGTTTTGTTTCATTTTAGGTTTCTATCAAAAATAAGAACTTTGGAATGTCTCCAAGAATGAGGTGAGGGGGAAATACATAGTTTTGCTCAGGGTAAAAATATTCCTTATTGCTGATTCATGAGAAGCTTGATTGCCCCTAATGTTTTGGAGCGAGGCCTGACAATGTGTCGATGGGCAGGTCTTTGTGTGAGAGATGTGCTTTTCATTGCCCTTGGGAAAATCTACTCAAATTTGTCCCAGTTTTAAGCCTTTGATAAAATCACAATCTGCACATGTTCAGAAGAGACATCTTCAGGTTTTGCAGCGTAGATTTAGGGTGATTCCATCCATGCTCCTCCACCTCACGGCACGTGCTCCATCACCACTGAGCAATTGAGCATGTCCAACCTTGCTTCGCTTTCCCAACAATAGCTGCTCTTCTCTGTGAGCCAAAGGAGCTGAGATAGGGAGACTTTCTCCTGTGCTCTCCGTGTCGTTTTCAGTGCATAGGAGGCAGAGGTTGGAAAAGAGCAGAACGGGACTAGGAAACTGGATGTGGAGGGAGAGAGAAGTGACTGAGACCGACTGGGCAAGAAGATCAGTGGATGGGGATATGGAACCAAGCGGGAAGGAGCTTCACTGACCCAAATGGGATTTGTAGCAAGGCAGAATCATTGGGTTTTGGACTCCTGTTCTGCCCCAATGCGCTCCTTCAGAAAGGGGCCAACAATTAAATGAGTCCAATAGCTGACTACCTGGTGTTCTGACCACGCAGGGCAGCATATCCAATTGGCTGGATGAGACTAGGCATGTTATCAATTATGTTCAAATAAATTCCACAGCTACAAGGGAGAAGAAGAAAAGGAGGTCAGGGAGAAAAAAAAAAAATCCGAGGCTTGTGTTTGCGTTGGGTGGTGTGTCTTGTGTGGACTGTTTCCATGATCCGTATCGTGCGGGATATAAATACCATGACCTGGTAACACATTAACAATTGCACTTGAGGGGCGGTGGAAAAAATGGATACAAATCAACTTGGTAAATGGAGATTAGGGAAGCTGGAATGATTTCCCTTGGCTAACTTCTAGCTCTGTGCTTCTCAGCAGACCTGGTGGGTTTTAAATATATATTGTGATTCCCACGACCTCCAGATAACCCAGAAGGAGGCGTCAGCACATCAAGTCATGCACTGATAGGGAAGCATGCAATTTTACAAGAAAATACGGCAGACTACGCGAGGAGCTGCTCCGTAACGCACCCCCACCCCCCCGGCACCCCTGAGAACTATTCCATCATCCTTGTTCCTAAAACTCCCTGGAAAGCAGTGGCAGTATTCACAGCTAGACAGCACTGATGGGTGCGCCATGAAGAGAAAGAAAGGCTATACAAATCAGATTGAAAATAATATTTATTGCTCGTGATTAGTGGCCTCTTACTACTGATTTACTCTAGTGCAACTGAGATCAGAAGTGGGGTCCTTTTACACATGACTGCTTTAAATCAGCAAAGTGTGTAAGCCATTGCTTAAAGCCACATCTCTCTCTCTTAAAAAAAGCACTTAAGTTTCTGCTTGATTTCAAACATTTGGTTAAGTCCCCTAAAGTCACTTGGACTGAAGCAGATGTTTGACATTAAGCATGTGCTTAAGTGCCATGCTGAACAGAAGGGACCACTATGATCATCTAGTCTGACCGCATGCACAATGCAGGCCACAGAACCTCACCCGCCCACTCCCTAACCTATGACTGAGTTATTAAAGGCCTCAAAAAATGGTTTAAAGACTTTAAGGTGCAGAGAATCCAACAGCAAGCGAGCTGGTAGAATAGGCAGAAGCCTCTTGCTTAAGAAGCTTGGCTGCAAGTCCTTAATCTCCCACATATCTTCTCCAGGAGAAAGTGGCTTCCCTGAGAAAGTCTTTCTTCTGGATGCCTGGTTTTCACTGCATTGGCAGCCAATTTGCCACTATCAGACTGATTTTCTGGATCAACTGATCGGGGCTGTGAAGACCCACTCAATTAATTGGGAAGTCGACCCATGAACACCACCCTGGCAACTAGAATAGTGCCGAGTTGAAGGGAGGGCCAGATGTAACAAAGTCGAAGGGAGATACACAAATTACTTTAAGTGACTTGCATATCTCTCTTTGACTGCTGCCAAAAATTACAGGCAGTGTAGAGCTGCCCCTAGGTGCCCATCTGTAGGAATAAGAGACATTCCTTCCCTCCCTTGGTGTTGGAAAGATGACTATATTGAAGATGAAGTGCCTTGAAGATAGAGGATTAGGGACCTGATATATGCCTGAGGGTGCAAGATGCAGGTGATCATTGACTTTGATTTCAGTTTTGAACCTCTCAGGGCTGGAAAATATAAAGAAAGCAATTCTAACCCTCCCAAGCACTTTGCCGTATTTGTCTATGTTAAATCACATGTTACTCCTTTGGCAAGGAATCCCCCTTCACCTCTGTCTGGTTTTAACATCATTCCTTCCTGACAATTAATAATGATATTGGTGTTTGGGATGACTAAACTGGCAACCAGTCAAACTTTCTTCCACACTATATAATGCAAATGTGATGTGCAAATGTGGTCTTACTGCTAGGGTGCTGGGAAAGGGCAGGTATTCAGCTGCATGAAAGGGCAATAATCAAGTGGTTTTTAAAAAAATAAAATAGTGCTAAAGTGCTACTGAATGACAGTGGGAACACTGGGGAAAATTCCCCCAAAGTAGTTCTTTTTAGGAAGCTGTTTTTTCTGGATAAGAATCGGAAAAATCATTGAATCATAGAGGTTTACCAGTCCACTCCCCTGTGGCAACTCTCATGAGATTATTATGAGCCTCACAATATTTGATGTAGCCCCAGCTCCTGGAGTCATATAACTATATACCTTGGAAAAAGGTCAGTCTCTGCGCAAAAGAATAAATGGACACAAATATGACATCAGAAATAACAACATTAAAAAACCCAATTGGGGAACATTTCAATCTCCCTGCTCATTCCATTGATGATATGTTAATAGCTGCACTTAGGCAAATGCATAATAAATCAAAGCTTCAAAGAGAAACTGCAGAATTGGGATTCATATGCAGATTTGACACTGTTACCTTAGGCTTAAATAGGGATTTAGGGTTCTTATTGTAAAAGGTGGTTTTATGTCACCTTCCTTTAATATGCTGTTCTCCACAGTTTGACTCTAAACAACAGTGCTGATTTGCTGTAACAGTCTGACCTGATCCTATGAGTTACACTTCCCTGCATTTATTTTCCTCCCATTCTGTAAGTTCTCCATTTTCAAGAGTCTGATGAAGTGGGAGTTTTTCCCATGAAAGCTCATGCAATAAATACATGTTTTAGTCTTTAAAAAGGCCACAGGACTCCTTGTTTGCTTTGCTGAAGGAGACTGACATAGCTACCCCTTTAGAACTCGTAACTGTATAAGAAACTGTTTTCATTGAGAAAAAAGTTTCTAGCTTTAGTAGCTGCAGAAAAAGCTTGCATACACAACTCCCTACAGGTCTGAAAACCAAAAGGGAAATAACAAGAACCCAACATTTAGGATTACTATTATTATTAGTTTATACTTCATGATTTTCCAGCCGATCTCATGATCTTGTTGAAGCCTGATTTGTCATTTTTGAATGCAGGGGGTTGCAAACCAAGGTCAGTGGTACTGTTGCTGTTACTTACCATTTCGTAAGCACTGTAAAATCACTAGTTAGTTACATCTCAGGACACTATTCTCATTATCTTGGTTTAACAAATGGAGAAGCAGAGGCACACAGAGATCGTTATTTCCTGTGAAACCGTGTGGGTGCCAGTCTTAAAGGGAGAATCCAAACTCACTAATTCCAGGTATCTAGAGTCGCTGGACCAGTGGCATCTAGACTTCTCCAGCCTCAGGCTGAAGCAAGCAAACACACATACACACACACACACACAAGGTAAGGGGCCACAATCATATTTATTTATTACTTTAAAAAAATAGCCCCAGAGGGGATGTCCACACTGGAGGCTCTGTTAAGTCGACTTAACAAGGTCGACTTGAAGTCAACTTAAAGTCAACCTTGTTAAGTTGACTTCGAGAGTCCACACTAAAAACTCCTGTCAGCTGCCTGCGTCTACACTGGCAGGTGCTAGGTCGACCATTCCTGGTGCCTAGGAACTCTGGGAGGGGACCTTGAGGCAATTAGGTTGACTTAAGGGCTTCTCCCTGTCTACAATGGCTTAAGTAGACTTAACAAGGTTGACTTAAGCGTTAAGTCTACCTTAAAAGGTGGTGTTACTACGTCAACTTAAGGAAATGCTTAAGTCAACTGAAGAAAAGCCCAGTGTACCCACAGGGGTCTGTAGGTCAACTTAAGCTGCCTTAGTCGACCTAAGGCTCCAATGTAGACATACCCAAAGGTGTGTGAGTTGATTTTTGTTAATATTTGCAAAGAGCTTGGAGATGCTCACATAAAAGGCGTATAAAGAACACTCCTTAGATTTACTGCTTTGAGGAGCAACGTGTTTTTTTATAAGACATTATAACAATTATAACACTACCCATTATTAAGGGTGCTTGACACTTCCCCATTAGAAGCCCCTGTTTTCAGTTGCTTATGACATCATTAAACTGTAACCACTCTGGTTATGTGATCTATGCCATGCTGGCTTCAGTCTGAATATTTTTGGAAAACTCTAGCCAAAATGGCCCAGACAATTTTAAGAATAAAGCCAGGGGAAAATATATTGTGTTGCCCACATTGAAAATGCCAGGATTTTGTGGAGTTAAATTCATGTTTGTGAAGCATTCAGGTACCACAGAGACGTGCACCATAGAAAAGCCCATGAGGAATTTAATCATTGTCTTCAGAACAAGATTTGAATAGTATGTAGTGAATAAGGCATTGGCCACCTACTGAACAATGAAGAGAAACCAAAATATTGAAGAGCTGCTGTTGTAGTGAGCACCATCCTTCCTGGGCATATAATGAGACAAGGCTCCTACGGGGGGGGCGATTACATAATTAGAGATGTATCCTAATTCCAGAATTGTTGACTGATGAAGTGGCCAATCAATGTTTACCCTGTTTCCAAACCGGGCAAGATTTTTCCCATATATCTGACCACACAAGAGAGAGTGGGACCCATTAAAGTCACTCATCCTACCTGCCAGAAAAGCTCAGTGCTTAGAAGCTGGTAGAGGCTACATTCACATTTATGGAGAGTTTCTGAACACCAAAAATTATCCCTTGTTAAGGGGCAGTATGGTCTAGTAGCTAGGGCATTGGATGGAGATTCAGAAGACCTTGACTCTGCACTGACTTGCAATAGGACTTGGGCAAGACTTTCTTTTTCTGTGCCTCCATTTCCTCTGCCACCTTCTTCTGCCTTTTAGATTGCAAGATCTTTAGGCCAAAGAATGTACCCATGTGGTACAGAAATCTCAGCCAGTGCCTACCATGCGCTACTGTAATGCAAATTATTATTATTATAATTAAAGAAATAAAAAAGCACCGGTAAGATTGTAAGATTTTCAATCAGACTAATTCAAGCTGTGTGGCTCCCCAGAGTCACACCTAGCAATCCCTTGTCATCATGTTTCAGCCACCACTAAATGGCTTTCGCTTTAGTGATATCCCTGCTGCTTCTTATAAATATTCACACCTCTTGTGTTGTAACATTAATCACCTACAGTAAAGTGATTGCTGCAAGGTCACACAGAGAGCCAGTAGCAGAGTTGGGACGCGACCGCAGGTTAATAATCCACTGCTCTGCTCACCAGCCCACACTGCCTCTGCGTCTGAGGCCCCATGGTGAGCAAAAGCATTTCTGAGGCTATTACTAGAAACAAACTTCATACCAGAAATGCGAGGCTTACTGCCGTTGGAAGACATTTGGAACAAATAGCCTTGAGCCACCACAGCTCAGGAGATCTGGAATAATTTAGGTTTGTTTGTTTATTACCTTTTTTTTTTTCTCATTTCTTCAGAAGTTCCTCCTTCATTATAAACCCTTTTTGTTTTTTTCAGATACAGCATATTCTTCATTCTCTTGCCCTGCCAAAAGCAGTCAGTGGTTTGTCTGCAAATCCAATCTGCCCACAAGCTGTGAGCTTGGCCCAATCCTGCTGTGACTTTACAGGCAAACTCATACACGTAAGTGCTCCCTGTATCAGCCCCTATGGCTTTAATCAACGGAGATCAAATCTTTCCACGAAGAAGAGGGAAAATTATCAAAGTCAAAGAACTGCTCTAGTTCAAGGGCAGGCAATTGAGCCAGATTCAGACATTGTCGGGTGAGGTTCTGTGGTTAGCGTTGAGACTAGATGATCACATCTGGCCTTCAGGCCTGGGATGATAAGCAAATAATAATTTAGGAAGATCGGATAAAAAGAAAAGGGAAATAAAATCAAAGGTCCTTTTCCTCCAATTGGTAATTAAAGAGCAGCTGACTAGGGACTCCAAATTTTTTCATTGGAAGCAGAAGTTCAGAGAAGCAGTAATCAAATCCTCAAAGGAACTCAGTCACTTCAGAGACTGTCTTCAGATGATCATGATTTGGGAATCAGAGAGCCTGCTCTGTTTTCATTCAGTCAGTTGGGGTCCTTAACCCTTGTATTCTGGCTTTAACAATGGCTTTGATCTGGCACTCTACTTTTCTGGAAGGCAGGGGCGCAGACCACATAAGGAGAGTTGCCCTTTAAGGCCCTGATCCTGCTCTCAATGAAACCAAACTTCTCCAGTTTCATTGATCACCACATTGCTTTTGCAGTCATGGGACTCACTCCTGACCACCATAGGCCAAGCAGGCTCTGCGCACGTTACACATTTAAGATCAACCACTGGAAAAGCCCTAACTCCACAAAACGTCCTGTGGCTCCTTAAAGACTAACCAATTCCTTCTGGGATAAGTTTTTGTGAGCTGCAACCTACTTCGTCGGAAGAACTCCAGAGAATTTAGGTCCTAATTCTGGATCAGTGAAACGAATGGGGTCAAAATTGATTTGTCTATACATTTTAGAAGAGGAAAAATAAACACCAAAATCCAGAACTACTCCCAGAGAAAGTGATCCAAACCTCAATTAAGTCACTTGAAAGGCTTCAACAGACTTCAGTGAACTCTGGATTAGTCCTGGGGTGGTAGTGCAGCTCCTCTTGAGAAAGGGTGATGGAGTCCAGACTTCAGTAACTAAACCTTCATCCAGACAGTGAAGTCTTACAGCGCTAAATGGGATGTGTTGTTCTTTCAGTAGTTTTTTCAAATCATTCTCTGGAATCTCTTAGAAAATCACACCTCTGCCCATAGAAGTTTGTAGGATGGTCCCAGAAAACCACTCACTCTTTAATTCCACAACATTTTAGAGCAATTTTCAGAAGCCCTCTGTTACAGCGCTGTAGGATCCCAGACACCAGGAGCCAGATGATGGTGCCTGACTGTTGTGTATTTCAAAAGGGATAGCCGTGTTAGTCTAGTCCAGTAAAAAAAAACAACAAGGAGTTGTGTGGCACTTGAAGACTAACAGATTTATTTTTTGCATGAGCTTTCGTGGGAGAAGATCCCACTTCCTCAGATGCTTCGAAGATGGGTGAACTTACAGAAAGGAATGAAACTAAATGCAAGGGGGTGTAAAACATAGGATCAGGTCTGATCCCATCTTCAAAGCATCTGAGGAAGTGGGATCTTCTCCCACGAAAGCTCATACAAAAAATAAATCTGTTAGTCTTAAAGTGCCACACAACTCCTTGTTGTTTTTTGACTGTTGTGTGCATGCAAGGGAAAAAACAAGGATCATCAGCTCCTCAGAGTATCCCCCACAAGGGCAGGGTTCTCCAGCACCTGGGCTCAAGTTGATATGGAGCAGTGCCCTGTGACAGAGTCACTTAATTTCAAAGCCCGATGGTAATAAAATTGTTTCTCGCCAGCTTCCTTTATGCTTGGCCCTTGTTATCAGAGTAATTGCTGCCCTTAGGGGAACTCATTAAGTGAAACTGGGGAGAGGAAGGGGAGCAGAAGGAGGACAGAAAGGAAGTAGAGAAATGGCACTTGCACCTTGCATACCAACCTGGTTGCCTCACCCCCTTTCCCAGCAGCCCGTAGAATAGACCATATATATTTCTGTGCTTACAAATGAATCAGCCACTTCCCTATCTCTTGGAATGAAACACAGGACATTTTTTCCCTCTGGTGGATTATTTAAGGTATATAAAGGAAATGAAGATTCTTGGGTTTTTATCCCACCTCCTGCCACTGATTCTCTACGTAACCTTGGGCCTGCCTGTGAATGGTGATTCGTTCCTCCCTGACAAGCCTAAATTCCTGTCTGCTTTGAAAAATAAGGCAAGGTATAAATTCTCAGCCTGGGTCATTCAACCCTCACTAATAAAGGCAACTTACTCATCAGACCTCCGTCTGCTCAATGGTGTATTTAAGTCTAGGGTCAGATTTCAAGGTGGTCTAAATCTTCGTAGCTCCACCGTCTTCAGCAGCCTGACAGTGAATTGTATCTGCTAAAGACCTGAGTCTATGTCTCGGCTATGCCCCGGTAAGCTATTCTGCAGCAATTCTGGGGGGACTGCTCAAGGAAAAAAACTGAGGAAGGCCATTTGTGGATGTTATGTCTAGTTTAGGGTTAAGCTGTGTTTCTGATTGGCATGTAATTCCAATGGAAAAGGATAACACAATTCAATAATGATGAAATCACAGTTGTATAGACTATGTTCAGCTTATCTATCTATGAGAGGTAGTGTGGATCAACGGATAGAGCACTCAGCTGGGGTACTCAGAGTGAGGTGTTTGCTAGCCATCTATCTAGAAGTACGTCTTGAGTTCTTCCATAACTAATAATATCTACATTTTTACAGTGTTCCTGAGCTGTGTATGTGTTGCATAAATAGATGTTGCACATGAAAATTTGCATGTGGACCAAGCAGCCTTTTAAAAAGACTGTTGTTTTAAGGCCTGGTCAGGGGGAACTGACAGCGGTGGCTGTTGGTGTCTGTTTATATATATGCTTATTGGCAGGGACTTTCTTCAAGTCACCCAGAAAGTCAGGATGCCAAGGAATATCCCTTTTCACTGAGGCAACAGTTTTTGTAACTGAACAAGAGTGACCCTCAAGAACTGCGACGCCTGAGTGTGGGTCTCTTACCACATGCAATGGAGGGTTAGCCTTCGTGAGGATGGGGGAGAAGGGACTCACATCATTGCTAGAGGCCATGAAGAGATAAACAAACATCTGGACATGCACTGTCAGAGACAATTTCACTGGTCAAAAGAGCTAGAGAAGCAGCTGTATGAGATCAACAAGAGGGCAATGGCCCTAGAACCACGACTTCAGGGACGTCTCAGAGCCGGATGGGGAAATGATTGTGGTTTGTCACTTTGGGCTCCCCTGATACCAGAGTGTGAATAATGACCCCTTCTTTTCTCTGCTAGTAAGATGACTACCTGCAGGAATGACCAGTGCAATGAGCCAGATGTTCAGCTGATGTGGTTCAGGGCAGCCCCACTGGCTTACACTGGGTCAGTTGGGAAACCAGACCTACAGACTAACTTTAATCTATGCAGATCTACACCAGTGGAGGAGCTGGCCCCATTGATTTCCAACACAATGCCAAATCCTGGTAATAAACACATAGATACTTTTCCCATTGGTGAACTTGCCCCAGGGGTGCTCCTTGACCCCGAGAATGAATGTCCCCCTCTCCCAAAGAGCACTGTTAGCAGTTCAGACAGAAAAGCCATTCCAATACCTAAGCTTGCTCTTTGGTGCATTCCCCACGTGGCCTTGTGGTGTCACCCTAAGGTAACCAGCTATCCCAATTTTATAGGGACAATTCCAATATTTGGGCTTTGTCTTATATGCCCACCACTCCCTTTCATGATTTTTCACACTTGCAATCTGGTCGCCCTAGGTCTCTCACACTTAGCGCAGAACAGTGAGGTCATCAGCTGCCACAAGAGAAAAAGCAAAGCACTGTGAAAAAAAAAAAAAAGAAGTCAAACTTTAGCAGCAAGTGGGAATCATTTCGAGTGATTTACTTCTAACCTGTGATCCCTGCTCACAGCCACATTCTTGGCTAGGAGGGGGGCTATTTGGGAATTGCAAATATTTTTGTTCGTTCATTTATCAATTTATTTATTTTAAACCATTCACCTTTGTTTGGCCAAGCCTGGATTCATTCTTTTATTTTTTTAATGATGATGATTCAATATTTAATTAGTGTTTGCAAATCTGTCCTGGTCTTGTTGACCACACCTGCAAAACAAGAGCTTCATAAAAATGGGTGGATGCATTTTGTGTGTGTGTGTGTGTGTGTGTGTGTGTGTGTGTGTGTGTGTTTTGCTTCTGAAGCCAAATTGAAAGCTTTGCAGCCTGGGCTTTTCCCTTACCCCAGCGGGGAGCCTCTGAGAAAAGGCAGGAAGGTCGGCACTCTTGTGAAGGGAAGCAGTCCGGCTGATACACCCAAAACCACAGAGTGCTACAGTGGAAAACATTGCTGTGTGAACTGTCAGCGCCATATGCTGATAATGAAGACGCAGATGGGCGGCTGGAGATGGGGGAAGGCATCACATAGGCAGTGTATGGTATTGCCTTGATATTTAACCCTTTACAGTGCTCACTGAGGATAAGAGCCCTTCGTAAGTCCATCTGTATTTATGTGCAAGCCTGTCTCGTTCTGGCAATGTAACACTGTGGGCACAGATGGTGCCTCTGATTATCCCTTGTACGTGAACTTTCCCATCCAGTATAGAGCTCTGCACCAGTCCATCTCCTAGTCCCCCAGGCAGAGAGAGCTCAGGTGAAAATACATCCTGTTTTGACCAGGAAAGTGCTCTATTAAAGTTTTTTCGGCCAACCTGGCCTTTTGTCACATGTGTTCTCACCCAAGGAGGGCATGGAGAAATGCACAAGAGTAAATGGGACCAATGCCCAGTTTGGCCAAAAAAGTTATGACATCCATGATGTCAGCTCCCGAACGGCAAAGCCAGGCAGCTCAGGCCAGCCTGTGGCATCTGGCGTGGGTTAGCTCCAGAGTATAGATCATCTCTTATCTTGTGTCCTATTTTCAACTGAGGGAAATACGATCCCCCTAAAGAGCAGATCCGGAGTTTGGCTGGATCACGCTCTACCCTGGTTATTCTCTGCTTCCCAAGGGCCTTTAGGGATGATGTGAGACGCACAAGGCAAATCAGAGCAGCCTCGAGGCTGCTCTAACTTAGACCAGGGTTTGGGCAAGCCCAGGAGAGGGAAGTGCAGAGCTAGCTGAAACCTCTACACTTGAGCCAACCACAGGAATGGTATAAATGAGAGTTAGGCTGGGGGGGGGGGGTGGCTGGATCCTTAAGCACAGCTTAAAGGATAAAATCCTGAGGTGCTTTTATGACCCACTGGCAAGGGAGTATTACACATCCTGCTTTGTGCCAAGCCATAGAGACGATGAATCTGTTACATCCCCACCTAAGGAGGTTGGGCTGTTTAGCTTGCACTGTAGCTGCTTTATCTTTCTGAATCAGCGGAGATCCCGGTTTCAGTCCCTGGTTTGTCAGCCAAGATGGTGACTGTCTCACAGCTCCACTGTACCCTCCCGTGGAAAAGGAGGGTGTGAGGGAAAATGCTGCAACACCCCAGCCTTCTCCCCAGACCAACAGTTTGCATGCCACTAGCAAAGACCCCAGGTGGATTCTGGGACCTCCTGTTGCAAAGTTTCCCCCCACACCCAGCTTTTCCACATGGCTCAGACCAGACCTGTGGCTTCTTTTCCAGCTCTGCCTGCGAGCAGTGTCTTCATTGCTTCCCAGTCTCCCCAGAATGGTTTCCAGCTTCATCTGTGGAACATCCTCTCTGTTTGCCATCCTCCTCCCTCCACCTATCCAAACAATGGGGATCTCATCCTCGTCCCTCACATCCTGATTTGACTCCTCTGGCTTCATTTGAGTAACTCCTATGAGGCAGAGGAATACCAGACCCCAAAGAGTCCCTTCTGTGCAAAGTAAGTTCCTTGCTTGACTTCCCGAGAGGCAGGGAGATGGGCCATGTGCCTGAAAGCAGGTTAAAATCCATAAGTGGAGCTTTGTGAACCAGAATCTCTTTAATCCACAATTAGGGGTGAGGGGAGATGCTGGTGACGGCGGTTGTTTGGCAGGGGAGTCTCCATCCATGAATCTATTTGCGAAGGGTTGATAGAAGGCCTGATATCTGCCCCAACTAAGCCTACGCCATTTAATGGATGGCAATTATGTCTTGGCATAGCCACAAAGAATACAATGTGAAGCCTAAGCAGCGTTTCCCTTCAACAAGCCTCTAAGCACAACTCTTCAGAAAGGTCCCAGGTCCACTGCTCAGTGACACTGCTGTGAACTTGAGGGAATAAGTCCACCAATGTCAGTGGAGTGACTCCTGAGTGACTCTGGTGTAAGTGAGTTCAGAATTTGGCTCGAAGGCGTTTTGCACATCTGCATTTAATATCATTTGATTAAGACAGCTGTGCCGCGGTGCAGTATATAAGGAGTTTATATTTCCTAATAAAGTGACTTGGTAAGAGATCTGATGAAGTGGTGGAAGAGAAAGATTTAGACTCATTTGGAATGATAGGGGGATCATTTGCTTTTCTTTTTGCTAGTAAGCCTCTTTGATAATTCTGGGTGATATTTTTAGCATAAAATCTAATTTAAACTCACCTCTGCTGTGACACCTACATACATGCAAATGATAAACAGCTGTTCTTCTGTGACTAGAGCTGTGCAAATAACAGACTTTGTGGTTCACTGGCAGGTCCAAAAAATTGGGGAAAAAAACACTTTGCAATGAGCTCAAAACAAGTATTTTCTAAAAATTTGGCAAATCAAAAAGTAAAAGATCCTAATAGTGGTAATCAGTTTAAGGTTTAATTTGACTGCAAATGAAATGTTCTGTTTTGAATTTGTTTCTTTTTTAATGTTTTTACTTTTTAAACAACTAAACTGGAGGCAAATTTCAGGATGAAAAGCTGTTTCCCCCTGAAAGATCACAACTGTGGTTTCCAAAATGAAGTATTTCAACTTTTTCAGAATCAGTGTTGTTTGTTTGTTTCCAAAGTGAAAAAAATATTGAAATTGATATGAATTCACAAAATCCTTTGGTGTTGCTGAATTTGAATTTTTGGCTGAAAAAGGGTTCTGGCAGAAAAATTTCATTCAGCCCGAAGTGTGACCATTCCCTTTCATGCTGGTTAATAGGGTCTCATTTTTATCTTGGGCTTCCCTGTCTGCTTGTTGCATCCAGCAGTTTACATTCATCTGATAGGGGTAAGGAGAGCCCTGCACCGATACATTTTCCAGTCCCACACCTAAACACCAGCTTCTGTCTGACACCAGTTCACATTCTCTACTTTATATGCATCCATATCCACACCTGCAAACCTGGATGCCAAACAGCTATTTGGTGATGCCCTCCCCACCCGCCATCACCCATCTGGCAACAATCAGCTGTTGGGTGTCCAGTCCCAGGGGCCCAAGACCAAACAGCTGAAGGGCACCCAGCACGGGGGTCCACAGCTGATCAGTGGTCAGCCAGAGGACGGGGGGAGGGCGAGCAAACAGCTGATTAGCAGCCAGTCTGCACCCCCAAATCTTGAAGCTGAGGAGGTTGTGAGCTGTAAAGAGCTGCTTCCCTGCCTTTGAGATCTGTATCTAATCCAAGAGCTGCAAAACAATGATCCGCAGGTACCCACAGATATAAAGCAGGCATTTGCAAGGCTTTACTGATAAGTTCCTTCAGCGGAAGCTTTTTGTTCTCTACTCATACAGTGCCTAGCAGCATAGGACCCTGAGCCATGGATGTGGGTCCTAGGTACGCTCTGCAAATAATAAAACTCCACCTATTTGCTGGAATGAATGAACAGGCTTTGTACCAATGTCACAACGTTGACAGTAAGCCAGAATGTGAGTAAATAAGACTGTCATCATAAATACGACATTTCTTATATAGGAGTCAGATCTCAAAACACTTTACAGTCTTTAATGTGGTTAGTCTCACTTCACCCTGTGAAGTAGGGTAGTGCATTTATCTCCTATTTTACAGGTGGGAAACTGAGACAAAGAGAGGCCTAAACCTTAAATAGTGGCTTACCAAAAAACCACACTTTAGCCCCTGGACTTGCAACACTGAAACTTCTGACTAACTTTACACGAGTCCTTCCACTGATCTCAATGTGCCTAGTCTCATGCATAAAATCACGTATGTAAGTATTTTCAGAATCAGGGCCTCATGTTGCGTAATTCTCTCTTTAGTCACAGAGACAGATGCCATTTTGTTCTCAACATTGCTGCAGCGTGCTACAGAAGAGAGAAGCATGCACACTATGCTCTCTCCTGAAGGCTTAAAAGATTGAGACCTCTAGCCAGCAGCCTATACTCTGACTGCTTTATTCCAGTGTAGGATTTAAGGATCACTCCATTTCATGACCAGTTAATCTGACTTTCTAGCTTGGTACAGAGAAGATTAATGAGCACACAAATGTCTCATTCACGCACATACACATACCACATCATATAGATCCTATTACTTCCTACCTCCTCCTTTCAAGTTATTATGAGCCTTTGATTATGTCCCATTGTCCTTGGGTCATTTGACTTTAAAAGCCTCTTGAGTATATTACTGTTTCTCTCAGAAGAATCCCACTATAATAGTTACAAGAAAAAACCAAAGTTGTTAGGCCAGATGAAATGTAGAGAGATTAGTTCTCTGTTCACTCGGGACACTTTGCACCAGCCATTTCATTTGCTTCCTAGTGATTGACATGTTTGCTGGCAATGAAACCAACCACTTGGCGGCTGACTGGAGCTTGACAGCAATTGGCAATCAATATGACTGCTGTTATAAACTGGAGGGCCTGCAGAAGGAAATTCTGTTTGGTTGACATGGCAACAGTGACCCAATCTGTCTGAAAAGGAATTAGGGGTACGTCCAATAATTCAGAAGGGTTGTGCTTTTTTTGAGATGTTGTAGAGCAGAAGACGTAGGAGAAAAGTTTGAGTACTCCAGAATGGCCCCTGGAGGGAAAAAGTGTGCATTATGCATCCAAGCTATATAGGTGGTAAGTTGGTAAGTGAAATCTATGCCAAGATCAGGGAATCTCCAGCCAGAACAGCTGTGGATTTATAAAGGCAATGCGAGCCTTTAAAATGGGTTAAGGGAATTTCAAATTCAACAGTATGTTGATATAAATGTGAAGACATGAAAATGGGCATTTAATGGGATCTCAGCTTCCAAACTGAAAGAACTGATGAAGTGGCATTTTTATGTGTCCCAACCTGAAGTTTGCTTCAAACAAAAATAGTGGTTCTCTTGAGCATCAGCCCCGATTCTTTCGCCTTGGGAGCACTGGCCTGTCACCAGAGAAAGTCCCACGTGGAGCAATTCAGAACTATGACATCATAAACAGCGGTATAGGTCCCTCAAGGTATCAGTTTATGGTGTATTTAGACCACCCAAATTCCTTGTACTCATTCAGGCTCCACACTTACAAAGCAAATGTCTCACTTCACACTGAAGAACTGAGAATAATAGAGACACAAGGGGCCAGATTCCTATATGTTGGTGTAAATTGGCACAGCTCCATTGAAGTCAATGGAGCTAAACCAATACAAAACAGCTGGAAATCTGACACATAGATGGCAAGCATATGTGTGTGAATACACACAGAGGCTGGAAAAACTTGGCCTGTGTCTATCTATTCACAAATACACCCATTATTATTATTGTTGTTGTTGTTGTTGTTGTAATAATTTTATTATCCCTCTTTGCTATATCATGGAGATTTATATTTTAAAATAAATAGCCTTCACAACACAGAATGCTTCTGAGCTTAAGAAAGGGAAAGCTGTTGCCTAAAATGTATCCCCAAGCATCAGGAATAAATCCTGACCATGCAAAGTTGCCATAGGTTTGGGTATTTAGGAGGATTGGTAAATCCTTTGCACAACTCCTGTATCTTAGGTGCTCAAATGCACCCATTTTTCCTTGACTTCTCTTAAAATTCTCACTGAGCCTAGAGGTGCTGGTTCCCGGAGGTCACTTGGTCATGATGTCTAGCATTTCTAGCTGCTTTTTCATACCCTTAGGGATCACTCCACATTCCTCAACTCTTTGTTTATTTATGAAGGACAAAGTTTTGGAACACCATCCTGGGTCAGAGCCATAAGGCACTTAGCACTGTACAAACACGGAAACACAGACGGTCTCTGCCCCAAAGCACTTACAAGCTGAGTATGTGGGTCTGTATCCTCTGCCCAAACCAAAAAAGTGCTTTCTCAATTCTTGTTTGTTACTGTGGGTTAAAACTGAAACAAAGAGGCATAGCAATGTGGCTTTGAATTCTGGTCAGCATCTCAAGCTCACCCCTAGGATAGCCACTTACCCAGCTTAAAAGCAGAGATGCTGCATCTTTGCTGCTGTTTTAACCCGAGGTAGCTCACCCAAGTTAAGAACCATTTTTTTGTTTTGTTTTGTTTTGTTTTACAGTGAAGATATACCCAAGACAAAAGACAGTATGTGTAGCTGTGAGTAATTATGATAGCTAGCTAGCTAGATTCCAAACTTTTCCACTCTGTTTCCCTCAAGTTGGCTCCTAAATCTCCATTCAAGCACAGAAACAGCAATGACATCCCAGATATCCAGACTAAGAAGTCAAGGCAAGAGCTCACCACTTCTGAAAACCAAGCCAAGTGTCTCCTTAGGAGTATAAATGTGGATTTATTAATATTTCTGTGACAGTAACACACTGAGACCAGGAAGTTATTGTGTTAGTCACAATGCACACGTTGTCCTTCCCCATGAAGCAGTTTACAGGCTAAGCAGACAAGACCAACAAAGGATTGATCATATCTGTGTTTTACAGAGGGGGAAACCAAAGCATGGAAATACTAAACATGGTGGCTACGGTGACACATGGAAGAAGCAGGACTTGACCTCAGAATTTCTGAAGTTGAAGCCTAACCCCTCTCCTCCCTCATCTGAGCTGCAAACTGCTCCCTCTGTAGATATGAAAACTTAACATTAGGCACCCACGTGTGATCAGGTAGGTTACCTAGCTGCAGGTGATAGACTAAGAGGACTAAAACATCAACAGCGTCTTAAAGGGGCTATGCCCAGCTCCACAATCTGAGCCTAGTGTCGCTTGGAAATCAAAAAAACTGACCCAGAAACATGAGGTCAAATTTTAGCTCTATTGAAGTCAGAAACAAAACTCCATGGACCTCAGCTGGGCATCACTGTGGGCCTATTTCAAAGCTCGTTGCCTTTCCATTTAGATCAGTCAGCTTTGGATCAAGCCCCGTGGGTCACACACTTAATGAAATTTAAATATTATTTTAAAGGCTCTTTTCCCTTTCTCACTCCCACCTCCCATAAAAACTGAAGGGAATTCATTCTGAAAAAATATTAAAACTGTTCTTTCCTGGCAGGTTATAAATTGTGGACTATTTACCCAAACGACCAGACTGGCTTCCTTAGGATCATCTGCTGCCTTCTGCAAATAACACAGATTCAGGATGGCTTTTGCACAATGGGGGATTTGTCAGGAATATTAATCATCTGTTAAACATTCAGTTTGGTTGTGCGTATTTCAGTAATGGTATTTGTTACCCAATGCACCACAGTGGTTTTTTCAAACTCCGCTCATCCCATCAGGTATGGGGCATACAGAGAGAACGCACAGGGGATATCCCGACTGAAAAAGCAGATGCTGCCTCAACTTGAGCTGAAAATCCAACGCTCCCTAACTTGCAGCTGTGACAGCTCCTGTCCTCTGTGGTTCAGGTACACTGGAGGATTTTGCAGCATACACTCAGTTATTTGCACACTTCTTATGCTTGAACGAAGCTTATACAGAATGTATGAGGCTCATGGGCTATGTCTACACTAGCAAATTAGTTCAAATTAAGGAGCCTTAATTCAAATTAATTTGAACCCTGTTTACACTAGGCTTTGCCTAGTTTGAACTAAAAAGCCTTTTAGTTTGAACTAGGTAGTTTGGCTGGTTAGTTCAAAGTGCTTAGTTCAAAATAATTTGCATATTTAGTTCAAACTAGCACAATGTAGACATGGTAGTTTGAACCAAATAAGTTCAAACTAGCAGTTAATTTGAACTGCTTGTTTTTTAGTTCGAACTAACTTTTAGTTTGAATTAGCCATGCTTTTTTAGTTTGAACTAACTTTTTAGTTCAAACTAAAAAAAAGCGCAGCTAGTTCGAACTAAAAGTTAGTTCAAATTAAAAAAATGTGCTTAGTTTGAACTAACTTTCAAACTACTTAGTTTGGACTAACCAAGTCCAAACTAAGATTTTAGGTGAAGACGTAGCCAAAGACATTTAAATCCAACACAGGCATATGGCATGGCTGCCGTAGTTTTGACTAACATACGGGGACTAAACCAGTGACTGCCAGAGCTGAAAACAGGAATGGGTACAGCTTGGACTGAAGATGCAAACCTCTGCAAATAACGGCTTTAACAACCCCTAAGTTCTGCAAAGCAAGCCCTAGGACACCCGCACTGACTAGTTCACATTCCAGGCCCTATTTAGGCTCTTAAAGGACGACTTAAACAACACATTAGCCTTGAATTGGCCTCTATTTCGTGCACCAGACTAGACTTAGACAGATCCGTTCTCTGCTCTTAGTTCTGCTTCAAACTTCCTGAGTCACTGGACTGATGTGCACGTCACTCCACCATTTGTAAATGGGGACTGATGTTTCTGTTTTGTCTGGGCTGATGGTAAGCCCTTTGGGGCAGAGACAGGCTCTATCATGTATAGAAATAATGCTTGGCACGGTGAGCCATGGTCTTGGAAAACAGTAAAAGATTCAGTCCTGCCTTGTCTGACTCACTCTGAATTCTGACTGGGGCTTTGGTGGGAGAAGAAAGATCAAACCTTTCAGGCTTGGGTGCCAAAGTTTGTTCTTCTCTGGCCCTTTGACCACCTGGAAGCAGGTCAGCCCCCAGCGTAATTTAGCATCACCTTTGGCCTGTTGTAACCTGCTCTAGCTGACGATAACCTTCCAGGAGCCATTCTACCAGCGGGGGATCAATGGGAGTATGATATGTGCCATGGCTTTCCGGCCCACCATCTTCAGTGTGTTCCTTATATGACTCCTTATAGCGGAGCTGAGAAAAATGAGGTGTGGCCAAGAGTCTGTGTCACTGGCAGATTACACCGTGCCAAGGCAATCTGCAGCTGCCCAGATAGGACGGTGTTAGGTCCATTTTGTACCACTGAAATAATGCAAAGAGGGGGCCAGGATCTAGCTCTCCATCTCCAATAATGGAAAAAAGGCCTGATCTAAAGCCTGCAGATGCGACTCGGCATCTTTCCATCAACTTCAGTGGGCTTTGGATTAGACCCGCAGAGAGAAATTCTTCCGCCTATTGTTGCTATCACCATTTTCCATTCTCTTCCTTTCACCCCCCCAGTTATAAATAACAACAACCGTAGCTCCCCTTTTGACTCCCCCCATGCTTTCTAAAGCCAGCACAGTGAGGATAGGGCGGTCTCTTTAAGTAAACAATGCCTCCTCTTTGTTGCATTGTTTCAGCGGACTTTGCCCTGTCCCACCATGAACTGCAGCAGGAAATTCTCCTGAGCTATCTTCGGTCTAATTAAAGGAACAGCCTCGAGACCCCATAACCTCCCCGAGGGCCTGCAGAATTTTTCTGGCCTCCGTCAGGGCACATGACAAGGCTACTGCTGCCGAGGACTGAAGTGGTTTCTTCAGTCACCAAAGCTCCAAGAGGAGATACCCTGTTTTATAGACACTGCCCAAGATTAGCTGCTTATTATAAATGCGCCTTTGCTGTGACAAGCTAAAGCCCCCTCTCTTAAGGGACTGTGTGTTTCCTGGCAGCTCTATCTTCAGGGCTAATGACCATCGTCAGCCATCACATACACGCCACGAAGACAGCAGCTCTGGGTTGCGTGCAGCTTTAATTAAAGAGCTGCAGCCTTATGCATTTTGTTTACATTAGATACTCTGAATATCTCGCCGGGGTGTTGTTCTTCCCAGTAAAGCAACAGAAGATTGCTTTTTTATTTTTAATTGTCTGACAGCAGAATAGTGACACAGGACTGCTAGCTAAGAGCCTTCAAAAACAGGGCTTAAAAATCATAAGATTTTTTAAATAATCCTTTTGGGGTTCTTTATTTGCCTCCTGGGTTTGGAAACATTAGGGTGTGATGTATGCTGGGGAGGAGGTGCTCTTTTCTCTTTTGTTCTGCAGCCGGCACGGATGCCTGTTTGGCTGTGTGCGTGTGTCTCTGTATGCGTGTTCCCTCACGATTATCCCGGCTCAGATCTGTAGGTAGGGACTCCGTTAGCCCAGGGAGCTAGATTCAAGAGTCTGGCTTGGATCTCTAAGCAGCAACTGAATTAACCTGCTGATCCTGTGCCAAGCTGTCCCTTTGGTCAACACTTTGGGTTATTTTTAGCTCAAATCTTTATTGGGGACTTTGTTAGCTCAGTGATTTGGAGCCTAGGCGTACCCTGTGTACAAGAGGTAAACTGAGGCAACACTCACAATCGAAGAAACCAACACGACCACAGATCTTTGCAGAAATTTAGGTACCAGGCTAGGCTTTATTGCAACACAGCAGAACGGCGAGTGACCTGTCTCAACAGATGTACTGGCAACATCCACACTCTCAATGCAATGGACCAACAGCTCAACTGACGGCAGGACTCTCCATCACCCCCTCGGTTGCACAAAATCTGGGCTCTGAGGCACCTGCTGTTATGCCCTGCTCAGACCTATTGGATTGGCCCTCTTTGGGGTCTGAATTAAATTTGATTGGTCCATGTACCCTTTTTTCAATGCTGCCCATTAATCTGAGAGGTCCATGCACCGCTGAACATCTCCATCCATCAGGGTGTCATTCTACAATTTCATATACCCTTGCGCTGGAGCGTTCAAAGCATCCCTTCATATCTCCTTGGCACTAGGCCGACTGGTCATTTCATGCCTGAAATGTCATTTTCCACTTTTGCAACAGCAGCAGCTTACTTCTTGCCAGTTTCTGTAAGGTCAGACTCGCTTAACCTGACTCCCATCAAGTTAGCTAGTTATCCAACTCAGGCCTGCTCTTTTGGTATGCTTTGCTAGGCCTTTGGTCTCATTCATGCCCACTTCTGCTTGTATTTTTTATTTTAACCTTGCACCTTCTCCTACAGGGTGTATCAGGGTCTGCTTTTCTCTGCCCTCCTGAGACTTAAAAACTATTTTGCTCAATGGAAATGGAAGATTTTGCCATTATCCACATGCCTCTAGGAGCTGGTGCTTTAGGAAACAGCACAAGAGGCACAGTCCAATGCCAAGAATAGGCTACACCAACCTCACAACCACCTTCAAAGTTCTGCATATGCTTCCCGGGGCAGTAGGACACCACCATCCCCTTTGTGGTATAATCTACACGAGTGCCCAGCCATACCAGCACCAATGATCTGGTCAGCCTGGTTGCTGTGCAGAGCGACTGACATCAGGAGAAACAGATTTTCTCAGTGTCCTGGAAAATGGGTGAGTTCTTCCTTCCTGGATGACAGCCAAGAAGAGACTCAATGTGTTGTGGCCCATGATAGTGTGACTGCCTGATAGAGCTGTCTGTTGTAACAAAACTTCAGCCAAGTTTGAAGCCAATACCCATGGCACCATGACACCAATTCCAGACACACCAGCTAAATGAATAATTTTGCCAGCTGGTAGCGATAGCAGGTTTTTCTCCAGCTGTGAGAGTGCCAACACACACTCTGCCAGCGTGTTACATTTGGAGAGCTCGGACAAGAAGACAAGAGATTTGGGACAAAGAAACTCGCATGCTGATTGTAGTGATGGGAAAAAAATAACAGCTAGGAATCATTGCTCAAGCTCCTAGTACAACATCTGGCCTCCAGTTCAACACCAGTATTTCTGTCTCACAAGCAGCTGCCCAGTGATTTCTTTCAGTGAATACCTTGGTCTATACCAGTGTTTCCCAACCAGTGTGCTATGGCACACAGTTGTGCCGTCAGATCTGAGCAAGTGTGCCACAAAATCTTTTGAAAAACTACTTAAAGAGCTCTGGATTGGCTCAGGAATATTCATGAGTCATTTGGAAACTATATGATGGTGTGCCTCAAATTAATTAAAGGTAACAAGGTGTGCCACAGCGGGGAGAATATTGGGAACCATTGGCCTATACTGATGAGCGAGAATGTACTTGAGAAGCCCTTTCCTCTTTCCAGATCCCAGAAATCCTCTCAAACAAACAGACTATTGACAAGAAGAAGCAATGCCATCTTACCTGTCCCCACCCAAATTAACTGTTTCCCCTTTGTTAACACTTTTAATTCATTTGTCTCTGGCCATGCATTGGTCCAACCACCTAAACAAACACAACATAAGTCCCTGCATCTCCCAAACGTCAGATGTTGGGCTATTGGCAACTATGACCTCTATCTCCATTTTTTTGTGTGACACATCAAAAGATTTCAGTTTCATCCCGTTCTGGTGTAGAATGGGGAAAAATGAGAGCCTGAAAATGGTTATGGGTTGGGAAAACCATTGCCCATCCAGCTCCACTTGGGAGCCTTGGAATATGTTGGAACTACAAAAGAAAACCCACATCGCCGAGTTTCAGAGCCCCAGTCGATCGATTCAGGCTTGTGGCACTCAGGCTGCAAAGCAAAAAAGAGCAGTGTCTTTGTCAGGATCCTATTGTCGCCTAGCCTCTGCAACTCAACAAGGGGAAAGGAGTAGCCATGTTAGCCTAGTTCAGCAAAATCAGCAAGGAGTGCTCTGGCACTGAAAAGCGTCTGATGAAGCGTCCTCAAAGTCTCTGACGAAGTGGGATTTTCTCCCATGAAAGCTCATGTGATAAATAAATTTGTTAGTCTTTAAGCAAGGAGTCCTGTGCACTTATTCAACAAGGGGAGTGGGTCTTGGAGCCCAGGATCTCGCCTGAGCAGCAGTGCCCACAGTGCTATTCTTAGCCCCATAGTCCAAGACCATGAGCCTGAAGCAGTTGAGTCAGCCTCTGAGTCTTGGCGCTGTGGGTTTCTCTTTGCAGTGTAGACATATCCTAAGTCACATTGAGAGTCATTCATAGTCTCTGGTCAGAAGTGCTCATCTACTCTGTGATCATCTAGTCTGACCTCCTGCGTAACACAGGCCACAGAACTTCCTTCAATTAATTCCTGTTTGAACTAGTGCATATATTTTAGGAAAACATCCCATCTTGATTTAAAAATTTCCAGTGATGGAGAATCCACCACAGCCCTTAGCAAATTGTTCCAAGGCTTAATTGCTCTCTCTGTTAAAAATATGAACCTTATTTCTAGTCTGACTTTGGCTTCAATTTCCAGTCATTCGAACTCGTTATACCTTTGCCTGCTATATCGACGAGCCATCTGCTATTCCGTTTATACTTTCTATAAAAGTATTCATAGGTGGTGAGCATCTTACCCTTAACTTCTCTTTGTTAAGATAAATAGATTGAGCTCCTGCAATCTTTCACTATAAGGCTTTGAGATGGTTCTTCATTCAGTGCCCCCCACTGGATCCCATCTTCGACCCTATGATAGGAACTCTCATTCTTGTTATTGGGATTTTTGCATCCTTTGTTCCCATAATCAGCTGCTATTTGGTCACACTGGCTCCCTCGTTCCTGAGAGGCCTTTCCCCAGTGCTAAAATTGATGTTGTTTTCCTTCCAGATGTGGCCACAAGGTAAGATCTTCTCAGCACAACTCCTTCTCTACACTGGACACAAAACTTCATCCAATGAAGATTAAGAAGGCAGCAGCACCGTTAAGAAAGTCCATCTGCACAAATTGATCATTACACCTCAACCTGCCAGGGGCCTACCTCTTCAGACCATATCGTTCAGCTGTTGTCTCTCCCGTCACTTGCCCCGGCATCACCGACTCTGAGGTAGTGTCTCTGTTTCACTGGGTCAGTTCCAACTTTCCTCAGTGTGAGTTTGAGGTCACTCACTCTCACATATCAGTCCCGGCATCTGGAAAAATCAGGTTTGCTCTCCAGGAGACAACCCTGGTTAAAAAAAGAGTAATAATCACTATTTGAGGATGGTGAAGGGGGGACTCTATTTGGGACCGATGAAAGAGGGAGGGGAAGTACAGCAGGATACAGTCTAAAATCATGAAGCTATAATCTATCCACAATAATAAAATCGAGAATGTTGTCTAGTTTGCATCTTAAAAGCAGGGAGCAACTGCAGTCCTGCTGTGCAACAAAGCAGTCCCTTGCCCCTTGCAAAGGCCTTTCCGTCTAGTCCAGAGCAAACCCAGATGGGTGCTGTTTTCATCAAGCCCTCCTCCTGCGAGTGTAATATTTTCCAGAATGCTTTTTTTTTTTCCTTTTTAAGTTTAAATAGGCAAGGACAAAACAGCACAATTTCCCTTCTATCTAATGAAATCCATCTGCCCGGGGCAATGCTTTCTTATAGCAACCTGAAGTTAGCTTGCTTCATCATGGCTACACATGGAGACATGGAGCTGATTTTGCCTTCCTGAAGTTGTGTCAGGCTCTTTGGGTGTCCGATGGAACTATTTTATTTTGGTTTTCATGACTGTGTTTCCCACTACTTCCCTGAAGGGAATCACTGCAGGAGAGCTTATGAATAATTTGTAGTCGCCCTAAGTGAAACTTGGTCATAATCATGACAAACCATGAGGTCCCATCAATACTTTGTTGAGCCTTTAGATCAAACATCCAAGCAGAACAAAGCTCTTGGATAAGCACAGCTCCTTGGCTGGGGTTGGAGGGGTTGTTACCAAGATTTAAGTCTGTTATACACCTCTTCCCAGCCCTCATCCTGCACCTACCCTGCTCTGTAGCCATTTTGGTTGCAGTTTGAGATTTTGAGGCCGGTTTCTGTCCTTGTTCATCCCAGCACCCACCATAGCTCCAGGGGAGGCAACCCAGTTGATTTAAAAGGCCAGATCGTCCCCTGGAGTAAGTCAGCTTTCCTGATGTAAGTGGAGCGTTGCTGAACGATGGCAGCTGAAGATCTGACCCACATTCTGGGGGGCACGGAAATGTGTTTATTCTGTCAAACTAGGACATAGCTCTCAGGTGGCATTTTCTATCAGCACACTGCAAAGCTCTTTGTGGTAGAAGTGAACATCATTGCTCCATTTTGCAGATGGGGAAACCAAAGCACTGAGAGTTGAAGTGACTTTATGTTGGGGCTGGGAAGGAATTTTCCCTCAGGGCAGATTGTCCAGGGCTCTGGGGTTTTTCACCTTCCTCAGTAGCATGGCGAAGGACTCACTTGCTGATGGATTCTCTGTACCTTAAAGTCTTGAAATCATGATTTGCCACCATGGTGCAGTTTTAGCAGCAGTCAAAAGGAGATACACAAAGAACTTAAAATACCTTGTATATCCCCCTCTGACTTTCTACTGCCTACTTACCACAGGGTTCCCACATCACTGATTCGATGGGAAATTCCTTCCCATCGAATCAGCGGTACCCTTCTTGCTGAGTAGGGCTTAGTCAATCAATCTTAGGCTCATTGTGAGTTTGATTGATCACATCTTCATGGATGCAATGTCAAACTTGCATAACCGTGCCAACAGTGTAGCCTTGCCCTTAGTCATAGGTTAATTAGAGGAGTCAGTGGGTGAGGTCCAGTGGCCTGCATTGTGCTGGAGGTCAGACAAGATGACCACATTGGTCTCTTCTGCCAACAGAGTACATGAGTGGGAGCTTTCTCCAAGATCAACCAACAGCCAAGCCAGGACTTTAACCTAGATCTTCTGAGACCTACTCTGGTTCATGAGGTGCTATGCATAAGTAACTAGACCATTAGGAAGCTATTGTGATACCTGTAAAGCACGATGCATGCCCATCATATGATATAAATAGTGTGATAAAATTGGGCATGGAGATTGGAATTTCCTTATTCGTTGAAAATCAGTGACCAAGCTAAATCTAGACTTTAAGAATGTGGATTCCCAGACTCCTTCATGTAACCACTGGACCACACCCTTTCCATTGCTGCTGCAAATGATGACCTGTGAATTAAGTATTTGGCCAAACTTTCAATTACAAGCTCAAACACAAAACATAGGCTGTTTAGTTGCTAGCGCCACACTAATTCCCAATCCTAGCCCAGAAAGTGTAGTTCTTGCAAGCAACCTTGATGGAGACATTCACATGTACACCTCTGTTTTATTCCTTTTGGAAAGACGGTGCAGGCAGTGTACTGATGAATGCAACTTTAAAAAGGCAGGTCCAAAATGTTTTACAGCAGCGCATGAGAAAATTAGGTCTCTGTAAAAAGTACAGACGTATATATTCATTGTTGCATACACAAAGCAAATTAGTGGATGATCTGGAGGGAGTCCAAAGGAAAGCAACATAAACAGTAAGAGGTTAAGAAAACCTGGCCTGTGTGAAAAGGTTAAAAAAACCTGGACAGTTTTAGTCTGAAGAAAAGAAGACTGAAATGTGACCTGATAACAATCTTCAAATGTGTTCAAAACTGTTCTAAAGAGGATGGGGATCAATTGTTCTCCACGTCCACAGAAGACAGAACCAGACATAATGGGCTAAAGCTGCAGCAAGAGAGATTTCAGTCAGATGTGAGGAAAATCTTTAACTCTAAGCTCTGGAACAGGTTTCTAAGAGAAGTTGTGAATTCCTCATCATTGGAGGTTTTAAAGGGGATGTTGGACAAATGCCTGGTGATGGATGGTCTAGGTCAGAAGTTTTCAACTGTGGTCTGTGAAGTGCTGGAAGTTTGTAAACTATGTCTTAAGACTTCCAAAGTCTTCTGCACCCCCTTCTGAAATATTTTAGGGGTTCACAAATGAAAAAAGGATTGCAAACCACTTGACTATGTTTACTCTGTCCTGTCTCAGTGCATGGGGGCTGAACTGAATGACCTCTCAAGGTCCCCTCTAGCCCTATAAGTCTATGGAAAAGATACTCTGTGTTTCCAATTCCTTCCCATTTCACGTTGAATCAGCCCCTGGTTCAGAGCCAGATCTGCACAGTTTATGATGTCCGAGACCTGATTTGCTTTAAGTTCTGCATTTCCCTCGTTAAACATTACTAAAAGGTAAGGCAAAGCCACAAGACCACACACATTGGCATTCAGACCCTATTTATGCCGCGCACAGATGGCATGGCGATATAAATTAATGTTTGCTCCCACCTAGTGGGTGGAAGTAAAAATTGCACATAGATGGAATTTCATGCAAATTGATTTTTCAGTGATTATGGGTAATGTTTAGAAGGGAGGTTTTTAAGCTGTGTGATTTTATTTTTGTTATTGTTGTTTTAATCTGTAAAGGCATTAAATGGTTTGCTGTGTTTTCATTTAACTCTTCATCTGTGAATTTATCATAGGGGAGTTTTCTGATCCCTCACGGTGTGGAATAAATGAAAGGCTTACTTCATATTAGACAATATGTCATAAAAGACTCCTCCACTAAAAAGACAGCACAGGCTGATGGTGACACCATTGGTCTGGAATACCGGCTTTTATTCCCAGCTCTCCCACCAAACCCGGTGCATGGCCTTGGACGTGTTTTGGTGCGTTTTGTCTACTTCAGCACTGCATTCTTTAGGACAGACACTGTCTCTCAGTAAAAGTTTGTACAGTGCCTAGCACAATGACGTGCTGATCTGGCTATCAATGTCCTGATGGCGGTATAATGCAAATAACAATGACTGTGCTGATGTCACATCCCCTGAATCTACTGAGGTACTTGTTTAATGGTGCCCGCTAATGATGCAGGCAAACTTCACAAGGACAATCACTTAATGATATGAAGAAGTGACAAAAATCCTGTTTTTCTTTTTCCCTTATACTGTTCAGAGGGGAATTTTAACAAAAATCTTTAGAAGAAGTCATTTTCTCACAGAGGGCAGACTCCTTAACAGCACATTAAAGATCTAATTGAGATCAAAGTGCTCTGCCTGATTAAACACTCAATAAGGTAGATGTGGTGCAAGCTGACTTTTTTAAAGAAAAATTCTCCGTGAAATTTAGCAAATAAGATTCTTGATAAATGAGCAAAAGACTTTGTTTTGGGTCTCAATTTCATTACAAAATTCCCTTCTGAGGAAGAATTTGAATCTGCTTCAATTAAGGCTCCAATCTGCAGCCCTATGGCAACAAAAGCAGAATGGCGCACAGGTTAGACTAACGGTTCTCAACCCCTAGCCCACAGGCCAAAAGTGAACTGTGGGGCTTTTTAAAATGTTCCTTGCTCCTCTCCCGCTAGCTGGAAGCTGGGCTGAAGCTGCAAGTCTCCCACCAGGTCCCAGTGCACTGGCTGGAGCTGGACTGCAGTTGCCAATCTCCTGCCTGGTCCCAGCCTTCCCAGACTCCTGAAGACACCTGCCTACTGATCCCAGCTCTCCCAGCTCCTCTTGTAATGGTCGTTGAAGTGAAATGAGCTGTTTTTAGCTTTTTTTTTTAATTTAGAATTTTAAATTTTTAAAAAACTTTTTAAAAAAAAACAGTTTGACAGTTTCCTCTTTTAAATTTTAAATTTGCTTTGAACCAAGTAAATGTTTACTTTAAATATATAGAGATCATTGGTCATTAATTGTGTACAGTACACCATATAAATAAATCAATACATTTTTTATGAGCTGATAGACTGGTGGCCCTTTAGGGTTGTAAAAATTATATTTGTGGCCGTTGGACCAAAAAGGAAGGAAACCCCTATGTTAGAAAATTAACTAAAAAGCTGGGAAGCCATAGATCAATTCCCTGTTCTGCCATAGACTTCCTGAATTAATTAGAGCTAGTCTTTTAGGATATGTCTTCACTCATGATAGCTGTACTGGCATCACTGGATCCATTTTTCTGGATTAACTGAGCAGCGGTGGAGAGCTGATCAATCAATCCGGAAGTCAGCTTGGCAAATCCATCCTCACAGAAAGACTATTTGTGTCAACAGAAGGGTACTTCTCATTGATGCAGCATAGGGGGACAACATGCTAATTAGAATGTAAGAACTTGACGGAAATATCTAAATTACTCTCTACATAGCTTGCTTACCTCCTGTTGACTGCTGTTGAATTTTGCCCAGGACCAAGACTTAGTCTTTCGGTGCCTTGTTCCCCCTACCTGTAAATTGTTCATAATAGCAATATCCTGACCCACATGTATGTTGTGGGGATAAACACATTGAAGAAAATATGATGATTGGGCTATGTCATACCTTATATAGGTAAAATATGCTCCTAAATACTCATTTTAAATATCTGTTTTGTGCGCCTAAACCTTTTTATAATAATAATTTTATCATACACCAATTTTTGGCCACACTATCGACTTCAGACTCCCTTCCAAAAGATGGTAAATATCATTGCTTTAATGTACATAAAGGGAAACTTGGAAACAGAATAGCAAAGTCATGCTGCAGATCAGAAGTGGCCCTGGAAGCCAGGGGCCTTCATGCTCAGTCCTGTGCCCCAGTCACTAGAACACATCCATGGGTCTATGACACACTCAGTGGTGTCCAATGTGAACAAATCAGCTTGCAAATACTAGAAATGGGCTTCAGATTTCAGACCTGAGTCCAATATCAATCCACACCATCCCCAAAGTCAGATCCACAGAAGTTAGTTGCAATGTCTGGCTCCACATCCAGCCTCCCCTACATTGTTGGGATTGGGGGCTTTGTTCAGTCCTATCTCTAGAAGACACACCAGGAAGAGTGCTGAGGCACGAGAGACCAGCAGAGATGTTTGTATAACAAGGGAGAGACGTAAATGAGCAGCATGGAAGAGATGGCAAATTGCTTTGCAAAGGAACTAGTACCCCTGGGCCAACACAGCCACAACCGCCCAAGAAACGGAGATATTATGCAGCAGACGTCACTGAGCAATGCAGTCCCTTGATTTCTCCCTCGCCAGTGTTTGCCGCTTGCTGCTCATGCTGAAACAAACCAGTTCTCACAGACAGCATATTGGGTCCATCTGTAAGAAGGAAGGAAGCCAAGAATTCTGGGAGTAACCCGAAACATCGAAGCTTAGGGACCACTCCCAAGCTGTCTTCTTTCTGGAGGTGTGGCGTCAATGGCCAGAAACCTTAGGTGCATCTGGGCAGCTCAGTAGAGCTGAGGTGGAGGAGTAAAAAATGGCTTAGAGCCACTTTTTAATCCCCCACACCCAACCCTGGGACTGACTGGGAGTTGGTTAAACCACTGTTGTTCCAGCCACACCTCCTTTGGCTCCTCATTCTCCAGCACGTCCCAGAGACACCCAGTGGGAACAGAAGTCAGGGTAATGTAGAGCCAACTATGTTGGTTTTATAAAATTCAGGGATTTCCCCACACTGAGGTAATCCCACCAGACTGGTAGAAATTATTATATCTGTATCGGAGAAGCATCTGTAGACTGCAATGGAGATCAGCATCCTTTTGCACCAAGGGTTGTGAAATGTGTATCAGGGCACAGTCCCAGTCCTTACATGCTAAACTGACCAGACAAACAAAGAATCATAGGGGAAATGGGTTCAAAGAGGAAAAGCAGCTTGCCCAAGATCATTCTGCAGGTCAATGGCAAACCTAGGAACAGAAGACAGGTTTCCTTTAGTCCAAGGCTACTACCCTGTCCACTATCACTCTGCCTCAAAGGGACTATGCTGGACCTGAGAATTTACCCATCTCTGACTTGCTCAATGTCTTCACTTCTGTTCCTCAACCAAGAGGATGAGCAGTACCAGAGATTTTGTTTCTTTTTCCTCATCCTCTGCCTCATATTTGTCTGTTCCCTCTCCAAAACATGTTTTCACAACTGAGTGAAAAGTTGAATTTCCATGCAGTGGGAAATCCCATTCTTTTCATAAGGGCATTCTCCTGAATCGGGACAAAAAATTGAAATGTCAGCCTTTTTTGCAGAATGAAAACTTCTGAAAAAAAAAATTCTATTCAGAAATATTGAATCACTTTGTTTTTAATTTTTTTGGATGGAAAGGAAGCATTTAGACATTTCTGGAATTGAAACATTTTGTTTTGGTTCAGGTTCATTAAACTGCTTCTTCCTGAGCTGACATGCAGCCACAAAGGAGCTGCAATTCACATTGTCTCATGATCCTGCTTTCCCTTTGGGCCGGGGATCCCCAAATGGACTACATGTCCCATGGTGCACTGCAGTCAGGGGACTCCCATGATGCATACTTGCAGTTTAGCCATTTCAGGGACTACAGTCCATCATGGGAGATGTAGTCCATCTGATGAGTCTATCCCATTGAGGAAAATAAGAGCATGAAGCATCTAAACTACAACTCCCACAAGGCACTGCAGCAGTTCAATGAACTGGACCAAAATCATTTAATTCAGCCCCACAAATTAACTGAAGAAAATGGCAAAAATCAATTTCTTCCATGGAAAAATTCATTTCTCTAGAAGCCACATTTTGTACGGGGGGAGGGGCGACGTTTTGATAGAATAGTTCTTCCTCTCCTTATTAATAAATTAATAACAATATAAATTATTTACTAACCATTGTTATTTAATATTACAGATACTTGGTTCTTTCAGCCCTGTGATGAGGGCAGTTAAAATGACACAGACCCTAACTGTTCCCCTGAACTCCAGCTTATTATAAGCATGGACTATAAAAGCGCTGCAATACCACACTAACCTTGCTGGTCGTCACTTCTATAAATTTAGACAATAAAACCTCATACATCCTGCAGCAAAATAAAGTCCAAAAGTGGTTATGAAAAGGCAGTTTAACCTATAAAAAAGAGGAAATAAGTGTATAAAATCACCATGTACTTTTTTTTTTAAATGAAAGCCCTCTGAACCTTTTTCTCCTTCGATAATATTTTAGACATCTTGAGAGCATTATTGAAGCTGGTTGGCTGGGATTTTTTTTTTCCTTGTAAGGAATGCTCCTCTAGTACTGAGTTGTAGGGTTTTTTATGTTGTCTGTTTTTGGATGGCTCATATTTGTGGAGAGGTGCCTAATTAATCCATGAAGATGATAAAAGAGAAAAACATATCTGATTGCAGTGTGGGAAGTTAGTTTCCACTATCAGGACCTGAAGGAACTAATTGTGTATGAATTGTCTTCTGCACTCATTCTGCAACTAGATCCTTGTCTGAGTGGCCTTGTGACTATATTGTTTGGTTCTGTCATCAGTAGCAAAGGAGCAAGAGGTTTGGAAGATGGGAAAAGGAAATAGACAGGCTTCTCTTTATAGCTCATCTTTTGAGTATGTGAGGTTCTTGATAGGCATTCAATTGGGCAGTGAGATCTCAAATGGAGGACTCTGAGAACAATACAGTGGGCCACATCCATTCTCAGTGTCATTTGGCCCATTGTGATAATTCGCACAATGGATGAAATTAATCAAGTCAGGGTCAGCGTCCGATATTTGTACTCATGTTGAATAGTACTTATTCCAGAAATGGTCCCTCCAGCAGAAGTCAATGAGGCAGATCCTCCACTGCTGTAAACAGTTATAGCTCCATTCATTTCATGATGTCCTGGGCTTTGTTCTTGAATGCGGTATTTACATTTAACTTTCAGTCTTGAATAGCTTTCTTGGTCCCTTTCCTGCAGTACTTTTAACAAGAAAACAGAAGACCTTTTGCTAAGATCAGCTATTTAGGAATTCCCATGGTTGGAAGCATTTCTCTCCATCCTGTGAGTACAAAGTATGGAAATAAAGCTTTTCCACTATTGGTAGCCTAAGAAACCTACTTAATGAGACCCTCTATGTTACTGCATAACAGATTTTCTTCAATGCTCTATGTGTATTATGAATAAAGAGAATGACAAGAATAGTAAGAACCAGAGTATGTTCAATACCTGATTTTTGTTCCTCTAAAACACTCCAACAAAAATGAAGGGGAAAAAATCATTTTCACCAAAGTTTTCCTTTAAAACTTTTCAAGTTTTCATGGCAAAACTAAAACCATCATTTTTGGCAACTGAAAGGTGAACATTTGCCAAAACTCATTCCTCCACCACCACCCCAGTTTTTAGTTAAAATGAGAGTCTGATGGCACCTTATAGACTAACAGATTTCTTTGGGCATAAGTTTTCATGGATTCCAACCCACTTCAGCAGAGGCAACCCATGGGCTGGAACCCACGAAAGCTTATGCCTGAAGAAAGCTGTTAGTCCATAAGGTGCCACAGGTTTTCCATTGTTTTTGCTGTACACAGACTAACACAGCTACCCCCTGGAGTCTTCAGTTACTGAACCATAAAGATGCCAAACAAAGGATCCAGCGGTCTCCCGGATGAGGTGCTGGATAAAGGAAACTCCCTAGCACAGTAGAACAGAGACTTAAAATGGAGCAGCATACAAACATCTGGCCTGATCAATGCTCGAAACAAGATCTTAAAGTGAGGAGACTAAGAACAAAGAAGGGCAAGGTTTCTTGCATCCACAGAGTGGTCCCAAAATGGGTGGGATGGAATCACAAACATAATTAGGCACCTAAATCCTGTCTCACTTGTGGCATCTAGACGATTGGAGTCATTTTGTGGCACCATCACTGGTGAGTTGGTGTTATAGTCCTCCTCTGTGCTTGAGCTTCACAGGTTATGGGCCTGTTACAAGAGCTGGGATCCCATTCTCCTTAACTCTCCAGTTCACTCATTAGCTGTGTCAGCCAAAATGGGAGGTAGCACAGAGCCATAATCCAAGGGCACCTAGCATATGGACAAGTTCAGAATTGCTGTTGCTGACCAGTTTTCCCAGTTCTGGGAGGGTCTGGAACAAACCCACTCTGCTAGTGAGACAGATGAAGAGGCTAGAGCAGCTATTATGCCGAGACCTATGTTTTGGGCCCCAGGCAGCCCTCTGTCACTCATTCAACCTCTTTTACTTCAGAGAGACCAAATAGTTCAATACATTGGTAGTGAAATGTAGATCTTTCACCTACAGATCACCAATCTAAATCCAGCCCAGAACTGAAGGGAAAAACGAGCATTTGCCATGTGCTGGCTGTGCAGAAATGAGTTAGCGGTTTCACTCCATCTCTTTACCTATTGGTGGCCCCCTCATAACTATCACTCTTAAAGCATATAGGCCAGGGAAACAGACCTGTCATCTCAATTCAAGAGGCAGTCAGGGCTGAAATCCATTCTGAAGAGTGACTAAGGTCAAGGCACTAAATGCGCGTCAAGAATGTGTGATTGTTTTCCAAAGTTGCCCAATGACGAGGGCTTTTTTTTTTTTAGCCTTAAAACATTATTTTAAAAATCTATGCCTCATCACTATTGCGTAAAGCCAACTAATTTTGATTCTCTGCCCCCTTTTCATGAGCACCTAGATTCTTTCTTTTGTAACGTGTAGTGACCTAGGGTATGTCTACACTACAGAGTTCATACGAGCCTACTTACATCTCCAGATCTACGGTGACATAACCCCATTGTGTAGACGGTGTCTACTCAGGTGGAATGGAAATCAGCAGTGTAGGAACACCCCTATATTTGGGGTGACAGAAGCATTATTTCATTAACATATCTCTGTCTACACCAAGGACTAGTTTAGCATATCTCTGGTCCTCAGGAGGTACAGATTTTATACTCTTGATTGATGTAGCTACATTGACCTACATTTTAATTGTAGATCAAGTCACACGTGCTTTGGGGGGGAAGCTGTTGTTGTTGTGGAAAAGCTAATCGACGGGTTATAAAGAAGCATCACAAATTAGAGAGACAAGGTGGGTGAAGTAATATTTTCATCCTGGAACTAGGTGGCATGAAACAAATGAATCCGTGGTAATTCAGCTGGGAAGGACTCGATGTTTCAGGAGACTGCAGTTGTGAATAGTGAGGCCTTTCTTTCCTGAGGCCTGGTCTACGCTGCTGGTGAAATTCAGAGGTAGTTAACAGGAGTTATGCGAGCTACATAGAGTGGTTTGCATATCTCCTGTCTATTTCCTAACTTCTATCGGCTGTAGACATAGCATTACTCTTTTTGTGGAGGTGGATTAATAGCATTGCTTTCTGGATCGATTGAGAGGATCTCCCCTGCCGCTTAATCAATCCTACAGAATCAATCCAAGCATGTCAACAGAGCCACCATCTATATAAACGTACCTTGAGTTAGTGGCTCAGTACTGGTGGAGTCCTTAGTTCTGAATAATGTTACCCAAAGATGGCTATTAATGAAGAAAAGTCCATCTCCCAACATACCTCCAGGCTGGGCAGTCATTCAATTTCACAGGCTACTTCTAAGGTTTCTTTTTGATCTTTCGGGAAGCAGTGGCTCCTGTATCATAGGAGAAGGAAGAGCGGAATGGGGAAAAATGAAAAGGGATAAGAAAAGTTACAAGGATGGGCATAACTCTAACTGCACAGTGGAGCAGTCCAATCTGCACTTCTTTTTTATGAAGAAGGAGGGACTAATATTGGTCCAATATTAGTATAATAGGACATTATAGAGATGATTTTTTCCTAAGCCCTATAATTTCTACACCTAATGGGACAGATCCTCGGCTGGTTAAAAATCAGTATCGTTACCCTGAAGTCAGCTGAGCACACTGAGGACACCAGCTGATGAGCAGACCCCATATGTATGAATGTCCTTCTATATTGATGTTCAGGTTCTGACATGGTAGGCTTTTTTTTAACCCATGGCTTGTTTTAAAGCTGGATGTCACCCACACTAAAAGGAAATGCCCATAAGCCACTGGTATGCACCAACAAGAGCAGGGCAATAAAAAGCGACAGCAAGGGATGTGATGACAGCTCCCAGTCGCTAATTTATACTGCCCAGGCTGCACTTGTGCATCTGTTTTCTATTGAGGTTTGCTGCGTGTGTTTTAACTTGACATTTTAGGAATACTGGAGCATTTTGTCATTTCCCTCTTTGCAGACTGTACCACAAGAATCACCAAGGAGGTAACGGTTCAGTAAGGACGGCAGAACGTTTCCTGTTAAATGCATAGGAACTACAGATCCATGTCTGTGGCCCCAGCTCCTGCAGGTACATCGTGGTTGGAATCTCAGTTTTTATTTTAAAAAAGCATTTCTTGTCTTTGGAGATGCAACGAAAAGCTTGAAAATGCAAACCCAGCATCTGGCTGAGACTGCAGAGATCCTGAAGCGACAGCACCAAGAAATGTGGATCCCTCTGTTCATCTTAACTCGGAAAGCTATTGATACTCCAGGGAAGGGTTTTATGTAGAATGCACCTGGGGCCTCAGATTGCCTTAATGTGACGCTGCTTTGTTGTACTGTCCATGTACATGTAACAGGTTGTCAGCAGGATTTCAGTGTAGGATGGATCCCCCAGCACTTGAGCTAAAGGACTAATGTTGTTAGCCCCTAGCAAGTCTCTTATTACTAGTGAGTCATTACAGGCAGACGTGACACACATTTTACCTTCCAAAGGGATAGCCGTGTTAGTTTAGTCCAGCAAAAAAACCAAGGTGTCATGTGGCACTTTAAGATGAACAGATTAATTTTTCACATGAGTTTTTGTGGGAGAAAATCCCGCTTCAAAGATGGGTGAACTCTTCAAAGCATCTGACAAAGTGGGATTTTCTCCCACGAAAGCTCATGCAAAAAATAAATCTGTTCGTCTTAAAGTGCCACATGACTCCTTGGGTGTTTTTTTGCTACACATTTTACCTGTCTAATCCTTCTCTACTCCACTCTGCTACCACACAGGCCAACTCAGTAATAGATGCCTAGCTGATTCGTGATGTTAAGGGAGCGGTAAATCGAAAACAGGCACTGAGCTTGTCTGGCTAGAAAGTGATGTCTATTAAGCATTCCAAATAGATTTTTAAAAATTATTTGCTATCTGTATGCTCTTTCTCCTACCATTTCTGTTGTCCATTTGAACTGTAACCTCTCTAGCGGAGGCACTGTACCTTGCCGGGTCTTTATTCAGCTCCTAGCATGATGGGGTTTCTGTCTTGGGCAGGAGTCACTCAACACTACTCTAAACCTAATAATAAAAGGGGGTTGTGCAAGCAGTTGGTCAGGTGGGTAATATTTCATGGGGATGATTTACTGGATGAAGCCATAGGGTTGCACTTCCCAGAACAACACACTCACATCCCTGTAGGATCCATTTAGCTCTTTATCTCCCTCCCTCCAACAAACTAAATTGAGCTCCATGCCGCTTACGCTATGTAGTTTTTGTATACGAGGCCTTTCAAACTAAGGTCTGCAGAGATATGCAAATGGCACCACAAATGTCCTGGAGTGCTTGGATAAGCTCACGCTTTCTCCAGTTGTTGTCTGATGCACCGTGCACCCTCACATCCATCCAGAAGCAGTTGCATTTTAATAGTATTTTTGTGCCTAAAATGGTTAAGCTTCAGGATCCTTTGGATTGAAAGGCACTCTATCAATATTCCACATTACAATGATTGCGGCATTGCCCACGCAGATTACATACTTTAGTGAAAGCCTTAAACTGCCATTAGCAATTCATAGCCTGTGCTGGCTGCACTGAGTCTGTTTCATGTTACCCATTTCCAAATGGATTAAACTAGAAACTTGGAGAAATTTCCACTGTCCTGTACAATCTCCCACACAGGGGAAACATGCCTGAAAAGAGCACTGTCAGGAATAATAGTCTGTCTGCTAAGTTTTCCAGACACATTGACCCAAGATTTGAAATGTTGATAGCCTTCAAGCTCTCAAGAGCAGAAATTCCTTCACTAGGGCAAAGTCTTTCCTTATCAGACAACACTGAAGCAGAATAAATTGCTTGCTGACACGTATCAATAGCTTCTGCCAAATTATACATGATTTAAGGCAACTAATGTGCTCTGCGATGATAGCTGAGAGCAGGCATATCCCAAAAGATATATTACTTACCACCTGCTTGGACCAGATGCATAAAAAATTATTCAGTACTATTAGGGACTGCTTTGCACTTCTAAAATTGTGACGTGAATTTTGGTTGAGTTTTTTTACGGTGGTTTCCATGACACAGTGTTCTCACTTTATGATGCAGTTAACAAACAACAACAAATACTACAGCAGGCTCCCCTCTAAGAACCAGCTGACGAAGGAAAACCCAGTTTAGTGAAAAACTTAGAAGTTTTCACTTTGAAGTTGAGAGAAGAGGGACAACATTTTTTCCCCCTGTTTTGGGGGCAGGGGGAATTTTGTAAAGTTATTGTGTCATATCTTTTTCTCCAAATCACCATGAAAATTGTTATTGAAATTTCTCAGTTAGCAGCCCCAGGATTTTGATAAAAGAACATACTTTATAAACATTCAGATATTATTTTCAGTGATGTCTTTGATAACATTGCAGCAGCTACACTTTTGACTTAAGAAACAACTAATTTTTTGGCAAAACCAAAAAGTTAGCTAATTTTGGGGGGAGGGTAAAAGTGTTGTTAAAAAAGGCTATTTTTTATTTTAAAAACTTGTTTTAAAAAAAAAAATGCAGCCACGCCTGTCTGTCTAAGATCATGGACTATCACTGCAGTAAAGAGCAACTGGTATTAGTGTACTATGCTTTAAGGGCAGCAATATTTATTCAGTAATATCTAGAAGGTTCATTTGAGACTTTGATTCTGTTCCCAGCTCTGCATCTAACTGGCTGGTTAACATTGAACGTGTCATGTCTGCGTGCTGTGACTCAGTTTCCTCATCTGTTCAATGTGGATAATGAGACTGCCCTCCTTTGTAAAACACTCGGAGATCTACTGATGAAAAATAGAGAAGAACTGGACCTTATTACCATTACGTTCAGCACTGCACAAACACATTGGAGGAAGCATTCCCTGCCCCAGATGTCTACAGTCTAAATAAAGAAGCTCAGCAACAATGTGAGAGAAAACAATATTCATATCCATATTTTACAGACAGGAAACTGTGGCACAGACAGATTCAGTGACTTGCTGAAGGTCTCACAGGAAACAAGTAGCAGAGCCAAGAAACGAACTTGGTCTCCCAAGGCCTACTTTAGGCTTTAAACACATGATCACTCTTCCACTTTGCTTCTGCTCATGCTTACACTTGGAGTGAAGATACCGTTAATCTCCACAACTGAAAGATTACACCAGTGGTTCCCAACCTTTCCAGTCACATGGCACACTTCAGTGAGACAAACACAGCACAATTCCATGACACACCCAGTTTTTTCAGTTGAATTGATCACTCGTAAATGTCCCATTTACTTACATTTGCTATGGTTGCGGTCTTTCTAGAGATCTTTGCAACACAGCACATACAACCAGATGAAGGATCAAATGCATTCATGTTTCAGATCCACTGGAAAAAAATACACGTCATCTCAATTTTGCCCTTTGACCACCTACATGTAGCATGTTCACGTTTTAGAATCACTTTTAATTTGATCATTAATTTTCACGAGTTTTATGAGTTGTAGTTTTGGTTGGATAGGATATTGTTTAAGATGAAACAATGTTTGTTTTACATTGATTTTCATTACCTTTGTACAACATTTCACGGCACACTCAGACAATTCTCACAGCACACTAGCATGCCATGGCACACCGGCTGTAAACCACTGGATTACATTCCCCGGTGTAGGTTAGAGTCAATGTTCTTCTGTCTTAGAACAACAGTTGAGAGCTAGGACACCTTGGTTTTATTCCTGGATTCTCCTTCTGATCTTGGACAAGCAATTTATTCTTTAACCAAGTAACTGACATTGAGTCAGATACGTTCACGTTATGAGCCCTGTTACTCTCCCTCTGCAACTAAAGATGGAAGAGACCAAAGCCAAAAACAATCATGAAGACCACAACAGAAGACACAGACATCAACATAAATATCTCTTTCTAGGACTTCAGCCACAGATGGAGCTCAATTCTAATAAGGCAGCGATTTTTTACAGAGAAGGCTGACATTGTGTCTGGAGTGAAAGCAGACACCATATGTTTGCAAGAGATGCACATAGAGGCAAGAACCAAGCATTCCTGGTACATATTCTGCTGTGAACATCAAAAGCAGCATTCATGGCAGCACAGTCCTTGTACGTGAGAAACGATTGGTGAAAATGATATTACAAAACACCCTGGTTCAATGGAACTTAGATGGCTGAACTTCACCAAATACCAGCTGTTGTCTCTGTTTATCAATAACTAAGTGGACAGTTGGCAGGGCCAACAGACTTAGTTTACACCATCCCTTATCATAAGAAACTTCAGTTGAAACACCATGTAGAGTACCCTACCAATAAATCATGGAATTATAGACATTGGAAGGGACCATGAGAGGTCATTGAGTCCAGTCCCCTGCACTCATGGCAGGACCAAGGACCCTCTTAAACCATCCCTGACAGGTGCTTGTTTAACCTGTTCTTAAACACTTCCAATGATGGAGATTCCACAACCTGCCTAGGTAACTTATTCCAGTGGGAAGGGAAAAAAAAGCAAGGAGTCTTGTGGCACTTAAAAACTAACAGATTTATTTATCGCATGAGCTTTCATGGGAGAAAATCCCACTTCATCAGATGTTTAATCACCCTGACAATTATGAATTTTTTCCTAATGTCCAACCTAAATCCCCCTTGCTGCAATTTAAGCCCATTGCTTCTTGTCCTGTCATCGGCAGTTAAGGAGAACAATTTTTCCTCTCCTCCTTGTGCCGACCTCTTAGGTACTTGAAAACTGTTATGTGTCCACTCAGTCTTCTCTTTTCCATACAAAACAAACCCAGCTCTTTCAATCTTCCCTCATAAGTCAATTATTTAGAGCTCTAATCATTTGTGTTGCTCCTCTCTGGACTTTCTCCAATTTGTTCACATCGTTCCTGAAATGAGGCACCTAGAAATGGACAAAATATACCAGCTGAGGCCTAATCAGGGCAGAGTAGAGTGGAAGAATTACTTCTTGTGTTGTTCATACAATACTCCTGTTAATACATCCCCGATTTTTTTTTTGCAACAGCATTACACTATTGACTAATAGTTAGTTTGGGGTCCACTATGGCACCCAGATCCCTTTCCGCAGTACTCCTTCCTAGGCAGTCCTTGCCCATTTTGTATGTGTGCAATGGATTGTTCCTTCCTAAGTGAAGTACTTTGCACTTGACTTGATTGAATTTCATTCTGCTTACCTCAGACCATTTCACCAGTGTGCCCAATCATTTTGAATTGTGATCCTATTCTCCAAAGTACTTGCAGCTTGGTATCATCAGCAAACTTTATAAGTGTATTCTCTATGCCATCATCTAAATCATTGGTGAAAATATTAAACAGAACCAGACCCACAACTGAGCCCTGCAGTAATCTGCTCGTTATGCCCTTCCGCTATGACTGAGAACCATTGATAACTACTTTCAGGGAATGGTTATCCAACCAATTTTTCACTCATGTTATAGTAGCTTCATCCAGGCTGTACTGCTCAAGTTTGTTAATAAGAAGGTGATACGCTGCCGTATCAAAAGCCTCACTAAAGTCTATTAATACCACATCTACCACTTCCCCTCTATCCACAAGGCTTGTTGTCCCATCATAGAAAGCTATCAGATTGGTTTGACACCCTTTGTTCTTGACAAATCCATGCTATTACTTAGCACCTTATTCTCTTCTAGATGCTTGTTAACAGATTCCTTAATTATTTCCTCCAATATTTTTCCTGGTGTAGCGGTTCAGCTGACTGGTATATAATGCCCTGAGTTGATCTTATTTGCCTTTTTATAGGCAGGGGTGTTGCTGGTGCAGTTCTTACAGGGCTTGAGCCCCGAGTCCCAGCACCCAGGCCCCAGCTCCAGTGCCAGGCCACCCGCAGTGGTGGTGGCGCGCTTACAAGGCTTGAGCAATCTCAGCCGCCTTGAACTTGACTCAGCACTGGGGTGGAGTTCAGTGATCGCCCATACAAGTACCACCTCTAATATCCAAGTGGCCCGGGTGCTGCACAGTCCCTTCTCTGACCTACTGCACGACAGATCTGGCTCCAAAAGGGTAGCTGTGTTAGTCTTTGTACAACAAAAATGAAAGTCCTGTGGCACCTTACAGACTAGCAGATTTCTTCAAGAAGAAGCTTTCATGGGCTCCAAACCACTTCATCAGATGCATCCTACCAAAGGATGCATCTGACAAAATGGGTTGGAGCCCATGAAAGCTGATGCCCAAAGAAATTTGTTAGTCTATAAGGTGCCACAGGACACTTGTTTTTGATCTAGCTCCAGAAGCCCCGGCATGGCCCTTATGCTTGCAACTCACGACTTTCTATGCATAAACCCCCAGTGGTTTAAAAAAACCAACCAAGCCTCATGCAGGAACTGTGGATGCCTGGGTCTGTTGTTGACAGGGCCTCAAATTAACAATCACATGGTACCCCCCCCCCCAAATCATCTGTGACCTAGTGGGAGAGGTGAAGACAGTCTTGTGGTTAACTTACTAACCTGGGACTCAGAAGCTTTAAGTTTCAGGTTACAAAACTACTTTGGGAAATCAAATCTTCCATGGCCTCACTTCCCCCCTACTGCTTTTCAGCCAAGATGCTGAAAAGAACAAATCACTGATCTCTGGGAGGTGCCTGTGAACTCTGGAAATGGCAGCTGTGTAAGTAGACAAATGTTGCAAAGACCAGAGCCCTAATTCAGCCCATGCATGTGTATCTGTCTCACCATCCCATTTCAAAACTCAGCAGAAGACCTAGTTTTTCTTATTATTATACATTGTATTTTGTCTTTAGAATTACTGGCCAAATCATACTTTTTGTGGGCCACAAGCAATCAACATGCACAGCAAGGTTGGACCCTCGCGTCTTTAATGCCATCACACAGGCCACAAATCCTTAAGCAAAAGGAATCACTCCATCCACTAACAGCAGAAGTAGGCTATCTTTCAGTGGCTTCACCATAAGCCAAGGGTGGTGATACCCACTGCTAGCGTTCAACTCCAGGAAACCTCCGCTTGACATCAGTGTCAGCTTTGCCTGGGAAGATCTGGCCCTCTCTCTTTAATTACAAAGCACTTTCAGACTCGTATTGTATGCAAGATGAAAAACCTACATGAGGTTTTAATATCCTGTCACTGAGTCCTCGGTGAGGCCTGGATTATTCAAATAAGTGAATGTGACTTTGAAAGGAAAAATTAGGAGAGCTTTACAAATGAACGGCTGAACAAATTTCCATGGGCCAGAACCTCAGCTGTGGTAAATGATCATTGCCTGAATGAAGGCAATAGGCGAGAAGCACAGCTGATGTAAAATAACACTGCTCCACTGTCACACCAGTTGAAGTCCTGGCTTTAACCTTTCAGAGTAGAGCCGCTTATGTTAGGGACTAGACAAGTAGTAGTAGGGCATAGGGGTAGGACCATGGTGGGCCTTCACAATTGTGTTATAACAATTTAGCAGCACTGTAATGTCATTGAAACCAGTTCTGTTACATCGGGGTAATGTTGGAGTGCTGTAGTGGTGAACTGGAGCCGTTAAGTGTCCCTCAATGTTGTTGAGGAGGGGATAATTCAGGATCTCATATCACTAAACTGTTGGGCGCAACATCTGGAAAGCAAGGAATGGTGAATCTGTTGGTACCTGTGCACTGTGTTTCACAGAATCAGCGACAGGCCAGAAACAAAGTCCCAGGTCGGAGAACTCCCAGTCTTTCAATAAATACAGACCCTGATCTGAATTCACAGCTTGCATCCAAGTTTGGCATTAAGCTCTGGGGGTCAGGGACTGTGTGCACGTGTGCATTTACTCAGGATGCTACGCAAATAACAATAATTGGTTGCAGATTCTGCAAGTGAAGTTGCCAGCCTGGTTAGAACCCGCTGATCATCTGACTAAGAGCTCTGGCTTGTTTAGTCTAGACAATGTGAGCTCATTGTGGCTTCTAATTCCTGATCTGCCGCAAGAATCAAGCTGGATAAGATTACACAGCAGATAACGCAGCAGGCTTGAGCAGACCCTGACGACAGGCTCTTATCAAACAATGACTGTAATTCATATACCAGCTGATTGGAACAGGGAATTCAAGGAAGACAAATTCCCTTCCTTCCCCATCACCCCACACCATCCTGACATAAGAACTATCTACCTGCGGGCAAGGTGACCAGGCAAAACCGGCCTGAGTGGTCACCCACAACAGCTGGAAATGTTCTCTGGGTCTTTGGGGGTGCTGTGGAAGCCTGTTTGCTCAACTGAGGATGGGGCCAGAGAGCAAAATAGTAATTTGGACAGTGGGCCAAATTGCTCCTCTTCCCACTGCAATGAGTTCAATAGCCTGTGGTTGAAAGATTTGCAATGTCAACCGAAGACAACAAATGATGGAGAACCCATCAAAGTCCTAGCTCAATGTTTCATTCCCAAATGGTTTCCTGAAGGATGGACTCTTCTTCAGACAGGACTTATTCTATGGAAGCCTTATGGCCCATGTCAGGGTATGAACTTACCTTCATGTGCAGTGCAACAGAGGTGCAGCCGTACATCTGAAGAACTCTAATGAAGATGTTCCTACACTGATGAGAAAGTTTCTCCTCTAAGTGTAATTAGTCTACCCCCCGCCACTCCCACCCTGAGAAGCAGTATCTATGTCAACGGGTGAAGTTCACCTGCTGACACTGTCTACACGGGAGGTTTACATTACGTTACTCCAGCATATGGATGTTTCACACCTCTGAGCTTCATAGTTATGCTTATACGAGTCAGTAGTGTAAACCTGACCTACGTGTTCACTACAGGAAGGATGTGGACAGATGAGGGTCCAGTGGAGGGCAACAAAAATGATGAGGGCCTGGAAAACAGGACTTATGAAGAGACGCTGATGGACTAGGCTTCTTTCGTGTGCAAAGGAGAACAAGGGGTGATTTGATAGCATCCGTTAACTACCTGAAGGGGGTTCTGGGGAGGATGGAGTTAGGCGTTCTCAGTGGTGACAGATGGCAGAACAAGGAGCCATGGTCTCAAGTTGCAGCGGGGAGGTCTAGGTTGGATATTAGGAAAATCTTTTTCACTAGAAGCACTGGAATGGGTTACTTAGAGAGGTGGTGGAATCTCCATCCCTAGAGGTTTTTAAGACCCAGCTTGACAAAACAACGATTGGCATGATTTAGTTGGGATTTGTCCTACTTTGAGCAAAGAGTTAGATTATATGACTTTCTTAGTTCCTTCCAGCCTTAATCTTCTAGGATTCTGTAATCACAGGGGTCTTTTCTGGCCTAGGAATCTGTGATTTTTTGTTTCTTTTCTGAAGAGTCCTTCCTGTTAAAAACGTGTCTCTTGCAGGGTTCCTATAAGGACAAAATTGAACCACACCAAATCCTTCTGGAAGGTGGATTGTTTATACAGTGGGAAATGGTGATAAATTGACTGGGCCTTTTTATCCAGCTCGAGAGAGCTGAGAATCTATTCTAACTGCGCTGAAGCCAACACCTGTTGGAAAGTCAGAGGCAAGGAGCCAGCTGTCCTGGTTGCTGCCAAGTAGGAAGCAAAGACGACTGCAGATACTGGAGCAAACTAAGTGTAATTTCTTTAAGTGGATTGCAAAGGATAATGGGAGCAGGAGAAGGGGAAATGTTTGGCTTTAAACAGTTAACCTCAAGAGCTACTGAATGTCTCCAAAGATAGGTAAAATGATTATTTTTCATGGATTGCCTCTTGATGTCTAGTAAGAAGTGGTTTACAGGCTGCCAAGTTCCAAAATGGTAGCCATGTTAATCTAGTCTAGCAAAGCAAACAAGCAATCTGGTGGTCCTTTTAAAAACTAATCAATTTATTTATCGCATGAACTTTCATGGGAGAAAATCCTACTTTTGTCAGACACTTGAAGAAAATCTGTTAGTCTTTAAAAGTGCCACCAGACTCCTTGTTTGTTTTGGTTTACAGCATAAGTTTCCAAACTCAAAGGTGTGTCCCCCTAGGAGGTGCAAGGTTGTGAAATTTTGGTTATTTTTCCAATAACAACCTTCATTTATTGTTAAAAGTGTATTGGAGCATTAGACAATTGAGAGATGGGAAAATGAAAAGGGGATGTGCTGCCAAAAAGTTTGGGAACCTCTGGTTTACAGAATTAGTTTGTCTTCTGCTTAACCTTTTATAGGTCACAACAGATGAAGACAATTGCAAAGGGGAGGAAGGTTGATCTACTGAAAGCCCATCGTGCATGTCTCCTGAAAGTCAGTTGCCTTTCAGGTGTCTCATTGCGGGCATGCAAAATCTGTGATGCTTAAACTCTTTACTTTTGTAAATTTAGGGAAGAGAGCTCTTAGCTCACCTACCTCCCCATGAGTTTGATGGCATCACAGTCTACCCAGGAGCAACAAGGTGTAATTTCCAGCTCAGAGCTAACGTGGGTATGTTTCTGAGAGCTGCGAATCACACAGGACTTGTCGCCACTAAAATCTCTGCCTCATTCTCCATGGATTGACACAGCAGGATCAATTGAGCAGGAAAGGGATACTCATTGAATGCATCCTGGAAGTGCTCTCCATTTGATGCAGTAACTCCACCCCCGCAAAAAAAGAGTAATGCTGTGTTGAACGCAGAAAATTTCCCATCAGTGCAACCCAGTGAATACGTCACAGTAAGGGAAGGCAAGTAAGTCAGTGGGAGATACTCGTTCTGTGGTCTGTAGATTGCGTATATCCTGTCAACCCAGAGACGCAGTGTAGACCAGGCCACAGTCTGAATTCAGTATGGTCATATCCTCAGTTTAGGATGATATCCTGATCACCTCAGCTACCTGGGACAGTGAATGCTAGAATGAGGGCTCAGAACATTGGCCCGTCCACTATGGCGTATTGTCAGGAATAATTAAAAACAAGGCACCTTTGCTGGGTACACTAACTTGCTCATTGCACAGATATATTTGCCTTCTTGCTGATTTGCAAGTTAAAACAACATGCAATGGGTCTCACAATCATTACTGGGAAATAGCCAGGGTTTATTGGGTGTGTCTGTACACATACATCTCACACGTAGGTGGCACAGACAGGGAGTGAGAGGTAGGTTCGGGAACCAGGGCTGTCCCAGCTGCTGAAGGAGATAAAACAGGCACACGGCATATGCTTGTGGACATCAACATACCTCACTACTAGCTTAGGCTGACCCACGGTGTACAGCTGAGCCCTGGGAAAGAAATGATTGAGCAATTTCTGCTAGTGCCAGGTTCTGATTCATTTTCACGCCTCCTCTTATCCTAAGACAAATGTGGTTTTGGCTTCTTTCCCTTGCTCTTTTCCAGGACAGTACCAAGGGATCAGACAGACCTCTTTCCCCCCTTTAACTTCAAAGATTTGGGTCCTCTGTTGCACAGTGAGGTGCTGAAAAACCTCTGTTATGTAATCAGTTGCACACATTTCAATTCCCTTCTGATCCTCTGCTTCAAGCGAGGTGCTGCATGTGTGTCATAGACTCATGGCTTCTGTTTCTCTCTATAATATTTTATTAAACTTTATTAAACTTTTTATTAAACTCTACAGGGTTGTAGTCCCTAACAAGCAGGAACTGAATCCCAAAAGCCAGGCAGCCACTGTAGCAAATCCCGGGCTAGAAATAGACAAAAAAAATTTCACTGACATGTTTTAGTTTATTTAAAAATCCCATTTTCATCGAAATTGGCACATTGACTTCTTTCCTTCAGAAGAACCCCATGAACAATAAATACAAATCCCAGTAATGAAGACTTTTCATATATATAGGCCCTAACATTAGAAGATCTCAAAGCACTCTGCAGGTAATCGCTTCTACAGTGTCCCAACAGCCAGGTGAGACAGATTCCTGCTTTTAAAATTGGGATAGCCGTGTTAGTCTAGTCCAGTAAAAAAACAACAAGGAGTTGTGTGGCACTTTAGGACTAACCTATTTATTTTTAAAAATAAATGGTTTAGTCTTAAAGTCCCACACAACTCCTTGTGGTTTTTTTTTTAATTGGGGAAACTGAGGCACTGAGCAGGTTAGTTTCTTGCCCAAGTTCACAGAGGGCGCTAGTGGGCCACACAGGAAGGAAAGACGGCCACGTTTGCTAATTCCTGGTCCAGAACAACAGCACATTCTGCTCTCAGGGGACAGCCACAAAATGAGGAGTGGGCTAGCCAAGAGGGGCTGACAAAGAAACCCAGGGGTAGACAGGACTAATGGGAAGGGAAGACTCAGCATTGCAGGAAGAGAGTCGTGGTGGAGGGGGAACAGGCCAAGTGGCAGGCACAGGGAGAAATGACAGGAATGGAACAAGACACAGAAGAGAGAAAGATGATAAAAACAGCAAAGGAAAGAGCAGCGAGACAAGTAGAAAGGAAGTTCTTCTGGCTAGGTCACAGACTTGGGAGGTAAGTAGAATGACCAGAAGCCAAATATGAAAAATGTGGATGGGGTGCTTATATGAGACAAAACCCAACTTTCTAAAATCAGGGCATCTTACCACCCAAGAGTCCAGAATCATAGAAGATGGGGGTTGGAAGGGACCTCAGGAGGTCATGTAGTCCAACCCCCTGCTCACCATATGGCCAACCCCACCTAAAGCATCCCAAATGAAGTGGTTTCTATTCCTGGTTCTGCCGCTGCCCTCTCAGGTGATCACTGAGGAAGCGGGTTGGAGCCCACAGAAGCTTATGCCTGAAGAAATGTGTTAGTCTTTAAGGTACCACAGGGCTCTCGTCACTTTTACTTCACCTCAGTTTTCTCATCTGTGAAATGGGTGTAGCCAGTTGGTGGCTATTGCTAGGTGCCAGTGTGGCCCCATCACTGTGGTATCAGAGCATCTCGCACTGCTTAATAGTTAGCCTACAACATCCCTGTGAGGTAGGGCAGTTGTACAGATGGGGAATTGAGACACAGAGGGTATGGCTACACTACAGGCTGACTTTCCGTGAAAAGCAAATCTCTAAGATCCTGGCTGGAAACAGCAGCGTGAATTTGTTATTGGACACAAGGAGGAGGACAGGCTGACCAAGAAAGCACAGCTCTTTCATTTGTAATGACAGCAAAGTGAAAACAGCACAAGTCCTGTGGCACCTTAAAGACTAACAAATTTCTTAAGAGCATAAGCTTTCATGGACTGCAACCCACTTCATCAGATGCATTGGTTGCAGCCCACGAAAGCTCATGCTCAAAGAAAGTGGACAGTCTTTTCGGTGCCACAGGACTTTCATTGTTTCCTGCTATATACCAAATAACACAGCTACCCCCCTGGCACTTGACAGAGAAGTGTTTTCCCTTTGGCTTCCCATGGAGCTTTCTCTTCATCATGAAAGATTTTTCAGGCTGGGCTGTGGTTTTGCTCTGGTTTTCCACCTGACTTTTCCAATGGGAAGTAATGAGAATTTGAGCAGCGCTCACAAAACAGCGTCTTTACACAAACAAATCCTGACAACAAAAGGGGAGAGAAAAAGGAAACCTTGCTTTCTGACGCAAAGGCGGTGATTCACGCTCGATGCATCCGTACCAATTTCCCTCCAGGCAATGGATGCAGGACCAAGCAGCATTGTCCCCCTACGTGTCTGGATGTGTTTCACACTAGTTTGAAGCATGGGTGTAAACCGGGCCAAGTCCCCATCAAAGCAGCAGCTCCCTTGTCCCATGCCTTGCTCCTCCCACCTCAGCTGTTTTGTTTTTCTGTGCAGGCAACATTTGAAAAAGCAAGGGCCAGGGACACACTTCAAAGCCGAAGTTTTTACAACTTAAGCAACACATGACCTCTGACCTGCCCCTCCATAGGGGAGCAATAATTGTTGACAGGGCTGGAAAAAATGTTCTCATTGTGAACATAAATGGGCTGGAAGGAGTTGCGGCCTCTGCCAGATGTTACTGGGAAATGTTTAGGATCAGAGTCAATATATGAAATTTCCATCATATTTTTATTAATCAAAAAAAAGGGCGGGGGGATGGACTTTGGATGCTGGATTTTTTCCTTGCCCTCAATACCAAACTTGAGAGCAGATGCGTCAGCAGACGTCCACCTCTTTTTTTTTTTATTTTTAAAATTATACTATTTGGGATTTAAAAATAAAGCCCCTGTTGATTGCAGGAATGCGGGGCTTGAAAGAAGCTGTCAAATTTCTCATTATCCCTGTACCTTTTCTTCTGTCCCCACTGGCTTGTGAGCCCCGGACTGACACTGCTGCATCATTGCTCACCTATGCTGGGGTTCCTCAGAGGAATAACTGCCCAGCGGCATAAGGGATTCGTAGCCCTGCCCTAACTCTGTAACCTTCCCTGAGCAGTTCTGCTCACACGTCCTGATGAACCATTAGGAACATTTTGAACACCCTATTTTTAATGCAAAGTGCATGTGGGATCGTGCAGTGGATGACACTCATGTTGCTGAATACACGCAGCCCGGCGCTCAGAGGTCATGCTGATCAGAGTGGTATAAAAACATACAGAATAAAAAATAGTTGCTGATGGTACAACTTGCTCACAATCCAATTCCATCCTTTGCCATCTCTCTGGTTCAGGAGAGCACTGGGGGAATCAAGCCTTCCTCAGGTTACAAACATCTTTAAACCACCTAAGCTCATCAGGTCTCTTTTCTTGGTATGCATCGATCTCACTCTCCCTTGTCCTATTTCCAGGTGCTGCGTTGTACAATCAACCTGTTCTATGGTTTTTAAAGGCGCTTAAGGAAGTTGGGTGGCCATCGCCCCTGGGAGCATCCCAGCTCCTCTATTTGCATCTTCAAGAGCCACTCGCCGAGATGAGGCATACGCTGCCTGCCGCAAAGAAGCGGCTGTCCCTGGGGAGTGTGAATCATGCTGCTGCTCTCGGACATGCCCTCCTTCAATCCACCTCCGCGAGAGCTGGGCCCTGTGGCAGGGTTTGTCTCTGCAGCAGCCCACCAGGCCATGACTCACCTAGCCCAGGTGTCTGCTGGTGTGTGAGGTGCAAGGCAGTGGTTCTTTAACCTCCAGCCAAGCCATTTTGGCTCCTTTCTCATTTGACCATCCCAGTTTAGCCCACTGTGACCTGCAAAGTGGAAAACAAAGCAGGGCAAGTTTGCCCTTTCTTTGCTTCTTTTGGAGGCCAAATAGAGGAACCAAAGGAGACTGTTAGAATTTTTTTTTTTATGTTTTTTTCTCTTTGGTCGCCCCTACACACACACACACACACACACACACACACACACACACACACACACACCAGAAATATTCAGAATGTCTCTTCTCTAGTCTTTTTTATTTTTTTTCTGGCGCTTGAAGTGGGGCATGATAGCTTTCTCAGCCATTATCTGAGCAGAAGAGTTGCTGAACTCTCAATGAAGGGATTTTTTCCTCGCAAGAGTCTGTCAGACCTTTTGGTTAATGAAATAAACAAAAAGAGTTTTAAATAGGGTGGAACAAACACACATCACCCATTTCAATTAACAGGCTTTGGTGAGCTCATAGGTTTAAGCATGCGCCAATTGTCCATACATTTTTCCAGGATGGACAAGAACTGAATTTCTAATGTAAAAAATAAGCAAAAGTCCTGCTTACAACTTAAAAAAAAAGGTGTGTGGGGGGGGTCAGTGACGCCAAAACTGGCACAAACCCAACTCATTTTTTCCATATGCAGGTCACCTTTAAATGAGCATCTTTTACCAGTTACGTCTTTAAGAAGACTGGAGTGGGAGAAGCACAGGATAAGCGGCATGGATGAATCATCCCCAACTGGGAGCTAAAGGTCTCAGCAAGTGTCTGTTCAGACAATGTGGAGGAAAGTACAGTGAGAAATAGTAACCTGAAAACAAAAGGGAAATGGCTAAGAAGGGAGGAGGGCCCCGTCCTGCATGACCAGCTCCTACCTGCCTCGGCCAGCTGCAGATGAGCCATGGGTAAGGTTACCAGATACCAAAGCATGGAAAGGAGGACAGGGAGGTACAAAAAGGAGGATGTTGGAGGACACATGGAGAAAATGTAGAATTAATGTAATATTCTTCTGTTTTTAGCGGGCCCTGGAATGCTTCCCCCTAAAAATAGGGTGTTCCAGGGCATTCCAGCATACTTTAACCCGTATAAGTAAAAAGCCAGACAAAATCATGTATTTTTAAAATGCCTGCTGAACGGAGGACATGTTCTCCTTCTGCCTGACATCTGGTAACCCTAGCCATGAGGGAACATCACAGTGGCACATCACATCAGAGATAGAGTCTAGGACTCCCAGCAAAGCACTTGTCCCTCCAGATGGGAACATGTTATCATGTGAAAGCAGAAGAGTCACACCCAGCCCGTGGTTGGTACCCAAAAAGACTACAGTTGAGTAGGAGATTACTGATGGCCGGTCATCAGCCATCCCATCCTAAAGGCGGTGGCTTAGACTGGTGACCATTTTAAGCATACTATGTACAACAAGTGGGTAAAATTTACCAAGGGTAAATCATGTCTGACCAATCTCATTTCCTTCTATGATCAGATGACTGGTTTTCTAGATGCAGGAAGAACTGTTGATGTGATATACCTTGATTTTAGCAAGGCTTTTGATACAGTTTCCCACAGCATTCTCATTGGTAAATTAAGGAAGAATGGGTTGGATAGGTGGACTATAGGGTGGATAGAAAACTGGCTAGAACAACGGTTTCAGCATGTAGGAATCAATGGTTCCATGTCTAGCTGGCAACCAGTCACTAGTGGGGTGCCCCAGGGGTCGGTCCTGGGGCCGGTTCTGTTCAACATTTTCATCAATGATCTGGATGATGGAATAGACTGCATTCTCAGTAAGTTTGCAGATGACACCAAGCTGGGGGGACCAGTAGACACGTTGGAGGGCAAGGACAGGATTCAGGGAGACCTAGATAAATTGGAACAGTGGGCCAATAGAGATCTTATGAAGTTCAATAAGGACAAGTGTAAAGTCCTGCATGTGGGACGGAAAAACCCCATGCACCGCTACAGGCTGGGAAACATTCAGCTAAGTAGCAGCAGTGTAGAAAAGGACCTGGGGGTCATGGTGGATGGGAAGCTGGATATGAGTCCGCAGTGTGCTCTTGCTGCCAAAAAGGCCAATGGCATACTGGGCTGCATCAGAAGAAGTATTACCAGCAGATCAAGGGATGTGATCCTTCCCCTCTATTCTGCACTGGTGAGGCCACATCTAGAATACTGTGTTCAGTTTTGGGCTCCCCACTACAAAAAGGACAGGGACATGCTAGAGAGAGTTCAGAGGAGGGCAACCAAAATGATTAAAGGGCTAGAGCACAAGCCCTATGAGGAAAGACTGAAAGCATTAGGCTTATTTAGTCTGCAGAAGAGAAGATTGAGGGGGGATTTGATAGCAACCTTCAACTACTTGAAGGGGTGCTCCAAGGAAGATGGAGCTCGACTGTTCTCGGTAGTAAAGGAGGACAGGACGAGGAGCAGTGGTCTCAAGTTTCGGTTAGGGAGGTCGAGGCTGGATATTAGAAAAAACTTTTTTACTAGGCGAGTGGTGAAACATTGGAATGAGCTGCCGAGGGAGGTGGTGGAGTCACCATCTTTGGAGGTGTTTAAGGCCCGGCTGGATAAAACCATGACTGGGATGGTTTAGTGGGAGTGGTCCTGCCTCTGGCAGGGGGTTGGACTAGATGTCCTGTGAGGTCCCTTCCAACCCTAGGATTCTATGATTGTATGAAAATTCTCCAGTCTGTGGTATGGACATGATGGTCGTAATGGTCCTTCTGGCCTTAAAAATCTGTGCATCTTTAGTCTTGCCATACAGATTGGTCCCTCTTGTGTTGGGGAATCAAGTCAAATCACCCTCTCTCCCCCCATGGCCCCTTCACAGCCTATGCCACAGACAGTGATTTATTCTCCTAAACCAGTCAATGTCAATCAAAGCACCCAGCCTAGGGAACTCAACAGGTGGGAAGAGACCAGACATCTTGAGCTGGGATGGAGACAACAAAGCCAAAGATATGGGAGATTTACATTTTCTTCTTGCCCCTCCTGCTCAGGTTGTGGACGGATTTTAAAACCAGATACTCAGCTGTGTTGTAATTTGGATAAGCTGCAGCCCACAGCGTTGTGCTGTTTTACGCCCGCTGGGAGGTAGTCCTGGCTAGAGCTAGGCCCAGTGTCGGCAAACGCTGAGCAGTCATCCCACAAACTCTGCTGCCCCTCTACTGTTCCTGCCTGATCCTCCCTCCAAATGTCTGCAAATGCACCTCAACGCTGACCCATCCAACTCTCCTGAACCATCTCAGTCTTTGCCCTGGGAGTCCAGGGCTCATGTACGGCTTTGCTGGCACTCCTTAGATTTGACATGGTCCCTGCCCTTACCTGATCTGGTTTCTCCTCAATTTCTGGTGATGTCCTATGGAGTAAAGCTGTATGAGTTTCACATCAATGGGGCCCAGAACCTATGGAAGTCAATGGCGAGTCTCCTGTTGAGGTCAGTGGGCGCTGGCTCAGTTATTTATTATTCATATGGTGTGAAAAGACCCATGTGACTGATCAAATATTGACTCAAACAGCTTCATATGGATAATACACATGGCCAGATCTGTGTCTGCTGAGAATCAGTGTAGCTCCATCAAAATCAAGGGAGCTATGCACCAATCTTCATGCTATATCTATGGTATTTGCTTAGGGTTTACATGAGCTTTCGCTCATGTTATGCTCTCCTTGATATGCCAAGCCTGCCTCCCTCCATCCTTTAAATCTGGCCTGCTGTTTCTCTCCACCCCAGCCCTGCCAAGAACTTCACCCTGAGCTGTAGCACATGATGAAAATGGTGCTAGATAGACACCAAAAGGAGAGTCAATCTAAGCTTTACTCCTTACTTAAATCAGCCTCATAGTCTTATCAATATGGAAAGAAAATGTGATACCTTCTCACCTTGTGCCAACAACTATGTCTTTTTTGGCACATTTCATCATTAGAAATCAAAAGACTTCATAAAAGGGCAGGGGCAGGTAAAGAGTATCATAATTCCCATTTTACAAATGGGGAAACTGAGGCACACAGTCACTAGCTGCATAGACTCCAGGGCTTCTCAGCCCCAAGCTAGTGCTCTACCCATCTGTCAATGCAGGCTGCACAGACCTGCATGGTACCAAATTCTTGAGTAAGAATGTGCTGTGAGGCTACAACCTGCCCCGGGAGCTTGCATCTTCCAAGGAGTGCTGTGTCTATGGCTCTCACCCAAGAGCACCTGGCGCTGGACTTGGATTGTGCCTAGGCACCATTGAACAAGGGAGTTCCTTGGATTCTCTTTCCCCTTACACCACAGTGACTTTAGTCACTACTGGCTGGATGAAAACACAATTTGTCAAATTGGATTAGGGTCTATGTCTACCTAGCCTATACCCTGCTTCTAACAGAAAACTCTGCTAGATTGCTGAGCCACACCCCAGCTCTCTTTGCATCTATCTGTCTATGCCATGCTGCATGTGGACAGTGTGGAAAACCCTCCTGACCCCCAAAGGAGATCACTTGGTGTTCAGAAGCATGAAGCTTGGTCATCTTACCACCCTATTCTTAGACCGAACAGCTACAGCCATTGTAAATGGCCTTTAAGTAACCCAGGGACCAGATGAGTGAGGTCATATCTGTCCAGACCTGAAGAAGAGCTCTGCGTAAGCTCATGAGCTTGTGTCTTTCACCAACATGGGTTGCTTCAATAAAAGATATTACCTCATCCACTTGTCTCTCTAATAGCACGGCTACGACAACACAGGAAACATTGAACAATCCAGTCCTTTCAGAGCGCCAGCCAATAGCTTCTCCCTCAGTAACCTCCAGTGGCAGTGAATACCTTACCGTGACTAGACTGTGCTTTAGCTGTGTTGGTCCCAAGCTACAAGAGGGCTAAGGTGAATGAACAACAGATATTCTCTCACGTACCTTGTCTCTCTAATACCATGGTGTTATGATGGATCAGGAGAGTGACGGTCTATTTAAAGAAAAAAAAAGCCAGGTGAATCTAAGTGTCTGTCTGAACAAGATTTGGGGGAACTTCCCTCTTGGGGAAATTTGCTTCCTTAATACAAAAGCAGTGAGACTTATGATCCTGCTTAGTAATAATATACTTGTGGACTTTGAAATGTAGAGTGAATGTCTCCACTGCTCTCTACTGGACACAAGTGGAACTGATCTACCTTGTTTCATAAGCTCTGTACTACTCTTAACCAAAGAAGATTCTCCTTTCACTCAAAGAATCCTACATTTTTGCAGGATTTGGGGGCCATCAACAGGAAATTCTCCGTGACTGTGACAACATGGAAGCCTCCATGCAGCCATAGATGTGTTACTCTTAATGCTTTTCATCCCAGCGTGCTATAGAAATGTAAGGCTAAGTTCTTCACTGGTATGAAGTCTACTGACATCAACTGAGTACATGCCAGCAGTGAACTGGGCCCTTGAATTATATGGGGACCACTTTACCCACCACTGACATTAAGCCCGCTTCAGGTGACATGGAGCTGGTAAGGCCCTCGTTCAGCAGAGCCCTGAAGTGTGTCCTTAATGTTACCCGTGCCTATGAAGTTGAGAGGTTCTGCTCAGGAACATAGGATGACTCGTGTTGGTAGGAGTTCATCTGAACAGAAATGGGACCACCCATGTGTTAAACATTAAACTTGTGATTACACACTGTGCGAAATCAGACTCTAAGAGCAACGGTGCATTGCCCTACCCCGCTGATCTTGCAGGGATGTTCAGAAAGGCAGTAGGTACAGCCTCGACTTAACACAAGCTGGAACGTGAGTAGCTTACTGCACAAAGCTCTTCCACCCCTGCATAAAGCCCCACTGGTTCTCGAAGGCCCAGAGTCCCATTTTCGGTCAGATCTCTTGCAGTGAGGCTCTCCTGCAGTCATGTGGAAACTGCTCTGACTCAGAGGGAAGCCTGCCATTTCTTGACTCACCGCCTCAGCCCTGGGCAGCAGGTAGGAGCTCCCAGGAGGCCTCGCATGCAAGCGCTCACCCAGCCTGACCCTACTTAGCACGGGAGAGCCAGAAGCATCATGTCAAGAAGCTATGACATAACCAAGCAAAGCACTTGGCTGGGAGAAGGAACCAAGAGTGCAGCCCAAAAGAATCAGTTTCTTAATAGCTCCCTCGCAAGCCCTCCTGGCACAATCCTTCGCCAGAGCGGCTGTCTGCGTGGCCAGGTCTGCGGCAGCCTCGGTTAAACCCAGCTGGGTTTAACTGACCCGTGAGTCACTTGTTTTATTGGTTGATTCATTTTATTTCCCTGTCTGTAGTCACAGGGATTCAGAAAAGCCTATGCATAGGGATAAATCAACATGACTCCTAGATGGGCTAGGAGACTTATTCATTTCTTGAGTGAACATTGACGCTTGGTGCTCTCTGGCACGATCTAAAATCCTCTGGCGTCCTTAGGAGTTTTTCCATGACCCACAATGGGTTTTGGAGTAAGCCTGCATGGTGCCATTTGTCCAGAGACCATGAAGTGCTTTCATGGGTGCAGGTTTTGTATAATTTTTGGTGGTGCCCAGAACAGGTTCAAGTGCTGCCTGAATATTGGTGGAGCATGGGCACCAAAGGCCCATATAACTGTCAGCCTGTGAGGGCTCTGTAGACAAGATTTACTTAAGCCTAACCATAACAACAATCATTTGCATTGTGGTATCATCTGGGGGCCTCTATCCAGCTGTGCCAGGTGCTGTACAAACAAAGACGAAAAACATTCCATGCCCCAAAAAGCTTGTAATCTAGGTATGTGCATATTGTAATCACAAGGTGTGACTGCAGTTCAAGCTGATGTGCCGAAGCTAGCCTAGGCACAGCACAAGATAGGTCCATGATTAATCCCCCAGGAAGAGCCGTACAACCTGTGCTGCAGGTGTGACCGACTTCTCGGCTTCAGTAGCCAGGCTAACTAAATTAAAGCCTGTTCAAGTATGTCTACTCAAACTATACTCCCATCTTTTAACAGCAGGACAGACACTGCACCTCTTTGTAACCTCCCGGAGGCTGGGATTATACAGCTCCAGGCATGCTAGTTTCTAAATGTGTGTTCAGATAATAAAACTAACAACTGCCTTGCTTAGCAGGTCAGATATTATCCTTGCTTGAAAGGTGGCACCAAGAGGCAACATGCCTTATCCGCACAGTCACCCAGTGACGGTGAAACCAACTCTACAAAGAAACGGACCCAAGGGTCCTCATTCATCCAGTCTTACTGTTCCAACCACCTGGCCACAATCGACTTTCTATTTAAATTATTTTTAAAAACCCCCACACATTAAATTTAAAACACCCCTTGGACCACCTGAAATTGCTACTATTTGGGGGGGGGGGTTGTTGCTAATGCAATGGGCTGTGGGGACATACTATAAATACAACTGCCACTGGGAATGAAACCCAGGATTCTCACCACTAAAAGATCATATTTTTATCAAGCGAGCTGAACGGACAACTCTACCACATAGCCTTAGGCAACAGGTACTGAGTTGTAGCAAACACCCAGCAAGTGTAAAAAATGTTTATCACAAAAGGCAGCCAAACTGCTCGACCTTCTATGAGTCTAAAAACTCAAAACCAAGCAAATATAGACTAAACAATCTTTCATAATTAATGGTTTACTAGCTACAGTATTCTCCTTCAGTTCCACTCCTAAACTCTTTCGCAGCATTGCTAACCATTGATATGTTTTACCCAGAGGTGGCTGCATTTGATAGCCTATGGAGTGAAAGGCGCTTTACATATGCAAATTCACTGAGCTGCAAATCACCCAGGACTATTGAAATTTCTGGCAGGCAGGCCTCATGGTTCAGGTATGTTTTCCCAAGGCGATTTTAATTGTAAAAGAAGTGCAATGCCCAGTGTTGGGAGACGTATTTTAGCCAGGCCATACCTTTCAGCATCATAAACTTAGACCTAAGGGAACCTAACCCTTGTAAAGACTGGTTTGTAGCTCGCCCCAGCACTGAATCCAAATATTTATTCATGGGATGTTAGAACAGGCTCACCTCATATGCTGGGCCCAAATTTCTCCTCATTAACTGCCTTTGTGTGAAGGCTTCAGCTTTAACTTTGGAACTTTTCAGGGTAAATTCATGTCCTGCTTCCTCCTTCAGACCTCTTAGCTGAGACTGCCCACAAGACTAGCTAATATGGATGCTTCTGTGACAGCCACCCACTAGGAACTGAACTGTGACCAACCATTCTCACTGCAAGAAGGCCCCCTGTGGCAATTAGAGCATGTCTCTATAATGGCCAGCTTATGTCTTTGATGACTGAAAGCATGCATATCTCCAGCCTGAGCAAAAGGATTTAATTCCCTGGTTAGCAGCTGCAATGGAGCCGTACCCTGTGCAGGTTGGATGCAAAGGGGAAAACACCACTTGTGCTGAACAGTTGGTTAGGGGTACACCACAAGTGCATTAGGCCATTTTAAGCACATATCTCGGAAAGATTCTGCTCCAGTCATGCACTGGAACCACTGCAATGCTTGACGTAAGTGTTGTTCTAAACTATTTCTGTTGCAATGCCTGCTGGGAGAGACATTATCTCTCCCACAGCTCCCAGTCCACCTCTTGGAAAGAGTGGACACTGGGAGGGGTTGAAAGGCTACAGGTGCACTGGCGGACAAAAGCCAGAAGATTACCCACACCTTCTCTCCATGCTGATGGAGACTGACCAGATGTTCAGCAAGTCTCCACCCTCCTGCATGGGGAGCACTTCTGTGTGCAGATGCCACGTGTTTCACACTCATTCTAGAGGCACCACACTGATCTTTGGACCATGAATTTCTCTAGTGGGTGTAGCAACCTGCAAGGCACGTGGAAGGAGAAGTACACGTTGCTGGACGGAAGAGTTTGGAGGACACAGCCAAAAGTCAGTCTGTGTGCACGTGACAAGAATTCTCGCTGTAGTTTTGGCATCTCAGTAAAGAGCCGCTTTAGTTTAGCCACATGTGGTCTTCTCGTTTTATTACTCAGATCATGGTACAAGAAATAGTGCAGAAAAGGTCTAGCTGGTGGCTGTGAGCTTTTTTGGACAGAAAATCTTTTTATTCTGTGTCTGTACAATTGTATGATCCCGGTCCAAGACTAGGACTTGTAGAATCTACTACAATACAAATAATAAAGAGTAACAACTAGCCAGAAGTGACTTTTGGGTAGGCAAAGCAGGTGCCCACCAAGGGCCCCAAGCAGTAAGGGGCCCCTTCACCTACTCCAGAAGCTGTGTCTGCCTCTCATCCTGCAGGATATGTGGCGGGAAGCAAGGTGTGATCAGGAAGATTGAAATGCTGACCCACTGGTTTTAGAGTGTTGTGATTTCTGATTCAGATCTGTGCCCATGTATAATTTTGCACAGAGACTGTCCTGTTTGTCCAATATATAAGGCAGAGGGGTATTTCTTACCCATGATGGCATAAATCACATTGGTGGATGAGCAGGTGAATGAGCCTTTGATGGAGTAGCTGATTTTCTTAGGTCTTGTAATAGTGTCTTTTGTGCAGATATGAGGGCAAAGTTGGCAGCAGGGTTTGTTGCAGGGATATGAGCCTACTTTAGTGTTTCTGTTGTTAGGTCTGTAGGTGCTGGTACATATCTGTTGAAGATTGCGGAGGCTGTCTGTAAGCAAGAATCTGACGTCAAAAGTCACATTCCAAAACCAATGGGTCAGCATTTCAATCTTCATGATCACTCCACAAATGATTTGCTAATTATTGTACTCAGACAGATGAATACCACATCAAGGCTTCAAAGAGAAGCTTCTGAAATCGAATTTGTTTGCAAATTTGGTTGCATTGCTTCAGGACTTAATCAGGACATTGGATTTTTCTCTCATTACAACAGGTGATTTGACCTCTTCTTCCTCTGTACTCTGTTCCTCAGTGTTTGAATCTTTACAACTGTTTTGATTTGCTGCTAGAATGTGATCTGTTCCCATGACTTATACTTCTCTGCATTTATTTCCTCCCATTCTGTAAGTTCCCCCATCTTCAAAGCATCTGACAAAGTGAGATTTTCTCCCACGAATGCTCATGTAATAAATAAATTTGTTAGTCTTTAACTACCACAGGAGTTCTTGTTTAGACTAAAATGGCTATACTTTTGGCACTTTATTAACTGGTTTACCTCTACCACCACTATTATTATTAGTTAGCATTATAAAATACACAGGATAGTTACATCCAGAGCAGCATGCAAAGAATTACAAAAGGATCTCACAAAGCTGATTGGATAACACAATGGCAGATGACGTTCAAAGTCGGTAAGTTCAAAGGCGTATCCATTGGAAAACATTCTAGTGTCACTTACCAAATGTTGAGGTCTAAATTACTTGTCACCACTCAAGGAGGTGGTTTTGGAGTCATCATGGGTACTCCTCTGAAAACATCCACTCATTGTGCAGGGGCTGTCTAAAGAGATAACAGAATGATAGGAACTATTAGGAAAAGAATGAATACCAACAGAAAAGGCATTAAGTATCCTAATACTGCTATATAAACCCTTGATATGCCCATACCTTGAATCCTGCATGCTGTTCTGGTTGCCTCTTTTCAGACATGATATACTAAAATCGGGGAAAGGACAGAGAAGAGCAACAAAAATGATTAAGGGTCTGGAACTGTTTCCTGGTGAGGAAAGTTTAGAAAGACTGAGACTTTGTCTTAGAAGATGATGACGAAAAAGGACTATGATAGGGGATATGATAAAATCATGAATGGTGTGGACAAAATGAATACAGAAGCATTAGTTACTGCCTCACATAGCCTGAGAACCAGGGGTCACCCGTGACATTAACAGGCAGCAGGGTAAAAGAAACAGAAGGCAGTATTTCTTCACACAAAACACAGTAACCTGGGGAATTCCTTGCCCTGGGGATATTGTGAAAGCCAAAAGTAGAACAGGGTTATAAACTAGTTAGATAAGTGGTTGGAGGAGAGGTCCCCCAATGGCTATTAGCCAAGATGGCCAGGGATGTTAGCACATGCTCACTGATGACCCATGACTCCTGACACCAGGGGTGTAATGTAAACGGGAGGCAGGATGTGATCACCCCATACGTTGCGTCTGGGAAGAACTTCCAGCCCCATCTCCTGGGCCAGTGCAGCTGATCCCGCTGGCCTTTGCAATGGGGCTACCCCCAATGCTCCCTGAGCAGATGTCTCGCACACAGTAGGTTGTGGCTTCTGTTCCCGATGCTGCTTGCAAGCATTCGACTGATGGCCAGCGTAGATCTGTTTCAGCTCTCGGCCTGATTTATAGAGAAGAAAAGCTTTGGAGCTGCCAAGGCTAATCTTGAAAGCAAATCCTGTGGACAGTTTGATTAAAGGCCGGGGAAGCTTCTGACTTCCAGTCAAGTGTTTGCACCCTGGAGGAACGTTCTTTATTTTTTTCAAGACACTTTGCTGTCTGCAAGCTGTTCTCTTTCTTCCCTGCAAACATCTGGGTGTCAACACAAAGGAGAGAAGGGAATTGTCTGGGGCAGGCCTGGGGGGTGCGATGGAAGGCAAATGAGCAAAAGCAAAATGTAGACGGCGCATTGACAGCAAAATTCCTAATGGTGCAATTGTTGCAGATTTATGGGCTCTGTGCAACTTGGCTCTCAACAGTTCCCAGGAGCAACCCCCTTCAGCCTGACAGCCTTCAGACATTCAAAAACCAGGAGTGGAAAATAAGTACCTGAGCTCCCATTCGTAACCGTTGTGCAGCTCTTCCTCTTCTCCTTGGCACTGCAGCTGGCCAAACGTCTTCCATTAAACTTCTTTTAACCAAAATAAAAATGATGCTTTTTCGCTAAATAAAATTTTGCACAAGACATTTTTGTTTAATTCAGAGCTTGTTGGTTTGTTTTTACAGGACAAAACAAAAAAAATGTTTACTCGTTTGCTTGTTTGAAACTGAAAAATGGTATCAAAAACTGAAAAATTATCATGGAAAAACTGGCAAATTAACAAACAAAAATCATGGAAAACACCAGTTCAACCTGAGACTTTTAAAACTAATCTGGCCAAAGCCCTAGGGAATATGCTACCAAACACAGTCCTGGAATAATGGGTGACAGATGTGATGATCCATTGGATCTTTTTGGTCTCTCATTTCCATTACTCTGGTTCTGCCCTCAACAACTAGACCACTTAATGCATACATAAGGCTTTTTTCCACAGATCTCAAAGCATCTTGCATCAGTGGACCAGCCTTGCATTACACAGAGGAAGTTATAACACAAATTTTCACATGGTTTAATGATTTGGGGCTCATCCACATTAGGTAGTCTCTAGCTTGATTTTTTAGAGGTGCTGAGCACCCAAAACTGCAATGAATTCAAAGGAAGGTTTGGTTGCCAAACTTGAAACCCCTGGCAACTGATTTCTTGCCACTTCAAACAAACACTCACTGATGAAAGACATGAAGTGATATAGTTGTAGATGTAGGTCCATGGTTCAGGTGGCATCGGTTATTGTTTCCCATTCGTTGCAAAAAAAAGGTTTTTAGAAGCAACCAAAAACGTTCAGAAAAAACTTATTTCTCCTATTAAATGTTCTAATTTTAACTTCAAAATGAAAAAGAGGTTTTAGGTTTTGAAAAATGCTTTTTTCCCCCCATCTCTTTTACAGGCTGAAGGAGACAGAAAATAAGCTACCCATGTCTCCTCACAGCAAAGCTAAAGTTTGAAGCTAGGTCCTCTAATGCTAGCTCAAGCTCTTCTCTGCAAAGCCATTCTTCTTTCGTGCCTTCCTCCCAGCCCTGCTGCTAGACATGGCGTTATGGAGCTCCAGAAATTCAGTTTGTAAATGGAGAATTAGCAGGCTTTCCTCATGGTCCTTTGCTCAGCTGCAAACTCCACTGGGCCTCTCTCTGTGTCCCTAAGGAAGAACGAGACCTTAGCAACGGCCCTTGCAACTTCTGCTTATGCCTCCCTAAGACTCTGGTTTACTGAGCTTCATTTTGTGATGTCCATTTTGGAGGAACATCCTTCGGGTGGGTATGAATCCTTCCTTAACCTCTGAGCACTGTTTGTTTGTTTAAACTTCCATTGTACTGGGTGACCTTCCTGTGTATCTGCAGAGAAGCTGACAATATTATCGCTCATCTCTGGTCCAGCCTTATGGTGTCCTCTGGAATGAGATCCTGTCACGCACTCAAAGAATCTGTTGAGCATGACAATTTGTCCTCCTCTTGATTAATCACCCTCAACTTTCAACTTCAGTGAAAGCTGATTCTAGGAGTGAGGAGGTGAATGTCTTCCCCTTTGAAAGGAACAAACTGTGCTCTTCCCCTTTAGGTTATGCCCAACCACTCATCATCCAATGATTATTTGTCACCTTTGTTTCTGCTTTGCCTGTTAGACCGTGCTAGACTTGACGATTACTGGAGCTGAGCATTGGTTTTCCTGTTAATTGTGGTTATTTTCAGGTAAAAGAAAAGGAGCTCTACCACTTCCAAACTTCCAGGACCCCCACTTTATTTTTTTATTTATGTTACAGAACCACCCAGATGCCCTGACCAAGATCAGGGCCCCATTATGCTTGGTGCAGTACTCACACAGCTTAAAAGTTGTTCCCCTTGCCTAGATGATTTTACAATCCAAATAGACAGGACAGATGAAAGAAGTATTGCTTTCCCTGATTTATAGATGAGCAAATTGTACACAGGGAGCCCCAGGGTCTCATTCAACAGCTATTGGAGACTCCTATTCTGGAGCGTAGCCAGCCCCCGTTTTCTGGCCAGGTCCCTGAATCTGCAGGGTGGGCCCAGACAAGGGCAGCTTCCAGTCATCTGACCGAAGTTTGTGGCACTCGCTGGCACTGAAGTGGGCGGTCCTCAGCTCCAAGTGGTGGGCCATGGCCCGCTCGAGCCCACCAATGGCTATGCCCCTGCTTTCATTGACTTCAGCGCAGAGTGGATGAGGCTTAATGTGACTTGCCCATAGTCACAGAGGATATCAACAACAAAGCTAGGAATGGACCCAGCTCTACTTTGGCGCCACAGGCCTGATCCAGACTCAAAGTCAAATGATAGAAGTATTTGGATTAGGAGGTCACTCTTTTAGTGAGAGAGGTACACCAAGGCAAACCTTATTGTGGTTGCTGTTACAGTGGTATAAAGGTCTGACTTATTCCCCTTCCCCTACGGGAGCAGATATACCAATATGGGCACTTGTATATACCATGTTCCATATATATATATATGGCCTATATTGCAGTTCTGGTCATCTTTGGGGAGGTTGTGCTGCTTTCACTCTAATCTAGTAAAAGCAATACAAATTATGTACACAGACAAGATCTTAGCCTCTAGGCCGTCTCTTCTCCCAGCATCTGTGTTTTTTTTTTTCTTAGCTCAGTATGCACTACCCTTAGCAGGAAAAGCATTCAGGATTGGGTCAACACCACTTAAAGTCACTCCATTTACCACAACAAACAAGGAGTCTTGCGGCACTTTTAAGAACTAACAAATTCATTTATCACATGAGCTTTCACGGAAGAAAATTCCACTTTGTCAAACACTTGAAGATGGGGAATTTAACAGCAGAATCTCTCTTTGTGTTTGTATGAATTACTATGGACAAAATCAGAGCTTTGCCTTTGTTTTAGTGTCTGAGATTTGTTTATTTTTCCTTCCAAAACCGAAGTGGGTCTTGTGCTTCTTTCCCCTCCCTTCCCTCTCATCTCCTTGAAGGAAATGGCTTTTGATCGCAGCCTCCCTTCCTTCACTACATCCCACTTTTCACTGTTCATGATTGAATTCCAGCACTGTTGGTAGACCTTAGTGACACCTTCCACATAGCAACTTTCATCCTGAAGGATCCCAACGCATTTATAACTACATGCTGTTTTCTACATCAGGTTGCACAATAATTCACTGGCTGCAAGTAAACAAATCTGTAAGTCTTTAAGTGCCACAGGACTCCTTGTTTGTTTTACTGAACCAGACTAACACGGCCGCCCCTTTGGAACATGCCTGCAAGGATGTGTCCACTTGCGGTATAGGATTCAACTAGTAGATGTCTCTGTATAGCATGCCGGGCAGGATGCAGTTCCTGGTAAACAGTGGAGACAAAGTCAGAATCCAAGCAGACTGGAAGCCTCACTGGCTTTTACCAGGGGATTTCCAATGTCTTTTGTATGTTATTTTGGCACAATGGCCATGGTGATGGCAATGTCTGCTGATGGTCTTTGGTTGCATAGCTTTGATAATACAATCAGATCCAATACCTCAAGTTAAATAGGTTCTTTATTATTACAGTACTTAATTATTATTGATTATTATTTATATGACAATACCAGACAAGAATAGGGCCCCATTGAGACAGCTAATCTCTGTTGTGTGTATTTATAAATACACACACACACACACACACACACATAGAAAGAGAAAGCTCCTAGCCTGAAGAATTTACAATCCAAATACATAAGACAGACAAAGGGTAGAAGAAAAAGGGGGAATTATTAATTTCACATAACAGATGGAGAATTCATAGATTAAAGGGCCAGAAGAGACTAGCTCTACACCACGAGCTATTCAATTTCGTACAACTACCCCTGTATTGAGTCCAAAGAGAGATTAAGTGACTTGCCTGAGGTCCCAAAAAGTCCACAGTCATGGGCCCCATGGGCTAGGCCCTGCACAGGTGTATAAAATACATTCCCTTCTCAGACAGCAGTTAGTGGACCACCCTCTTCTGCACACTTAGCCACTACCCCTGCCTTGGAGAGTTTGATCTTTGCAGTCAAATCCTGATCTTCAGCCTGAAATTCCCTCTATCACTTAGGCCTTTTCTACACTCAGAAAACCAAGTCAGTATAATATACATCAATTTACAGCCACTACAGTAATTGCTTACCAGGAGCAGTAATTACTCACCTCCAACCTCCCTCGGTTTCTCCCCTCCACCAGCACTTGTCAAGCTTTTGTCTACAAAACTCCCTAGTGTAGACCAGCTCTTAAGGATTTTTTTGGACCAGGCTGAAAGATCAACTTTTGAGCCACACAGAGCAATTTTTTTTCCTCAAGAAAAGGAGCCAATGTGGGAACCTGGTCACAGGACACATTAAAAACTGAAGGAGAGGAGTCGATATAAGACACTGTCCACATAAATAGCAGTCTGGAGCTGTTCTGCTGACTCTTTGTGTGAATGCAGGTACACAGTCTCTGTGTGCCTCAGTTTCCCAACCACACAATGGTGAAAATTCTTCATTGGTGTGTCTGCCTACGAAGATTGTAAAATCTTCAGACCAGAGACTGTTTCTCTCACTATTTGTCTGTATAAAGTCTGGCACAATGGGACCTGATCTAGGTTGGGGCCTGTAACTGCTCTGTGCATTATAAATAATAGTGGGGGATTGGATGACCTATGAGCGGTTTCTTCATCTTTGACAGGAAGCAAAGCTGAGCAATCACCTGGACAGAAGGAAGTTGTTCTTGCGGTTCTGGTATAGCACCCTTTCTTGGCTCCTCAATAGATTGCTGTGGGTGGATTCTAGCCTCTGATTTACAAGTGCTTTAAGACTCTAGAGTATGAACAAAGCCCAGACATTGTCCCAGACCTGGGGTCCCTGGACATGCTCTTGGATTGCAGACCCTCTGTCCAACAGCTCCACCTGAGAGCTGGACCAGAGAAGCAGTGCTCTTTCCTTAACTTCTCCTCCACACCATCTACAAATGCAGCTGCTCCCAGAATTACACCCCAACCACGACTCTGCTGGGTCATAGTGCATCTCTCTCGGCACCAGGAGAGAGCTGTAGCATGAGACAAACAAACTTTTGCACAGAGCTCCACCATGCTGTTGCTCTTTGCTGAATCGCATAGATCTGTATAAAAAGTAATGAATCGTATATGCACCTCCCCTCTGCAGCTCACCTTGCCCTTAGGAATCATTGGGGGATCTCTCTGGCCTTTGGGGCAGAGTGCTGTTCGTCCTGCCTCATCACCTCCTGTCGCAACATTCCTCATCTTTCACTGGTGAAAAATGGCCAAAAAGAGAGAACAAACTGAGCAATTTCTGTCATTTATAAGCTGATAAGGTGATTCCCTGGTCCACCTCAACAAGTGACTACAGAGCCTTCCCAGGTGATTTCATTACTTGGCAAACTCTCTCCTAAAATAAGGGTTCTCTTGACTTGGAGTTAATCTTTAGTCTAGGGCAATTATGTTTTAATGGGTGGGTGCTTAAGTCAATGACCCTCTTTTGTTAGCCCCTGGATACCCACCTTTGGCATGTTGGCCCTAGAAGAAGGCAAAAGCACCAAAGAAGTCCATTCACCTCTACTTTCAAAATGAAGTGTGCTGATTGGGAAAGAGATGTGCCAAAGTCATAATCTCACACAGGATTCACAAATTGTACAAAGTTCCCAGACTAGTGTGATAGGAGCTGACAAAGAAGGGTCATACATACACAGGACATTAGAAAGAGGAAGGAGAAGAGGTCAAATATACGATTAAGTAACCCTTTCAAAGCATACTCCCCCCCTGTGATAAATGCCAAAGAATTAGGAAGCTTCATCTTGCTGTGAAACATGAAAAGGAAATGGCAAGATATTAGTGGGGAGGTTTGTTTTTTTGTTTTCCTTTTCATGCTGTTTACAAAGTCTTTTTCAACAAGGATCCACCAGCGAACACAGGACACCCTGGCACTTTGCCCTTAATGTACCACTTGGATGATAAATGCAGACAATCTTTGAAAGCTCCAGAGACAAGCAATCCAATGTGTGGGGGGGAATTTGTCAGATACTAAAAGCAGAGGATTAAACAATTGAAGGAAATTCATTAGAGCTAGCTATACTCCACAGGATTAACCTCCTTACCTAATAAAATAAATCTCCCTGGAGCACACACAAGAAGGCCTTTCTTCTGCTCACATTTATATAGTACTTGGGGACCATGATTATGTGGTACCAGCTAAATTTATTCTTCCTGCTTACTTGAATAGTTTTTACTAAATGTGGGTTGTATTATGTCCACAGAATATGCATAGAGAAGTTAAATACATCACATACTTTTACTGAAAGACTGCAACGTAACACAGCTTTATTTGCTAGAAGTCACAACAATAATACTCAGTAACCAAAAACAGAGAAAGACAAAACAGGCTGCTCTCCTAGCAGAGATGCACCATTCATCCAAGCTTTTTCCAAGCTGATTCCTTCCAGAAGCCACTGATTGCGTGTTTTGCTTTACACCTCCTAACCTGCAAACAAGACCAGGAAACCATCCACCCCGACACACATGAACACACTTTAAAGTGACAGCTAAAATTCAACACAGCCCTCAACACACCATAAGCAGGTCTGCTGAATTTGGCGAGAAGCCCTGCGTAACTGAGATGTCTCACATAAATAGGTGCTTTCAGGATTAGTCCAACAGCTTAACCAGATAGAATGGATCCCTTGTTAGACAGTATCCATTTAATGCCTCTAGCCTCTTGCTTTATACTTAAATTAAGAACTCTTTGGGGAATGGACCATGCTTTTGTTCCACGTTCGTACAGTGCTTAGCACAACAGGGTCCTCTCCATGACTGGGGATCCTAGAGGATATAAATGACGCTATAATATTTTGTAGTGGGATGAACCATATTTAATTAATTGTCTGGTTGTGTTTATGTATGGGTTCACTCTCTAGTGGATGAAATAAGAATGTCAGAAGTATGTGTCCTATATCCAATACTGCAAGCACTGAATAGAGGACCTCCTTGTTCATCTAATATGAGTATGTGATTTTAGAACAAGATGTTGTAGATTCTACCCCTGCTACCACCAGACAGTTGTGAGCAAGCCCAAAGACATCTACGAGTTTGTTGCAATAGTTTAGAAATCTGGCCTATATATAGTTTTGAAAGACTGTCATGATACAGTCCGGGTATGCCCACCCTACCTGGCAAAACCATGTTCCATGCCCATGTAGACATCACCAGGATTACACTGAATTAAAGCAAAATAAAAACAAAGAGATATAGGTGGGGCTTAAATCTAAGCCATTCCCTTTCTCTGGAGGAATATGCCTCAGTAGTGGTTTAACTTCCCCCATCTTTTGTGGTTTTCTGACAAAATTTTGCTGTTCTTGCACAGCTCTCTGATGTTGCATAAATGACAGTCATGTGGCAATTGGAATATGAACTTGAACATTAGATTAAATTATGTCACCACACAACTTCTATATGGTCTGGTGCCTGAACAGTGAGGTTATGTACCTAAGAGAAAGTCGGGTGATCAAACTCCTTGTCCTTCAGAGACAGACTTTGCTCGTGTGAGTCACTCTAGCTCTACTGACTTCAGCTGGACCTGGGCATATTAACAGCAGCTAAGGATCCAACCTGGGAAACATGACAGCAAAAGTGGTGCAGTGAGGTCCCTCTCTATTCTCCCTCACGCCCATATCGAATGGGCTCAGTTTAAAAACCCAAAGATTATTCCATGTGGGACGCTACAAAATTATACCACAAACTGGACTCAGCACTTAGATTTGCAAATTTGCAGGGAATCGGGAAGAAATTAATCTGCATGGTATAGAACACAGCAGACTATTACTGTCCTTGTTGTGGGTTGCACTCCTAGAATTATAGACTCATAAGCTACGTTCACACACAGGGGGTTATTTTGATACAAGTTGTTTCGAAACAACTTGTATCGAAATAAGGCGTTATTTTGAAATAAGTTAATTTGAATTAAGAAAATGTTAATTCGAATTAAGGAAAAAAGCTCAAAAGCGAAATAGCATGTTCGGACAACAGTTACTTCGAAATGAGTCACCGTCGTTTCAAACTAACATGTTCAGACGGGATTGTTTCAAAACAATGTTGTTTCATCACCAAATGGGGTTTAAGTTGTTTACGAAACAACAGAACCCGTTGTTTCAAAACAACGGTACGTCGTGTGAACATGGCATTTCTTATTTCAAAACAACCTCTGTTGTTTCGAAATAAGACTGCTGTGCAAACACACCCATAGAGATGAGGGTTGGGAGAGACCTCAGGAAGTCATCTATCCCAACCGCCTGCTTAAAGCAGGAGGAACCCCAACTAAATCATCCCAGCCAGAGCTTTGTCAAGTCAGGCCTTAAAAACCTCTAAAAATGGAAATTCCTCCACCACCCTAGGTAATCCATTCCAGTGATTTACCAGCCTCCTGGTGAAAAAAGTTTTTCCTACTATCCAACCTAGACCTCCCCCACTGCAACATGAGACCATTGTTTCTAGTTCTGTCATCTGCTACGACTGAGAACAGGCTGTTCTCACTCCTTCTCTCTGAAGCATTTTGGCACAGGTTACTGTACTTGTTCTGTTCCACTATAGTAATTCCTGGGATCATACAATCCAGTTTTTAGTTATCCAGGGTGAAACCTGGCCCCCTGAGTGCAAAGGCCAAATGAATACGGGCAGTGGAAGAACGGATTTACATTGTCTAATCCTTGATGAATAAGCCAGTCTACCAAACTGGAATATAATCTATGCACCTCTGCACCTTCCACCAGCCAGCAACTCCTCCTCTAATAAACCTCTAAATGCTTTTAGTATTATCCCCTTTTCCCAAATAAGGAAACCAAGACACAGAGTGATTAAGTCACCTACGAAGTCAGTGACAAAGACAGTATTTGAACCCAGATGTCTCATCTATGAAGACCTGTCTAACATCATTGGACACCACCAGCCAGGTGTTGAATTTATGACCACGGCTGTTACTTGGGTACCTCATCCTGGCTGCTCTGTGTGACAAACAAGCCAAGACTTTCAAACAAGGATTTCAGCTCCTCTGTCCATATATAGCCACCTGAAGCAGCCAGATTTTGAGTCAGCCGCCACCACTCGTCTCAGACCTTTTAAAGGTTAGTCAGCTTACTTAGATGCCAAAGTATGACCTCGGGAGCCTAATTTTGAAGCTTCTGTTTTGAAAATCTTGGCCTATAATAGCTTACCTTTTGCTCTTAGGCAACAGACAAAGTATGAAAAAACTGCAGAGCTTCAGTGGGTCCAAAACCTTGTTTACCAGGCACAACGTGCAAGGTGTATCAACGTGAATACACTACTGTTCTGGAAAGATCTAGCAGCTTCCGAAAGAAAAGAGAGAAGGCCGAATCACTTAAAGGGATACTACCATCTCCAGCGCCATATGCAACACTGGTCATCATGAACAGAGGTGTGTGGGGAAAAGCACCAGATTTTTTGTTTCATTGGCCAATCTAAAAAAACAAACAAAAAAAAAAGTTTTGGGGTAAATTGAAAAATGAAAATTTTCAAAATTTCACAAAAGTCAAAACATCAAAACATAATTGTGTTTTGCTTTGTTTCCAATCATTTTTAAGACATTTTGATTGTTCTTTAAATAAAATTAAAGGAAATTTGGAACCTGAAAAAGCAAAATGGTTTGTTCTGAAGCGGTTGACCCTAAATGGTTCCATCCCCACTACCCCCATTGACTGTAGCCAAAATGATTCAGCAAAACTGATAGGAACTTGCAAAGCATTTTCATGTCACTGAACCAGCATTTTCCTCTGAAAATAAGTTCTGTATAAAAAATTTTAGCCAGCTCTAGTCTTGACCAGTGAGGCTCCTCCTATTTTTCAAATATCATCCCTGTCAGTAGCCCCAGCTACAGCTAACTCAGCTCCTCGTGCTGAAGAAAACAAAAACCAGTTTCTCACATTAAATAAATCAACGGAAATATGTTTATGCCAGGAGAAGAGGGCACCAGAGAGGTAATTTGAAGCTCCAAATGCCCATGTGATCCCAGGATAATGACTATGAGATGAGTTATGACAAAACCAAAGGACCTGCATTAGACTGACCAATAGATTGCTGTTGGGGGTACTGAGGTCTTAATAGAAGGTACCTTGTGATTGCTTATGGGAAGCAATATTGAATGCTTCATGGCAGTGACTCTTGGTTTTGGAAAGCAGTTCCATTACTGGAGGTTTTTAAGAACAGAGCAAGCAAACATCTGAATGGGAGGGTCTAGGTTTCCTGATCCCTGCCTCAGCACAGGAAGATGAACTAGATGACCTCTTGAGGTCTCATATATCTATGATTGTATGAGTTATGCCCGGTAGCCTGATCAGCGCAAGAGGCTGGATATTTCCAGGGCCTTTCTAGGCTTCTGTGGACAGCAGGGATTTCCACTCTAGCTCATCTCCATCTGCAAGTGTACTGTAAACAAAAGCATCAGATGTGCCAAGCACTCATTTCTTTTCTGCTCTCCTTTGGCTACATCCTCCTCTTCCTCTCCACTCGTGATCAGGGTCTAGGGTGATGATAACAGCCCTATCTCAGGAAACAGTCTCACTTTTCCTTTTCCTTCCCGTCTGGTGAGCGTGGAGGCAGGACTATTGTTTGAAATAAAAAAATAGAAAGATGGAAACATTTACCATCCTCCTCCCACAACTAAGACCTCGGGTGTGCTTAAAATACAGCCCAGGGCAACTCAGCGTTGGAAAGTATCTCTCATCTGAACTGTATTCTGAGATGGGCTAAGATAGCAAAAATAATACTGATGAGGTATATCATGCCTTTGCTGTCCCCTGCTGGAGACCCTGCTGCCTCGGCACATTCCCGCCTAAGTAGTGTCCTACGGGAAGGGAAGAGCAGGGAGTTCAGATTTCCAAGGTTTGCCTAGAGTGGTTTCCCATGTTGCAGGAAGACCAGCAAAAGCAGGTTCTCTGGTGTCTAGAAGCACTGCATGCAGCTGGTGGCTTATCAGGGTCCCGCAGGCCAGATAAAAAAGACTCGTTGCTTCGAGGAGAAGCCAGTTATCGGGGTATCCCTGCCCTCACCCAAGTAACCTAGCTTGGTCAGAAGCCTACACAGGAGTGTCTGCCTTGGGTCTCTGTGAAGGACTAGCATTGATATTATGGACTTTAATATCCAAGTGGCTCTTCTGAGTCTGATATAAATTTGTTTTCTATAAAACCAGAGGTGGACCCACTCCATGGAGCTCCAGGCTCAGGCGAGCCCTTTGCAAATACATCTACTGAGATGATGGCCCCTTTGTGTGTCAGGTGCTGTACAAGCTAACACGAGAAGACAGACAAAAGTAATACTGGTATCTCTGTGATATAAATGAGGCACAGAGAGGTTCGGTATTTTACCGAAGGCCACCAGAGAGTCAGCGGCAGGGCCAGGAACTGAATACCACTCTCTCAAAGCCGTAAAATTGTCCTTCCTCATAGCATCAGGGAGGAGAGCTATTAACAGGAGCAGAGAAAGGATGCAGCATCTCTGGAGTGAATATCAGATGTAATGAGCCCCTCTGTTGTCCCAGTAAATGATAGATGAGGAAGGTGCTGGAGAAGGGACTTGAGCTCCAGATCAGATCTCCAGTGTCCTAGAGAAACTCTGAAAAGCCACAAGCCTGTCTTTTCCTCCCACCTTACATTACATAGCGGTGACTGCGAGGGCTCAGTTGCTCACACAAAAATGCTACTTGTGAGACAACAGTCAAGGAGTAGGTGTGGACTGTGGAAAATCTTGGTTTCGGTCCCAGCCTGCTATCGGCATCGTGTGACTTTGCACTAGCTGCCTGGGCAGGGAGCGTGCTGAATCTCACCAGCCTTGAATCTTGCACACCCTTGCTGGCCCGTGTGCCGAGGACAAAGTGGCGAATGGGGGGCAGTAACTGAATGTGGGGGCAGGTCAGCACAAATGGCCAGCCTCCCCAGAGACACAAAAAGGGAAGGCGTTGGGGCTAGGTGGCAGTGAAGTGTAAATCCTTTCTCGTCTCTTTTTCCAGGGAGAGCCCATACACACTGCCTATTAGCCTGACTTGACATCCCATCTGAGGACCTAGTCTCAAGCCCCTCCATTTACACACTGCCAAGGGAACTAGTCACCTTCTGGGCACTTTATGGAACTGGGCCCTATGGAAATGACAGTCCCAACCTGGAAATTAGAAAGAGAAGTCACACCACTTGGGCCTTATTTTGAGGGGTTAAGTGGTGTCTCCACCCTTATATGCTCCTGAAATGCACCTTCCAGGCATAAAAATGGTTTGCACAAGCCCCAGACAGGCTACAGCCAACAAGGTGTCATAGGCTACGAGCTTTTTCCACCTGTCCCCACCCCTTTTCAACAGGCTGCAGCCATGCCGCCTCGCAGAACAGTGTCCAGATGCCTCCTTCTCTTTCAGGAATAATAAACACCTCTGCGTCTGGCTCTGCTCAAAGTTTGCAAGTGAGCAGATTCCTCTGTGTGTGTTTGACTCATTTCCTGTTTTCCTGCAAAGGGAAAAGAGACACCTGGTGACTGGTGAATGCCAACGAGTTGCATCTTCTGGGTGAGGGACACGGAGGGGAGGGGTTTGCTCGATCCTTCAAGCTGAGTTACCCAGTCCAGCAGCCAGTGAAAACTATTGCTTGGGTTGTCGACGCACTTAGTAGATACTTAAGAGGTTTGCAACTCATTATATATGTGCCACAGGGAGAGAGGAATTTTTTTTGCTCACATACCACCCTGATCTGCAGCATCAGGTGGCACAGGCCCACGTTGCTCACCTAGAGGACGTGTTATTGTCCCCGGCAGAAGAGGGAATGCAACAAATTGCAAATTCATCAGGTGACAAATTCTGGCTTTTTATGTAAATCAATGCCACCAAACTGCTTTCCCTGTCCTCATCCCTTACAAAACCAGGCATCAAATGCTCCGGAGCCAATTTGAACTCCGGTATGTGGATGTGGAGGGAAAGGAAGAATTAATGGACTGGCTATTCTGCCCCAACGTGTCACCCTAAGCAAACATTCTCCACACGCTCTGAATAATGGGAGGTTGTTAGTGCCAGTTAATTAGCAGAAACCTAATGGCTTGGTTGCCAGGGCTGAAAAGACATTAATAAGTAAAAGGAAATTAAAGCTACTGAAGAGAAAAGTTATTGGAAAGACAGCATAGGACGAGCCCAGGAATAAACCTAATGGGTTTAGTAGTAGTAAAGTGCAGCAAGAGCAGTGATTAGCATACCGCTGGCTGATTTATTCCATCTTTTTGACTGTTGCTGATGACTGGAAAGAGCAATGGCAGCAAAGGGGGAAATCCAGAGAAAGGGAGACAAGGAACTCCAAATTTTCCCTAAGAAAGTGAGCGGCGGCATCTCAGGAAGCAATATAACACCTGCCTCAAAACAGGCTGAGAAACCGGGAAGCAGCTGAGAGAGAAAAATAAACCAACCCTCCGAAGCGCTAAGAGACCAAAGGAGCTCAGAGTGGGAATAGTTAGTGCTCTGGGGCCTGGAAAACAAGTCCTGGCTGTGTGGCTTCAGGTAACTCACTTAATCTGCCTGGTGCCTCAGTTTCCCATCTAGGACAGTTTGCTGTCACTGACAGAGATCAGTGCAGTTATTTCAGAGAAAGGGATAAGAGTAATATTACAACAATCATCCATGCTTGCCCCGAAAAGGGAAATTTTCTCTTTCACCCCCCTGCAGTTAAAGGGTAGCTAAACTCTGAAGCAAAAGGATTTCTGCCCCACCTTGACCTGCTGTTTGCTTTTAATCCTTGCTATTATGACTCTGGATAGTCCTGTTATTGTCATAAATGTCTGAACCTTTTAGAAAAATATCACCGTGAATCCTTATTTTATACCAGGACATCGGCCTGGGGAACTGGCTGGCACAAGACATCCCTGCAACAAGCAGTTTTGCGGGGTTCAAAAAGAGTGAATTTTTAGAATTTTTTACTTCCTTTTAACTCAAGCAAAATGTTCACGGGGCAGATGCTGAAAACCTCACTCATTCCCCCTCCCCCACCCTATTCTCCCTCCTTACTCCTGGACTAAATTTCAGAAATCATATTGCAAAAAATGCATCTCCAGTGACAGTGGCATAGGTGGTCCTAAACTGGGTATGCCTTTTCCCAGCTGCTCCACTTCCAGTGAATTATGGTCAGGACAGAAAGCACCCCAGCGTCTGGGGATTGTTGCATGTTCTTGCTTGAAGTTTGACTTAGAGCAGATGTCAGCCTGGTTGTAGGTTTTAGTCACTTACCACAAGCTGGACTATCTTGCTGTTTTAGCTCTGGAGCTTCTTGATTCAATCCTCATTTACAGCTAAGATGGCCCAGATCTTGTTGACCTGGCCGCTTCCATCCTCTTCCAATATAGTTATAAGAGGAAAGAAATACAAACAAACAGAATCTATTACTTCTCATGCATCATCAGCAAACCTGGGAGCTGTGTTCAAGCCGTAGAACCATTATGAACGGTGGCAACACAGGAGCAGAAAGAACCCAGCTTGACTTTTAGGTCCCAGTGTGAGTTTTTGGCACTGTCTGCAAAAAAAACCCCACCGTTTTTTTGCCTCAAAAGTGAGCACATTTGACCTGAAAAGAAGGGGCAAGAGTAAATATGGAACCCACAGTGCTCGGAAAGCACAGATGGATCACCGGTCCACATGGATCTGCATTGCCCTTTGTTGTTCTATGGTTTATTGAGATCATATGTGGTCCCATCTATCCCTTCTCTCTTTCAAGAAGATTCTCCACCTCCTGCTCCTAGGAAGAGGGACTCCTTGAGACAACAAAGGATGGGTGACAACAGGAGGCTTACATTATGCTCTACCTTGATCTTCACCTTGGAGACCATTACAAATTGCCCCAACAGTATTTGGAAGCTGGTCTGAATCCAAAGTGGTGTCTTGGAAGATGGTATCTTACAATGCCATGATCCGAACAGGTTAGCAATCAGTTCCAAGGACAAGGTTTTATGGACAGGTTTTGATCCAGGACAGTGGTTTCAGATTATGGGTTGGGAACCCGGTACTGGGTCAAAGGACCCCCTGCTGCTGCCACAAGAAGACTGGAATGCATTGCTCACAGACGTAATTGTTGGATCATGGGCATAAATGATTTTTGTCAACTAGGTCTTGAGAAAAAAGTTTGAAAACCGCTGATCTAGGACACTCTAAATGGTTCGAGTCCCATCATCTCTCTAAGAGCCCCCACAACCTCCCTCCCCATGCGATGCTTTGAACATCCCAGCTGCCCAAGTAATATTCCTCTCTGCCTACATCTACGGGGGACAGAGTGGGATGGGAGTATGATTCCTCTCTTCCATGACATGTTCCTATTTGTTATTTTAAAAAGGATCCTATAACAAAGATTTTTGCCCTCCTCTGTTTCCAGGGAATTAATTTTCCAGCTATGAGTGCAGGAACCATTAGATCCAGGGCCTGGAAATTGTTTGCAGCCTCACAGTGCAAGTGAGTGAAAGCAGTGCATTGATCTGGGCTTCAGTGAGTCTATCTGTAAAAAAGGCTGAAAATAGTAGCTACCTACCTATGTAAATGGCTTGGAAATCTTTAGGCTGAATATAGATGAATGCCAGATCAAGGCTTAAGGCTATGTCCACACATGCATCATTATTTTGAAATAAGTTAATTCGAATTAAGAAAATGTTGATTCGAATTAAGGGAAAGCCTGCTTTCGAAACAGCTGTTATTTCGAAATGGTTATTTTGAAATAAGGCTGTTTGGACATGTTTTGAAACAGTTGTTTCAAAACATGGCCAAACGGCCTTATTTCAAAATAACCATTTCGAAATAACAGCCGTTTCAAAATGACGGTTCTTATTTCGAAATGACAGAGCCTGTCATTTTGAAATAAGAAAACGTGTGGACATTCAGTTTTTTATTTCGAAACAACCAGTGTTGTTTCAAAATAAAAGACTTGTATGGACATATCCTAAGATATGCTGTGGAAACAATTTATTTGCAAATTTGATTGCATTGCTACTTGGCTTAATAAAGACTTTGGATTTCTCTCTCATTACAACAGGTGATTTGATCTCTTCTTCCTCTATATGCTGTTCCCCAGCATTTGAATCTTTACAGCTGCTTTGATTTGCTGTTACAGTGTGACCTGATCCCATGACTTACCCTTCTCTCTATTTATTTCCTCCCATTCTGTAAATTCCATCTTCAAAGCATTTGACGAAGTGGGATTTTCTCCCACGAAAGCTCATGCAATAAATAACTTTCTTAGTCTTTAAGTTCCACTGGACTCGTTTATTTAGACTGAAAGATTTTTCTACTGGAATATAAATTTACAGATAGTTCACTGAGAACAATTCTTGAATTAAAATATGCTGGGGAAGGGTATACGACAACACCTATTGAACTCAGTGCAAATCTTTCTCCTGAGTTTTGGATCAGGCCTTTTGTCTTCTCCAGTAACTTTGACTTTAATAGATGAGGTCTAACCTCTCCTACTTTGGAAAGCCCAGCACGGTGGGGGCTGAATGTGGGACATTGGGATCATAATCCAAAAACCACTACTGCTAAAATGAGAAGACAACTTGAGGCGTGTCCTTACCCAACATACGGGTGTCTACACCAGGGTTCATGTTGGCTTAATCATATTGCTCAGGGTTTGTAATTCTTCACAGGCCTGAGTGGCGTGATCCTACATTTATAGTTCCAGAGGGGTAGCCGGGTTAATCTATTTCAGCAAAACAGACGAGGAATCGTGTGGCACTTTTAGTCTTTAAAAGTGCCACAAAACTCCTTGTTAGATTTATAGGGTAGACCAGCTCTTAGTCAAGGCTGTAGTGGGCCCACCAATTTCTAGTTACTAACCTCCACCACACAGGCATGGCCTAGAGCTGTGACCTCCCTGCCTAGCTGGGACTCAGATCAGCAGCCTCCCAGCACAGGGAGGGAGCAAGCGCCAAGGTCTCCTTTCCAAGCGACTGGCTGCAGAACCAAGCATGTTTTTCCCTTGCATCTAGGCAAAGCCGCAGCTTTCTTTCTCCTCCCAAGTCCCAGCTGACAAAGGCGCCCCTCGGCAAACTGCACAGCAGCCCCCAGCCAGGAATGTCATTACTACGGGGGCTTTAAAATAAAGCAGGGCATGCAAAAATGTGATGACTTGTCAAAACTATGGCCTGTAAGGTGTTTAAGGCATGAATTTCCTCTTAATGAAGCCTCGCTAAGGGAATATTGCATTCGGCCTCAAGTGCTGGCGATGATGTATCCCAAATTTATGGCTGTCCCCTAGCGTTTCCCAGAGTGAGGAAGGGGGTATGAAAATAGTAGCACAAGGAAGGGCTTGTAAAATTGCTCCCATTCAAGCTGTTGCCTGGCCCCAGGCCATATCTGTCAAGATTTTTCACAGCGTTCGGGTGCAGCGCAGCTGGGTGTGAATGCTGATGAGATGTGGAAGCGGTGCCAATTTCCTCGCGGGGGCGAAGGGTCCGTCGCTGTCCTGGAGAGCCGAGCGTGTGTGGGTGGGTAGGGGGGAGTTTCAGGCATGGCTCAAGAGCCTTGTTTGGAAAGGCTGCGAAGGAGCGGGTTAATCCACATTTATTGCTATCCGGCAGTTCCCTGCACGCTCTCTGACCCAGCTCTTTGAAACAAGGGCCTGAGCTGTCCAGCCGGAGATGCTGGATTTGGCATGGAGGGGAAGTGGAGTTGCATTTTCCATCTCTGTGCAGAAGAGGGAAGTGAAGCTATTTTTCCAGCAGTAGAAATGAGGCAGTCACCATCTATCGATCCGGACTGCTACACACAAATCCGGAGCTTGCTCCAATGCACATCAGGGTTGCTTGGCTGCAAGACTCACGGGTCCAGCTTCCACTCAGTTCTCCTGTATTGGTTGTCAGGTTAGCCAGGACGGTGAGTCACCTTATTCCCCCTCGCTTCCAGCATGAAAGAGTTGGCCCATGGTGGCTGCCATCACCAGCTGTTTAGCCATCCGAGCACTTTCTTGCTCTCTCCATGATGCCGCCCTGTCTCAGCCTTGCAAGTTAACTGGAGGTGACCCAGGGCTATCACTGGGGTTGGGCCAACACGGCTCATACACCGAATGTTTTGTCCAGAGCCCTGAGCTGTAGCAGCCTCCCGAGACGCAGTGCTCACGCTGGGAGCTAGGGGTGGGGTGTTTTTAAACCCCCGCCTCGGTGAGCATTTAAAAAAATGACTTGTAAAAAAGGTAAAGTGCTAAGTGTTACTTATTTTGGAAGTCATTGCTATCTGCAAGTCCGTGTACTAAGTTCCAAAGGAGCAGCCACGTTAATCTAGTAAAGCAAAAAAAGCAAGGAGTCTTGTGACATTTAAGGTATGTCCACACAAGTCTTTTATTTCGAAACAACACTGGTTGTTTCGAAATAAAAAACTGAACGTCCACATGACGTTTTCTTATTTCGAAATGGCAGGTTCTGTCATTTTGAAATAAAAACCATCATTTTGAAACAGCTTAAACCCCATTCATTTCAAAACGGCTGTTATTTCAAAATGGTTATTTCGAAATAAGGCCGTTTGGACATGTTGTTTCAAAACACCACCATTGTTTCAAAACAACATGTCCAAACGGCCTTATTTCGAAATAACAATTTAGAAATAACAGCTGTTTCGATAGCAGGCTTTCCCTTAATTCAGATTAATTTATTTCAAAATAAGGACTTTATTTTGAAATAACTCATTTCGAAATAATGATGTATGTGTTGATATAGCCTTAAAGACTAACAGATTTATTTATTGCATGAGCTTTCGTGGGAGAATATCCCACTTTGTCAGATGCTTTGAAGTGTCTGATGAAGTGGGATATTCCCCCACAAAAACTCATGTGATAAATAAATCTTTTAGGCTTTAAGTGCCACAAGACTCCTTGTTTTTTCTGTGTACTGAGTAAACTAACTCTTTCCTACCTAACCTTTCTGAATTTCCATGGGGGCTGGGGCAGGGAGAGACTTTTACCATTTTCGGGGGGGGCAGTGTCTGAGCAGTAAGCATTAGAAGGGGTGATGTTCAGTGCGTCCCTCTTTGTTCCCTGGGGTGCAGCCAAAGTGCCACAGCACCTGGAGTCCCTCGGGTCCCAATTCCGCCTGTGGTGGGGTTCCTACCCTTCCCCAGTCTTCTCCGTCTCTCCCCACTGTGCACCCCAAGAAGTGACTTTAAGATATAATGATATTATTGTATTGTGTATGTTGTTTTTAGTGATATCAGTGAAAAGTTTACCATATCAGTTAAAGGAAAAAAAAAGGCAACTTCATCTCTTCATAACAGTAAAAACTAAACTGTAAGGTTGGCAACCCTGGGTCACCGTTTCCAAATGTGGAAATGTGGGCTGACCAAAAAATGGGGATTTTGGGGGGAGGGATGGACAGATGGGGGGCAGCGATGTAGGGGTGGCCTTCCCAGACGATGGGGTAGCTGAAGGAAGGGGGCAGGGGAAAAGACAAATGGGAGAGGAATGGGAGGGTTTCATTTGGGGTCTCTGGGGGAAGATGGGTGAGGACAGTCACAGAGGAACCTGATGGGACAGAAATGTTGGTTATTAGAAAATAGAGCTGAGAGGGGAAACTTGGGGGTTGGGGTACAAGTAGGGCTACAATATCTGCCTCCCTATGTTATATGTAGGGGTCAGCAGGTGAAGGAGCAAATGGGGAGCGGGGGTTGTGGGAACTGGGAGTAGGGGGTTTCATCTAGGGTGAGGGGGCAGTAGAAGTAACTGGGAGGACTGGGGAGCTGGGGCAGAGGCTAGACCAGATTCAACTGGGCTCTCTTATGGGGGGGATGTTTCAGGGTACCCATGGGGGCTGATGAGGTGGTCCACACCAGCAGGACAGTACCTAGAAAGTCTGGACAACTGGGATTTATCAGAGGTATCAGAGGAGGACGTATGGGGTGCCGGCCAGCTGGAGGAGATATATAACGAGGTCTCTGCTGTGTATCTAAGTAACTTGGAAATGAAATGGGGGCAGGAGTGTTCAGGTGTTGCTGTGGCATACACTCCTGGGGGGATTTAGTAACAGATGCCGGATGCCCAGTCTGGGAGGTGTTGGAGGATGCACCGGCATGAGCTTTGGGTGGCACGTGGCAGCCCTCTCAGCCTTGCCTCCACGTGGTGGAGAAGCAGGCAGGGGGCAGCCTTGGGCTTGTACAAAAGTTGGGTGGCGGTCCTGAAGCCTGGCAAGGTGAAGAAAATAGCAGCGGAGGGTTTTGAAGCTGAGTGAGGCTGGGAGAGTCTGGGGAGGCTGGGGCTTATGCCCCAGATCTTTTTCCTATGTAGCAATGCTCCTGATGTGAACCCTCATCCAGTTTCCCTTTGAATCATTCCCCTGTGATCTCCAGCCTCTCACCCTGGCTATCCATGGAAGTCCCAGATCCTCTGTCCCAAAGGAATTGGTCACCACAGTTCACCAGTTGTGTCTTATACCCCCCTCTACCACAAAATGCTTGGCAGACCATTTAAAACAATGCCAAAGGAAGTTGATTTAAGAAGAGAGCTGCAATAAGAAACCAAGAGGCAGTGGTAGAAACAGTTACAGTACAAAACAAAATCAGCAAATGCAAACTTGGGTCTACAGTTCTCTTTCGTCCTCAGCAAAGGAGGGTCCCCTCACCCCACCTAAGTTCAGTCTGTTGCAGGAACCAGAAGCCAGTTTGCTGCTCCCCAAGATGTCTTGTCAGCGGAAGGAACCAGAGTGCCTCCTCCACCTCTGTGTTATATGGAAACGTCTTTATTTCTAGTCATAGGCAAGGCAAAAGGCCCGCCTTACTGTAATGTTCTTTTTTTCTCTTCTAAAAGCTTTGATTCTTTGCTGTTGCGTCTGATGGTTTTCCATCAAAAATCTTGGACAAGGCTAAACGTTTCTGCTTTACATTGCACCACTGGCTCAACAGGGTGGGACAACAACTTCCTGAGTGAATGGGCCATCACCAGGACCTTGGGCCCTCATCATGCCCCCAGATGATTAAGTTTTATTCCAAGCCCATAGAGCATTCTTTCAGTATGAATGCATTTTCTCCTACATAATCTGTACACGTGTCTCGTAATGCTCAGGGATCTTGATGAGTTACAAGCTCTCTGTAGATAACATACGGTACGCTTTATGGATACAGATCCTCTCTAAGTCATGTTTGGTGTAGTGAGTTTGTCAGGAGTGAACCGAGCATTGTTTGTAAAGAACAGGGGACTGTTTGCCAAGAGGCGTCCATGGGACAGCCTTTCAGCACCCCCTTCATGCCAGCTTTGTGACTTTCTCAATCTGGGTTGGTCTGGAGGTGGGAGGAGATGCTGGAGTAAATTAGAGCAGCTCCAGGGTTGCTCTGTGTTACAGCTGACTTGTAGCTACAGAGTCCACAGGATCTGTGAGAGAGGATACATTATTCTTCTAAAGGTGACAGGATTTCTCCTTATCCCCAGGAATGAAGATGAAACCAGCCTGTCAGTGGGCCGCAATATGGGACTTCTGGACCTAAAAGCATGCTTCAGTTAAAGGATCTGCTCCAACCAGAGACACAGAAGCATATTCACAAACCGCTAAACATAATCCAACCACTAGGTAGAGACAAAGAGCTACAGAGGGCAAGTGTGGGGCACGTGCTATTTTTCAGCAACACTCAGCCTTACCCATAGCATTTCTAGAGACACACTGATGGGCGGGACTCGGTTGACAGGATCCGTAATGTACTATCACTGCCAGAGGGCAAAGAGCTGTGCCGACCTGTGCACCAGTGTGCAATGATGTCGCAGTGGTGGCTTTTGGGGTAGACGAAGCAGGCGGCCTCCTAGGGCCCAAGCAATAAGGGGCCCCCTCCTCTATTTGGTGGACAGAAATGAAAATATAGGTAAATATAGAAATTGTTCCCATCTAACAGAGCTAGTAGTGCTAGAAACCTAATCACTTTTCACTCGGCTCATGGAGGCAAGGTATCATTAGGATCTGTGCATTGTCTGAATTGCAGATTTCACCATTATCTGCCTGCTTATCATCTTCACATTGACATGCTAAAAAAGCAGGAGCAAGCAATAGACAGCACAAAGCAGGAACTTTTCCAGTGGCCTCAGCTTTTAATTCCTCGCTGTGGCCATTTATTCTGCCATTTTTTAAATTTTGTGCAATACTGCCTTTTCCTTTTCTTTTTTACCTGTTCTTTTGCCTTTCCCTTTGATTTTGTGACAATTTTCCTTTGGCTTTGATTAGCTCAGATTACTAGGTAGGTCCATATAGGATGCATATAAATACAGTGCTGCCCTTAGGCAATCATTACACCTGTGTGTGATGTCTGTGCTGTCTGTCTGGTTTTTTTTTTTTTTTTTTTTGGTATGTAATTTTTTAGCTTCTTCTGTACTTACTATTTAATATTTTTGAGGGGGCCAGCATCTGACAAAGTGGGATTTTCTCCCATGAAAGCTCATGCGAAAAATAAATCTATTCGTCTTTAAGTGCCACACGACTCCTTGGGTGGTTTTTTTTTTTTTTTTTTGTGCTGGACTAGACTAACATGGCTAACCCTTTGGAAATTATAAACATGAGTACTTCAGAGAATTTCATTGAAAATTGGTGTTTTTCGTTTATAGCTATGCAGTAGAAGCCTTCTTTTCACTGATTTTATTATAATTATTTGTATTAAATGTCTAGTGCACATAAACCCAAGCTTATATGAAAAATTTGTAAGATTTGACTGCCAAAATTTTAAATGTGGCTTTTTAGTTAATTTTGAGCCATCATTAATGTTACCACTTTTTATTTATGAATTAATGCTCATGCTTTTTTAAAAAATTTAAAACATGCATTTTAACTTTGTAGTTCAGCATTAGCTCATTTATGTTAAGTGAAAGATGACCAACTTACAAACTTCAAGATGGGAAGATCTTTAAAAATATCATACCCAAGAATACTTTACATTTCCAGAGGAATAGTCATGTTAGCTTGGTTCAAAAAACAAAAAAGGAGTCCTGGGGGGTAGTGTGGGATAGTTACAGGTACAGGGGGGCTGGGGCCATGGTGAAGGTAGCAATGGGGTCTGATAGTGGGCCCTTTAGGAGGCTCCACAATGGGCCTTTGCCTAGGGCCCCTAATTACCTAAAGCCGCCTCTGTGATGTCGTGATCACACTGGATCTTCTCTGGCCAAGTTCCAAAGGGGCAGCCTTGTTAGTCTAATAATGCAAAAAAAGCAAGGAGTCTTGTGACACTTAAAGAGTAACAGATTTATTTATCGCACGAGCTCTCGTAGGAGAATATCCCACTTTGTCAGATGCTTTGAAGAGGGAGAACTTACAGAATGGGATGAAAATAAATGCAGGGGAGTGTAAGACATGATTTGCTGTTGCAGTATGACCTGATCCCATATCTTACACTCCCCTGCATTTATTTTCATCCCATTCTGTAAGTTCTCCATCTTCAAAGCATCTGACAAAGTGGAATATTCTTCCACGAAAGCTCATGCGACAAATAAATCTGTTAGTCTTTAAGTGCCACAAGACTCCTTGCTTTTTTTGGAGCTTCTCTGGTGCCAGTGTGTTCTGCCCCCAATTCTCCCTCACAAATGCAATGTGGTTTCTCACTTCAAGCCACGTGGTGGCGAATTAACAAGACTGCTCCCTAGCAAAATGCTGTTCATTAAGTGGCAACGTGATCCAGCCTCAGCTTTGCAGAATGGAGAGGCTTGCCTTTGTTCTCCAGCTCCCAAAGGCCAAATTCAGCCAGGACATCCAGAACTGTAGATCCAGAGTTACCACAGAAAGAAAAGGGTGAAGGCAAAATTGCATTTTCTTTGTGGCTGCTTTTCACCACTTACTGGAAGCACACTGGACTGAATTCACTTCCATTTTGCTTCAGTGGAGCGACAGTAAGGACAGGTTTGGCCCCTAATGTTAAAAAGGAACTATGCGCCATATTCTTCTAGCATTGAATAATCTACATGGATAAGTCATCCAGCCCAGAGGGGGCAAACCACCTCAATGGAGGGCAGAAGCATAATATTCATGCAAAAAGACCAGCTCTTTCCAAAGATAGGTAAGTGTTATGATCACCATTTTGCAAATGGGGAAACTGAGGCACAGAGCAGCAAAATGACTTGCATAAGGTCACTTTGTAAGATTATAATCCCGTTGTCTTGGGTCCCAGTCTAGTGTTTTGCCTGGGTTGTCCCATATAGGGCTCTTTTACAGCCCTATATGACTTCACGGTGTCTTTTCATGCCTAGAATCCTGGGGTTGCAAAAACAAAAGGATCATTTTTGATGAGGGCCACCATCCTGTCTTTAAAATAAAAATATTAACATGCTATATTTTGGGATTTCACTGAATTAGAAGATAGAGGGAATATCAGAACATTTTTCAGCAAGAAGCGGGTCTTTTCTCCTTTCCAGCTCTCAATCGTTTGAGCCCTGTCCTGTTAATTTAAAACAGCCGACATTTTCCCTACATGAAAGGGCAAACATTTAATTTGCACTGCCGACTCTGGAGGAACAACTCTAATCCTATTTGCTCAGCATGGGCACAGACAAAGCCTAATGCCAGATCATGTGCAATTACCGCCCCTACGATAGACCTGGCAAAAGTAATTCAATTGCGTAGTTTGATGGGGTCCTTCTTGCAGGGGAGAAACATGCAAAACGATTCCAATCCAGCACTTAGCAACTTGCTTTTAAATTCTATCTGCCACTGCGGGTCCGTGGCTCTGATGGGGGTTAGGGGCTGGCAGCATCAGGAAAATGCATTCCTTTCTGGGAGCTGGACCCAGTGGCCTCTGCAAAGGAAACTGGTGGTCCTGAATGGACGCAGTGTACATACAGCCCATCAAAACTTCCAGGTTTCATTGTCCCTGCATTCCCTCACCTCCCCCAAAAAGGCTGGCATTCTCAGAGGAAAGGCCAAGGGTTAAATGCACATTGAGAAGAGTGAATTTTTCTCCCTTAATGAGGTCCCAAACGGGAGACGCTTCTAGGCAAACACAAGGCTGAAACCACAAACTACTGTGCTGAGCCTTCACCCTGGCTTGTGAGCCCCAATCACCAGCAGCGGATTTTCCCCTCCTTACTTTTTCTTTTGCATTTTTAAAATCTTTTTTCCAGACCTCTTATCCCAAGACATTTTGTTTCTAGCCCAGTTCCAGGCTGGATGCAGAAACCCCTGTGGGGAATCCTCTTGCCTGGGTGACGCAGGAGGTCTGAAGAGATGATCCCGGCTCATGACAGTTCTCTGAGCACACAGCCTGGTTCAAGCTCAGCCCATGAAGTTGTCAAAAGAGGCACATACGGGTGGGACTGTCAGAGAATCAAGTTCAAAAACGCAAGCCCAAACCTTCACGTTTTCCATGGTTTGGGGCTGAAGACACAAATCATCCTGTCCTGTTTCAGGTGACAGCCGCCACAGAAGTACCCACAAGCTCTAGCTGAGATCGGCTCCCTGTTACGCTAGGTGCTGTACATCCATCTAGCGAGAGACAGATTTTGCCCTGAAGTCTGCCTGAGCAAGACAGGCTTGTGTGGAAGGGGAAACAGAAACACAGAGAGTTATGCACCTGAGGTCAGGAATAGATCCAGGGCTCCTGACACCTAAATACTCGATTCATAGACTTTAATGACAGGAGGGACCAGCACGATCATGTAGTCCGACTTCCTGCACACCGCAGGCCACAGAACCTTGCCCACTCACGCTGTCCACCTCCACTCGACGCCTGGTGTCTTTGAGGGTGTAGCCCTACCTCTACTTTGTGGTGGGAGCCGGTCAGGTGGCTGCCCCCTTATCAAGCTTCTGGCTTGGGACGTTCTTCCCTCAACCACAGGATACCATGACAGGAGTCTTCTGCTTACTGCCTTCTTCACTGAGCAGCCGCTCTCCCCAGCTCTCTCCAGGTCTTGCTGCTTTGAAAGCCCATCATCAATCTACTGTGATCTTGGATGCCGTATACTACCAGGTTAAAGTCTACTGTTAAACAATGGCATGGCTTGAGAGATGGCTCGTGTTGAATAGACACCCATTCAACTCTCCCTAGCAAGGAGAGCACAGGTCAGAGCAGAAGATCATGGAGAGAGCTCTGATGAAAGATGTCAGTTGTGGAGTGGGGAACAGGATCCAGATCATAACCATCAGCAAGAAGTAATTGCTGGTAATTATGACAGGAACCAGACTTTGCTACTGAGAAGAAGGGAGTGCCTTAGTAAAATGCAAGGCTAATGGTCTCTGGTGTACCAATTGTCCTATCTCATGGAGAGCTGAAAAAGTTGTATTTGCTAAGGGCGATCCTGGAACAAGAATGAAGGGAAGTAAACAGGCCATGAATAAACTGGGATTGGAAATTAGCTCTCTCACTATCAATGGAGTGAGGTTCTAAAACAGCTTCCCAATAGCAGTCAGGAGATGGTGGAGGCACAGGGACAACCTAACCAGTTTGAGGATGAGGTTTTTCAAGTTTCTAAGAGGCTGTCATGAAGAGGAGGCAGAAAAATTGTTCTCCTTAACTGCCAATGGTAGGACAAGGAGCGATAGTCTTAAATTACAGCAAGAGTGGTTTAGGTTGGACATCAGGAAAAAATTCCTAATTGTCAAGGTGATTCATCACTGGAATAAGTTGCCTAGGCAGGTTGTGGAATCTCCATCCTTGGAAGTGTTTAAGAGCAGGTTAGACAAGCACCTATTAGGGATCATTTAAGAGGGTCCTTGGTTCTGCCATCAGTGCAGGGGACTGGACTTGTTGACCTCTCATGGTCCCTTCCAGTTTCTATGATTCTGTGGAGCTTGATAAATATGTGATGTTATAGTGCTCTCTGGGATAGCAGGAGGCTAGACTCAGCGACCCGGAAGGTATTTTGCAGTCCTGTGTTCTAAAATCCTAGATATTATGATCTTTCTGGAGTCAAGCGACTTCGAAGTAGAGCAGATTGACAAATGGAAACTTTTATTCATGAAAAAAAATTCAAAATAGTTTGCTTCTCCTGATTCTGAAAAACCACTTCAAACTTGAGGAGTATGCCATTAGCTCCATGAACATTTACCCAGAGGGTTTGGATTTTCAGCTGTCTATGAAGATCAGTGGCCGGATAAGCAAAGTTCAAGGGTGGTTAGATCTAGGGGTATGGTTGAGGCTTGTCTGCACCAAGATGAGTTACCTCATCCTGACAGAGTGTGCTCTTTTGGCTTCATGTATATAAACAAGTGATGGCTGGGTCAAATTGGCAGGCAAGTGACTTACAGCTTCTGGAGTTCTCTGTTGGCTTGATCATGAGATCAATTAATCAAGTTAGCTTCTTAAGGGAAGCTCTAACTCTACGACTAGACCAAGCCAAGCCTGCATAAATAGCCTGTAGGGAATGTGGATAATGGACTAGATGACCTAATAGATCTAAAATCTTCCACTGGGGGCTAGGCAGCAATTTGGCAGAAACGGACCCAAAGGTCACAGTGGAGAAGAAGCTGGATATGACTCAACAGCACGCCCTCACTGCCAAGAAGGTTAACAGCATATTGGGCTGCATTAGTAGGAATGTGGCCAACAGATCAAGGGATGTGATTATTCCCCTCTGTTTGGCACTGGCGAGGCCTCATTTGGAGTACGGTGTCCAGTTTTGGGCCCCCCACTGCAAGAAGGATGCGGACAAATTGAAGAGTCCAGCAGAGGGCAATACAAATTATTAGGGCAGATGACTTCTGAGGGGAGGCTGAAGGGACCTAGGCTTCTTTAGTCTGTAGAAGAGAAGAACGAGGGGGGGATTCAATAGCAACCTTCAACTACCTGAAGGGGGATCCAGGGAGGAGGGAGCCAGGCTGTTCTCAATGGTGACAGATGACAGAGCAAGGAGCAATGACCTCAAATTGCAGTGGGGGAGGTCTAGGTAGGATATTATGGAAAACTTTTTCACTAGGAGGATGGAGAAGCACTGGAATGGGTTACCTAGGGAGGTGGTGGCTTGCCCAGGAGGGTTTAGTTGGGGTGTTGGTGCTGATTTGAGCAGGGGTTGGACTAGATGACCTCCCTGAAGCCTTTTTCAATCCTAATCTTAATTTAGGAGTGACCAGTTTGTCTGCTGTGGTGGCTTTTCCCTCAATACATGTGTTAGTCTGTATCCAGGGGGCAAAGAGTTAAAGTCAGTACATTGGCACAGCTGGGTTGGAGGGAAGCAAAGTTAGATTTGTTTGGGGCATATTTGACTTGGGAAACCCATATTCCTCTTTATTTTACTGTGATCAATGTTCCAAACAAAGCATGTAACTCCAAAATACAATCAGCCATGCGGAATTTAAGTCAACATTGCTTCTGTCTGGCTCTTGTTTTAATTTCTATGGCGGCAGTTTGCAGTGTTTTTCAGCTATGTTTTGAGGGCTTTTATTTCAGACATAGCTGGGATATGTAGCAGGGATTTCCTTCTAGCATCAGCCAAGTAATCAAGTTTCACAAGTCCCTAGTATATCAAGGATGTTTGAATATCATTCCTTCTCATACAAAAGTTATCCCCTAAAACTATGCAGGATGGCAGATTTGCGGAGATCATTTTGCAAGAGGGCATGCCCGTTATGCACCTACTGTGTGCAATACAATCAGCTAAACGGAATACTTATTTTAGCATGCAACATCCAATGGCCAGCATGCACAGTATGGACCAAAGCTTTGGCTGGTGTAAATTGGCATAGCTCATTGACCTTCTGTTCCTGCCAGAAACTTCAAGGTCTGGAAAGAGCTGTAGAAATGTGTCATTTTGCCAAGAAAATGCAAAAGCTGTTGCATCTCTTCAGTGGTTCATATTGAGAAACATCCAGAATAGCTGTGCAAATTATGTATGAGTGTCTTTCTTGGAATTTCTGGAGCTATACTAATGAAGCATCCCCGGTGCAAACTTCCAGTATAGATGTGCTACACCAGTATAAAATGGAACTTCAAACCTGTGATTATTCTCTTCTAGTTGTCACACAAGCCCTGGCACTATACTGAAGCATATCTCCGCCAGGGGTTTGCCCTAGCTAAACTGTTCATCCCAGTCAGAGAAACATAGACAGAACCATATTCCTTCAGAATGTGGTTCTCCATCAAAATCCAAATACTTTGCAAACTGAGGTAGATTTCACTGGCATTTCCTTTTGGAAGAAAACTGGGGGAAAATAGTTCTGACAACGTCAAAACATCTTGTTTCAGCATTTTTTTTTTCCTAATAATCTTTCATTTTGAAATGACTTTCTTTCAATTTTTTTTATTATTTTTGCATTTTGTTGTCAGTATCATAATATGAGCAAAGCATTTTCCCCTCCGAGAATTTCCTTTGTGGAGAATTTTGACATGGGGGATTGGAGAGAAGCCAAATTTTGAAATCTCAAAATCCTTCACAGAACAGAACTTCCCTCCCCTGCTCAGCTCTGGTAACTTCCATGTAAGCAGAAAAGTCATTTCAAAACCATTTCCCACCATCAAAATGGGAAGTGGCAGCTATTAAACAGCTTGCTGCAAAAACTCTTGAAACAGCCTGAGCGAGGAAATTAACCTGTGAGTGAAGCGGGAATTCTTGTACGTCATGCCAGCTGGAGATCTGGTCCCATGCACTTAGAATCTCATCCCAGCCCCAAACCATGGGTGCTTTATCCTCTTTGAATAAAATAAAATTTAAAAAAACCCCAAGAAATCAATCAATAGTTTTGCTTGGCTGTTAACCATCTCCTTTAATTACCCTTCTAGTCCCCTTACTGATTTTCCGGTGTGGTTCCTCCACTTTCTGATCCCACAGACAATGGAGGGAAACAGCATAAAGAGACCTACAGGAGTCTCCATCGCTGTACTGGCTTAGTTCAAGTGCAGAATCTGCCCTCTTGCCCATTTTGTGGATATAGGGATGTCCCAAGCCTCCGAAGAGCTCTAGCAGGGAGACTGGACATCAACGGGCGAGAGTCCCGAATCCAACACAGAGATTATCTCCTCCAGGTTCTTCTTTCTGACAAATCACAGGAGGCAGCTAGCCATGGACTGTAAACTCTTTGGGGCAGCAACTCTCCCTTTGTTACAGGTGTTTGCAGTGCCTCGCACGCTAGGGCCCCAATCAGGAGCTATGGAAGCTAAAGGACGAGGTTAGCACGAAACAAAGAGGGATAAACAGGCCTGGAATTACTTGAGGCTGGAGACTAAAAGGACATTTCTAACAAACAATCAGAAGAGGGAGGCTCTGGAACAGCTTCCCAGTAGGAAGAGTGGGGGGAAAACAACCTAGTCCTGTGAAACCATGTACCCTAAATATCGAACTGTTAGGAAAACTATTTGAGCCTTTTGGTGGTTGGCCTTTAAGCCCATGTCTGCCAAGGTTTGGAGCAGCATCTAAAAGGCTCGCAGATGGTCAGATACGGTAGAAGAAGCAAGTAAGTCATCGACATATTGTAAAAGCAGGTGGAATTGGCAGAAGCCCAGTCCACTGAGGAGATGGCTTTGGCCGTGACCCAAAGAAAGACGGTGGGTGAGTTACAGAATCCCTGGAGCATTCGGGCCCAGGAAAGTTGGGTGGGGCCAAAAGTAAAAACAAACCAGGGTTGAGAGTTGGGGTGCATGGAGAGGCTCCAAAAACCATTGGCAATATCTAGTACAGTAAAGAAACAATAAAAGGGATCCAAGCCTGGGAGGGGAATGCCACGATGGGGTGGCTGCAACAGAAAGGGGCTGGACTCATGACTCAGGGCAACCCTTCCCAATTGTAGCCGCTGGACACCATGGTGGTAAAAATATTACCCAGTGATCGTGCCTATACCCCTGAGGTGGGGGGGGGTGTTGTATTAGGGACTGTGTAGTCTGTGGACCATAAACTAACTCTGTCGCTGGGCTGTGGACAAGGTCACTTGGCCGTCTTCTTGCCAGGTGCTAGTCTAGAATCCTCTGACTAACATTTTCAAATGGTGCCTAACCTGGAAACCCCTAAATCTCCATCCAGGTTCCTGATTTCCAGAGGTGCTCAGCACCTAAGGTTCCCATTACTGCATGATGGTGACACTTTTGCCTAGGTAAGGGTCCATCTGATGCTAGCAAAAGCTGCTGGGCTCAACTCCATCCTGCTGTGAGCCTTTTGATGACATCCACACCTGTGCAAAGAAATTGGGGTAGTGATGGTGTAAGGAGAGGGTGGACATTTCTGCTTTGGCAGCATATTTACATCTGCTTAGACCAAGCATGAATGACACCACCAGGTGGTGGAAGAGTTGGGGTCTCTAGACAAAGAGTGACCCAGCGGATAGGACACCACGTTGGAAAACACGGGATTTGGTCTTTGTTCCTGCCTCTGCCATTGCCTACATCGCATCCACAACTGCCATCAGTTGGTGCTAGCACATTAGATGGGGAGGGCTTTGAGCTACTACAGAGAATTTTTCCCCCCCTGGCTGTGAGGTTACTTCAGAGAATTTTTTCCCAGATGTCTGGCTGGTGGGTCTTTCCCACATGCTCAGGGTCTTACTGATCACCATATTATGGATCAGGAAGAAATATCCTCCTACATCAGACTGGTAGAGGGGCTGGGGTTTTTTGTTTGGTTGGTTTTTGCCTTCCTCTGCAGCATACTCCATGGGTCACTCGCTGATTTGAAGTAGAATAAATAGTGGATTCTCTGTAGCTTGAAGTTTTCAAATCAGAATCTGAGGATTTCAGTAAACCAACCAGAGGTTATGGATCTCTCCCAGAAATGGTTGGTGAGGTTTTGTGGCCTGCAGTGTGATGACCTTAAAGTCAGCGGCAATATCTACACTGTGCTACAAGCCCCACAGTATGGCTGTCAGAAACGCAACCAGGAAGGGTCTCAGAGCCTGCACTCCAGTCTGAGCCCAAATGCCTACGGGAGCGTTTTTAGCCCTGCGTGATCCAGGCTGTGATGGTGTTTTTATCACACTGTATGTGAGTTGTGTAACGCTTTGTGTTGTCTGTACACAAATGTAAGCTCTCTGAGGCAGGAACTCTCTCAATATATGTATGTACAGCACCTAGCACAACAGAGACCCAAATGAGAGCAGGACATATAGATGCTACCATAATAATCATCTTGGGTGAGTGGGTGATTCTAGATACCTCTCGACCCCCACTATGAAGAAAAAAGAGACCTAACACCTCTAATGGGAAAACCTGCTTTTGGAGGTTAAATGAAATCCTTCCATTTTTAAATCACAGGTACTATAACATCTCCCCAGTTGCTGACTCAAAACCTCCTATTCTCTCCAGTTTTAAGCTTTCAGACCTCCCCATGAAATTCTCATCCACGATCCCAAATGTTTTCCTTCCTTGTGATTACCCTTCCATTACGTGAACAGGCTGGATTTTTTTTTTAATGTTAAATATTTGAATGGGCTTAAATTGGACCTTCAGAAATAAATCTTACACAGCAACTGAGCTCTGCTTGCGTCACAACCATCTGTCTCGGTAGAGGAGAAGCACACTCATATAAACCTAGAATAAGGTGTGGCAGAAAAATAGTTACCTCATCATCAGAGGCACCTTTTGGAAATGATTCCTCTGTAAATCTGTCAGGGTTATTTTTTTTCTAACCCAACCCACATCATAATTCCCTGTGTATTAAAGTTTGCCATTAAAGGTGACGTATCCTGTATAATGCACAGAGAGCTCAGAAATTTGACTTACCCTCTACCTTGTTATTTATTATTATTATTATTCATTTATTATTTGTGTTCACATGGCACCTAGATTCCCCTGGCATGGATCACAGCAGTAGCTACAACAGAATGGCAGCCTGTCTTCTAAAGACCCTGGCACCTAGTCTATAATGAGCTGTAGGTGGCTCTCTGATCAGCTGTCTGTTCAACGCTTGATGCAAAGATCCTCGGCAGCCTTCAGGGACCAGCCGTAAGTTTACAGCATGTTCTGGCTTGTACTGTAGCAGGTTTGGGGTCTAGCCCCACCTCTGACTTGCTAGGGGACCTTGAGCTAGACTTTCCATGTCTTTGTGCCCCATTTCATAAGCAGAGGCTGATTTAGCTTGTCCTGACATCTCATGATGAGCTGGGGGAGCAGACTTCATTAATTGCCCTCGGTTTCCGTAGACATGCCTACTCTGCCAGGGCGTGCAGCAGGATGGAGCTGCTATGCCCGAACGATCCACAGGCCCACAAAATCCACTGCCCTGTCTCAGCAAGGCTTTTCAGCCACCGGATCCATGTACACGTGTGGGTCTGCCTCACAGCTTGTCTTCCATGAACCCTTTCCTACTGCTCAAAACAAGCCACAGTGATGCCCAAACCTTCGTGCAAAGAGCCCGCTGCCTGGTAACTCCACCCATTCCCTCTCTGGTTCTTCAAAGAGCTTCAAGGCTGGGCCTTCTGTTGAAGACAACACACAATTCTTGTAAAACTCTCCTCTCAGGATTTGGAATTTGGGTTTTTCTCTATAAAAGACAGAGTTTGCTACCACATGAGTTAAAGGTAACTACTCCAGTCTCCCTCTGTCAGATCAACTGCTAGCCCAGTACCCATTTTGTCAACCATGCACCCTGAAAAACCATGAAACTGACCTTACAAATCATTTCCAGACTTTTTTTTTTTTAAAATCAAAGTTCAGATTCTCAGTTCCAGGAGCTGCAGCTTTAAGAAAAACATTAATTTCCATGTCAGTCATGATAAACATCTCAAGGGATGGCACCGCTCCTTCCCATTCCCACACTCATCAGTGAAGCGAGATCAGTTTTACCCTAGGAGATCAACAAAGGGTCTTGAGCCGCAGCAACACAGAAGAGTCACTGATGTTGCTTTCTTTGTCCCATTCAAAAAATATTAGAGATTTGTTTTCAGTTCAGGTGCATGAGGGTTTAGAATTTGTTTAGTGCATGCACACGTGTGTGTGTGTGTGTGTGTGTGTGTGTGTGTGTGTGTGTGTGTGTGTGTGTGTGTGTGTGTGTGTGTGTGTGTGTATTCTCTCTTGCTAATCTTTTCCAATGTACTTGGTTTTCACAGATTCATAAGTTCCAAGGCCAGATGACAGCACTGATCATCTGGTCCAACTCCAGCAAAACATGCCAGAGAACTACCCCATGACAATTCCCAGAGCAGATCTTTTAGAAATCTTTTAAAAATTGCCAGTGAAAAAGAATCTGCAATGATCCCTGGTGGTTGTTCTGATAGTTAACTGCTTTCACTGTTAAGTGGCTAAATCTGTTTTCCTCAGCCAGCGCAAGGGATTTTCAATGAAGAAAACCATATTTTGAACAGAGGTGCTACTGGTGGGAGCTGCATAAATGATTTTTTGTCATTTTGCAGATGTCGGGGGCTCAACATGCTGAGACTTGACTCTGGGGTGTTCTTCTTCAGGTTTTTGATGGCAGAAGGCTAGTGTAGTGGCTAGCACCGCTACTTAACATGCAGAAGATCCTAGGTTCAATTCCCAGAAGGCTGGACTCAATGATCTCACGAGGTCCCTTCCAGCCCTATGATTTGATTAGTCAAGGCTCTTCAGGTTAGCAGACAGAGGCACGACAAGATCTAGTGATTAGATGCTGAAGCTAGACAAATTCAGACTAGAAACAGGGCACTGTTTATTTCTAAGAGTGGGGATAATGAATCGCTGCAGCAATTTACCTAAGGCTATGGTGGATTCTCCATCCTTTGCAATCCTTAGACCAAGACTCAATGGTTTTCTAAAGAATATGCTCTAACTGAACTGGAAGTTATTGGGTCTGATGCATAAATCTTCATGTGGAATTTTCTGACCTCTGCTCAGAGGGAGGTCGGACTAGATGATCAGAAAGTCCCTTCTGTAGTCCTTCAGTTTCTTAAGGCTCATCATCACTAGAAAATTAGAGTGACCTGTTGATGTAGTTGAGCCAACTTAAGTCCCCGTCTAGACAGTGCTAGACTGAAAGAATTCTTCTATCAACCATGTCTGGGGGATGTGGCTTCACTCAAGCAATGGGAAAGCTGCTCCTCTCACTGTCTAGAAGGAAGAACAAACTTTTTGGCCTGAGGGCCACATCAGCATCTAGGCAGGCCGGAGAGGGATGGGGGGAAGGACAGGGCTGGGAGGGGAAGTGGTCAGGATGCCACTGGGCTCACGTTATAGGGGGAGGACGAAGCTATGGGTAGGGAAGAGAGCAGCCCTTAGGAAAGGATCTTGCAGTTTTCCCACCCAGCCCTGCTATAGTAAGTGTCTACTCAGTTCAGCTATACTGCTGTAACATTTTAAGCATAGACAGACTATTATATCTAATATGGTAGCATCTAGAGGTCTTCATCAGGAGTCAAGGCCCTGTTGGGGTAGGTGTTAAGGACATACCTAAAATAAAAGACAGTCATTGCCCCAAGGAGCTTCCATGTGCAAGAACAAAGAGGTGGAATAAGTGGAAACCTCCCCGACAGAGTTCTATTCTTTGCTTCCCCAAACCAGCACGTATTAATAAAATTAAAAACAGGAAAGGGCTGAATTCTTTATCTACGGCACTTGTCATTCTGCCTCTTAAATGGACTGAAAATGGAAAAACGGCCATAGACCGTAGCACAGCAACCTGGCTAGTCAGTGTCGTCATTTCCAATTTTTCCATGACTGGTTTGAGTTTCAGGCTCTTTTGGACGCTGAACAGATAGGCAAATTGGGAAAAAAAGGTGTCAATTTATTTCACAAGCCACCCTCCACCCCTCTCACCGTGGCTATGTCCTAATAGCAAATTAACTCTCCACTGCCAAAGACAAACATACATCAGCCTGTGACGGCTCCTTCTGCTTCTACCAGTGACCTTTAGAAAAGAAATAGCCAACGCAAACAAGGGACGATAAGAGTGTGTTCTGGACATGGCATTTTTATTTGCTTCAGGTGTGATTTGTAAAGCTGTCACTTAGCTCAGCCAGCCGCTCTTGCGGGTGGCAGGAAGAGAATTGCTTTCTGTATCCCTCACACGGTATGGGAAGTGATTTAACTCCTTGGCTGCTCTGGACGGGATAGGTGTGGGCTGGTGAGTACAGTCTACTGTCTCCCAAGGCAATGCAAAAGGAAGGCTGGAGCCCTGCTGTTGCTAGCTAAGCTGCTTATGGCCAGAGCCGGACGTGGTGTAAGCAGCTGTAATTCAGCTGGAGTGAATAGCACAGTCCCTGCTATTACACTGGACAGGCATTTGGTCCACTGCTCAGCACCAGCTGAACCCAAAGATGCATCAAAATTATTGTCTTGTGATGTCACTGAATGCTAGACCCCATCGTAGCAGGCGTGTTACAGACATACAGCCGCAGTCATGGCAGCTGACATCTATCTAGGTTTTTAGTACTTATGTGGTCCCCATCACTGTAGGATCTGAGCACCTGGCAACCTTTGGTGGATGTATCCTCACAACTGCACTGTATTATAAGGAAGTATTACAGAGAAAATAGGTTCAGAGCAGAAGCAGTATTAGTCTAGTTCAGTAAAACAAACAAGGAGTCCTGTGGCACTTAAAGCCTAACAAATTATTCCTTTCTTGAGCTTTCCTGGGGGAAAATCCCACTTCATGAGATGCTTTGAAGATGGGAAACTTACAGAACAGAAGGAAAATAAATGCAGGGGAGTGCAAGTCATAGGATCAGGTCATACTGTAACAGAAAATCAAAGCAGTTGTTAAGATTCAAACACTGAGGAACAGCAGACAGGGGGAGAGGAGGTCAAATCACCTGTTGTAATGAGAAAAAAAGCCAGAGTCCTTATTTAGCCCTGAAGAAAAAAAATCCATCAAATTTGCATATGAATTCCAATTCTGCAGTTTCTCTTTGAAGCTTTGATTTGTCATTCAGTTGTCTGAGCACAGCTGTTAGCAAATCGTCAATGGCATGATCAGGAAGATCCAACTGCTGACCCACTGGTTTTAGAGTGTTGTGATTTCTGATGCCAAATTTGTGCCCATTTATTCTTTTATGCAGAGACTGTCCTGTTTGGCCAGTACATAAGGCCGAGGGGCCCTTCTGGCACATGATAGCATAAATCACATTAGTAAAAGATAGTGTGAGCTAGTGAATCAAATCTGAACTGGGCCTTACAGAGATCTGACTTAACTACTGGCCTGCGTGGTGACCATAGACAAGTCTTTTAGTCTTTCTGTGCCCTCTGTAAAATGGGAATAATATCACTGAGCTCTGCTGTAAAGGGCTTTGAGAGAAACAGACAGAAAAAGTTGTGAGATCTGGGCATCACAAGTAATCCCATTTTATGGATGGGGAACTGAGGCACAGAGAGTTTAAGTCCAAACAGCCTTATTTTGAAATAACCATTTTGAAATAACAGCCGTTTTGATAGCAGACTTTCCCTTAATTTGAATTAACTTATTTCAAAATAAGGACTTTATTTTGAAATAAAGTATTTTGAAATAACAATGTATGTGTGGACATAGCCATCCTGACTCCAGAGACACAAAATCCCATCTTTTAAATTTGGAACACACCAGGCACATTTACAACATTTACTAACATGCAACCTTGAAATCCTACTCACCTACCCCTCTCGACCCTCCCTGTTTTAAATCTCTTGTTCCATCAACAGTTGTATGAAAGAATGGCCTTGTGATGATGGCACTGGGGCCTTTAATTAAAGTTCCAGCCCTGCTACTGTTTTCCTGTATGACCGTGGGCAAATTATTTAATGTCTCCCTGCCACAGTTCCCAATCTCCCACTGGCACACTGTCTCCCTTTCCCACACCCGTGCTGATTCAGGTTGTATGCGCTTTCTTTTTCACCATGTGCATGCACTGCACCCAGTGCAATGGAGTCCAGCTCCTGGAAAAGGTCCTGTTAAAGCTGTTGTGATAAGGATCTTCATTACCTGGGGCAAGCGAGTATGGAAGAGATGTTCTCATGTACTGATTCAATCTCATGACATGAGGGTAGAAACTTTGCATGAGGGTATGACCATCTCCTAGCATTTCCCTTCTGCCCCGCAGAATAGCTGCAAACCAGGCAAAGATCTTCAGAGAGAAAGTGGGTGGGTGGACCTCATGATGTGTGGGTGTGGGTTTGTCAACCAAGATGGAAAACAGTTATGAAGAATAGATTCTGCTAGCTATACACATGCCATACACTTAGGGAAACAAGCAATAGCTTGTCTGCCCCCTTTAGGTGGGTACAGCAGTGCCGATGTTCCCTATAAAATGTATAGTCTATGTCCTTGGCAACTGCGGGCATTGTAACTGGGCTGCTCAACTATCCCAGTGTGGGAGCTCATCCAGGAACAACCAAGCTGTCTATAACAGTAATGCCCTGTAAGCTAAAAATGACCTGGAATATAAGCTGCTCTCCTTCAACATCAAGGCAAGTTCCAAAGGGGCAGCTGGGTTAGTCTAGCTCAGCAAAAGCAGCAAGGAGTCCTGTGGCACTTAAAGACTAAGAAATTTATCTATCGCATGAGCTTTAAGGGAGAAAATCCCACCTCGCATGCAATAAATAAATTTGTGAGTCTTTAAGTGCCACAGGACTCCTTGTTTCTTTAGTTCAACATCAAGGGTCCCGTCTCTTCTTCTCATGAGAGACAATTCATAGAATCCTAGAAACTGGGACCATGAGAAGTCACCAACTCCAGTCCCCTGCGCTCATGGCATGACCAAGAACCCTCTTAAACCATCCCTGACAGGTGTTTTGCCTAACTTGCTCTTAAACACTTCCAATGATGGAGATTTCACAGCCTGCCTAGGCAACTTATTCCAGTGGTTAATCACCCTGGGTACGTCTACACTATGTGTTTAAGTCAACTTAAGGGCCCTTAAGTTGAATTAAACAGAGCCCTGTCTACACTGCAGGGTAATAAAGTCGACTTTAGGGTCCAGTAAAGTCAACTTTACTGTTAAGTCAACTTTATTAAGTCGACTTAGAGCAATGTGGACTAACTAAGTTGACTTAATAAAATCGACTTCGTGCACTGGGACCATTAATTCGACTTTATTAAGTCGAGTTAAGCCAGGACACCCATTTAAAGCCGACTCTATAAAGTCGGCTTAATGTAGCGTGTACTCACTAAATCAACTTAATAAGGTCTACTTAAAGTCGACTTTAATAGACTTTATTAAGTCAACTTAGCTTTTACAATGTAGACATAGCCCCTGACAGTCAGGAATTTTTTCCTAATGTCCAACCTAAACCTCCCTTGCTATAATTTAACCCCTTTCGTTCTTGTCCTATTATCAGCAGTTATGGAGAATAATGTTTCTCTCTTCCCTGGGAAAAGCTTTTAGGTACTTGAAAACTGTTATGTCCCCTCTCAGTCTCCTCTTTTCCAGACTAAACAAACCCAGCTCTTTCAATCTTCCCTCGCAAGTCAAGTGTTCCAGACCTCTAATCATCCATGTTGCTCTTCTCTGGGCTTTCTCCAATTTGTCCACATCTTTTCTGAAATGAGTCACCCAGAACTGGACGCAATGCTCCAGCTGAGGCCTAATCAGGGTGGAGTAGAGCAGAAGAATTCCTTCTCTTGTCTTATTTACAATATTCCTGTTAATACATCCCCAAATGGTGTTTCCTTTTTTTTGCAACAGCATTACACTGTTGACTCACATTAAGTGTGTGGTCCACTATGACACCCAGATCCCTTTCCACAGGACTCCTTCCTAGGCCATCATTGTCCATTTTGTATGTGTGCAATGGATTGTTCTTTCCTAAGTGGAGTACTTTACACTTGACTTTATTGAATGTCATTCTGTTTACTTCAGCCCATTTCACCAGTTTGTGCAAATCATTTTGAATTGTGATCCTATCCTCCAAAGTACTTGCAACCCCTCCCAGCTTGGTATCATAGACAAGTTTATAAGTGTACTCTCTATGCCATCACCTAACTCACAGGTGAAAATATTGAACAGAACCAGACCCAAAACCGATTGTGCAGTAGCCCACTGGTTATACCCTTCCAGCATGACTGTGAACCATTGGTAACTACTCTCTGGGAGCAGCTATCCAACCAGTTTTCACCCATCTTATAGTAGCTCCATCCAGGCTGTACTCCCCTAGTTTGTTAATGAGAAGATGATGTGAGCAGGAGTGTCACTTGCTGGGACCAGCAGGGCACAGGCCCTGCATCTCATGGCAGCAGCACAGCCAGAAGGGGCTTGATCCAGCTCCAGACCACTTCCAGCAAGTGGAGGAGGTTTGGAGATGGCTCCTGCTGCTTATGGGAAGCAGCACAAACCATCTCTGGCTTGAAGCCTCTTGCAGGAGGCTCAAAGAGGGAGACGGAAGTGGCAGGAGCCATTTCTGAGCCTCTGTTGCTTGGAGATGGCTCCTGCCACTTGTGGGAAGTGGCACAAACCATCTCCCTCGTCGAACCTCCTCCAAGAGGCTTGAAGCCAGATCCAGTCCATGCTGCCAGCAAGTGGCAGTGGCTGGGGCCAGATCAGGTCGAAGAGCAGGATTGGAACTGCGGGAGACATGGGGTGGCGAGCCCCGGGTTCCACCCATCCAGTACTGCTCCTTGATGTGAAACTATATCAAAAGCCTTACTAAACTCTTGATACACCACATCTACCACTTCCCATCCATCCACAAAGGTCATTACCCCATCATAGAATGCTATCAGATTGTTTTGATGTGATTTGTTCTTGAAAAATCCATGCTGACTGTCACTTAGCATCTTATTCTCTTCTAGATGCTTGCTAATGGATTCCTTGATTATTTGCTCCATTATTTTTCCTGGTATAGAAGTTAAGCTGACTGGTCTATAAGCCCCTGGTTTGTCCTTATTTCCCTCTTTATAGATGGGCACTATGTTTGTTCTTTTCCAGTCCTCCAGGACCCCTCCGGTCTTCCATGTTTGTTCAAAGGTAATAGCCAATGGCTCAGACATCTCCTGAGTCAGCTCCTCGAGTATTCTAGGGTACATATCAAAAGGCCCTGGTGACTTGGAGACATCTAACTTGTCTAGGTAATTTTTAACTTGTTCTTTCCCTATTTTAGCTTTTGATCCTGTCCTGTATTTATTGCCTTCCCCTACATCAGACATCCACTCACCATCAACCTGCTCAGTGAAGACCAAAACAAAAATCATTTAGTTCCTCCGCCACTTCCAAATTTTTCTGTTATTTTACCCTCTTTGTTGAGTAATGGACCTACTCTGTCCTTGGTCTTCCTCTTGTTTCTAATGTATTTAAAAATGGTTGTTTTTTTGTTACCCTTTATGCCATCAGCTAGTTTGATTTCAGTTTTTGCCTTGCCTTTCTGATTTTAACCTTGCATAACTGTGTTGGCTTTTTTTTTTAAGTCATCCTCTGTGATTTATTCAAGTTTCCATCTTTTGTAGGGAAAAATAAATAAGAGGTCTTGTGACACTTGAAGACTAACAGATTTATTTTTTTGCATGAGCTTTCATAGAAGAAAATGCCATTTCATCAGATGCTTTGAAGACAGGGAACTTACAGAATTGGATGAAAATAAATGCAGGTTTCTTCATTTTTAGATGATTGAAAATCTCATGGTTGAGCCAGGAATGTCTCTTGCCATAATTCCTGTCCTTCCTGCCCTACTCTTTGCTCTGCAGTGGTGAGGCCACCGCTGAAATAGTGTGTGCAGTGATGGGAACCACACTTTAAGAAAGCTGTGGGCCACTCAGAGAGGTCAGAGGAGAGCCACAAAAGTAAGAGGTTCTGGAACCAGAGTCACCGGTTTGCAAGTATGAAAAACCAGGCCACCTTCTTTCTCAGGAGGGACATAGTTACCTATATAAGGCAAAGCCCTCAATATTTGGATGGTCCCAATAATAATCGGAAGTCTGATCACCCTATCTGAAAAACGTGACCTGTAAGGAATGATTGAAACAACTGGAGTTGGTAAATCACCTTTGTAGCAGGAGAGCAGGTTGAGGAAGGGCACAATGACCATCTTCAAGTAGGTTCAGTGTCCTTGAAAATCAGTTGCTTTCCATGCCCACTGAGGGCTAGACACAATACAATTAGCTTAGTTTGCAACAAGATTTAGGTTAGTTATCAAGAAAAACTCTCTTATTGTAAGGATGGTTAAGCAAAGAACCAGGCTTCCAGGTAACAGAATCCCCATCACTGGAGGTTTTTAAGAACAGTTAAGGGCAATCGGGCAAGGATGGTCTTGATGTATTTCAATCCTGACTCAGCGCAGGAGGACGGACCAGATGATCTCTTGAGGTCCCTTCCACTTGTACATTTCTGTGATTAAGAGAAAGATCTGCGGGCCAGATTTCCAGCATAGTACAGCTAACATATTGCCTCCATGAACCTTGTCTACTAAGCATTCCAGGAAGTCTCGAGCGAGACGATCTGGCCCCATGTCATTATCCCCAACACTCAGACCCACTTTTATAAAACCACCCGGCCCCTCCTGTGACTCACTTTGGAGGGGAAAAGGTGGCCTTATGATGTTTTTGCAAACATTATTAGACTGTCAAAGGGAGGTGTAAGGCAAGACTGCTGAAGAAAGGGATTTGACAAGTGTATTTATTTTAATAGAGAGCACAATTCAACCCATTTAAAAGCAAGGTGGAATCATAAATGTTTCTGGGAATCAGCCATGAAAACACTGGTATCCTTAGGCTCTCTAAAGTATAATTAAGGCAGGAGTTGATTGACTGAAGACAAATAGAACGCTAGCAATTAATGCAACTTCAGAAAAAAGCAGCCTTCTCCCATTTCTGCCCTGTTTGGTATTCACACTCAGACTGTGCTCATTTTCTCACTGGTTCTTGCACTTGGCAACCAGTAAAAATCCTGAGGGCTAGAGCGTTGTCCAGTGAAGTCAATGGCAAAACTCTGGTTGACTCCAACACAGTGAGAAATTGGATTACAAATAAAAGTCTCAGCAAGGAAAAGGACACTGCGGACGCTATGTGTTATTTTGGTTTCATTTGGTTAGCTTTCCTTCAAGTCATGGGCCAGATCCGAGGTTTGAGATGATTAACATACAGCGTCTCTCAGGACCAGAGACACAAAGCCGAGTTCAAGACATCAAGGTGCCTGCTTCATCCTCGTGTGTAATCATAAATTATAGCAGCTCTTAGCTGCTGGAGATAATCAAGGAATGATCTCACTTGGAATATTGTGTTCAGAGCTGATCGTCCATCTCAAAATAGACACGACAAAAAACAGAAGGACTTTCCCATTGCATGGCCACTAGGTATAGACCAGAGCAAGCGGCAGACTCTATTAGATTGCTTTGAAACGTCCCTGAAACAATGAATCCTGAAAGTTTAGTTAGACAAATCTCCCCAAAATGCATTTAGCTACAGGGGTTTCATGCCCTTCAAATAGTGTTGAAAACAGAGCCAGTAAGGATTTTTTAAGCCTTTTTTTCCCCCCCTTTGGTCCAAAGATACCAATTCGTTGAAACCAAAACTATTTGTGAAATGGAGCTGAGATCATCAAATTTCCACCATCAGGTGAGAAAAGAAATTTTGATGTTGCCAAAACATTTTGTTTTGCAAGTCACAAAAAGAAAAATTTCAGGTTCAAAATGAAAAGTGATTTCAAAGATAAACTAATTAGACTGAAAAGGAATTAAAAACAGGAAGAACAAAAGGTTCAAAATCCAAACAAATCATTTTTAAATGGTCCAAATGAAACATTTCAGGTGATCCACAAGGGAAAAAAGGGTTTCAAGTTCATGAATATTTTTGACCCTTTGATTTTTCATCCTAACTCAAAGTAGGAAAACTTTCAACCTTGAAAATATTCACAGAATGCAAAAGTCATGTTCCACCCCCACCTAGCTGGAAAAACTTCCTTTTCTTAAAATAATCCTACCAACAACTCTAACAAAATTAGAAATAAGGATGGGTTGCCTCTTGCATAGATAATTCAATTAAATAGACTGTGTGGACCATACTGTTTTCTCTAACATACTGCAAGTTAAAAAAAACATTGTGAGGGTAAAAATGGAGCCTACATGTTTGGTGAAACTGAAGAATCATGCAATCACCAAAGTCCTGGTATTAGTAATAATGTGTAGTAATAATATTAAATAATCTAGCTCTTCTATGGTGTTTTCCATTGGGAGATCACAAAGGTTTTTTACAAAGGGAAGTTTCATAATCCCCATTTTGCAACTGGGGAAACTGAGGCACAGACTGACGACACGGCTTGCCCAAGGTCACCCAGAAGGCCAGCGGCAGAATAAAAATAGAACCTCTGAGCACCGGGCCACACTGCCCCCAATTGTTTCTATAGGTTACACACACCTGCTTAGTGTAATACTCTGCCCCCCTCTTGTGGCACCTAGTCCACCTAGGGATTAATGAGTCTCCTAGTGCTTTTGCTAAGGAGTTGTGGCTTGTCACTCATGCAGTAGAGCGGCTCCTGCACTAAGCTTCAGAGGTCCCATGTTCAATGCTGCATGCCGACAGCCACCATCTGTTAGCATTACACACGTGCATAGTTTTATCAAAGTACTGCAATTCTGAACTTGCAGCAAAATATCATCAGGCTCCTGTTTCTGAATCATTAGTTCCAGGGGATTTCCCTCCCCTTCCTTCCCAGGATACTGCAAGAGGCTGAGGCTCTCCAGGAGGAGTGGGCCTGCTAGGAAAAGCAGACCGTCCTTGCCTGCCGGACTCTAACACTCTCATTGAAACTACTAGCCGATCTCCGAGTTCGAGAGAATGAATGCATTGACCCTGTGGTGTTATAGGCAGATTTCAGAAGCAGACACAAACGTGCTAACTGGAATTTCTGGCTTCATGGAGGAAAAATAACCCCATGTGGCTGCTAAAGTAACCTAGTAACAACCTGCAGCCTCAGAGTTACCAACACCTTCCTCAAAGATACTTGCAAGAAGGCCCACTGATGGAAAAAATAAAGCGTTAGTGCCTGACTCTACAAATTACTGTAGCCCTTTGAGCAAAGCGACATGTCCTCAGGTCCCAGTTAAGACATACCGGGTACGTTCCTGTTATGAGATTATTATGGGAAAATACTTTTATGCTACTTTAAGAAGGCGATTTCAAGTAGCATGTTTCAAATAAGGTTTTGTAATTTATAAAATCATTTCCATCACCATACAATAAAATTTAGACATTATTTAGATCATACACAGTGTTGCACTCACAAGTTTGCCCATACTCACTGGAGTGTGCACAAATTTGGACACTGGTTCCAAAAATTTGCACAAAAGAAATTTTTTGTGCACACAGCCTATGAAAAATTAGAGGCAACACTGGTGGGGGAGGGGGTAATAGGTGTCTATAAAAGACAGAGCCCAAATATTGAGACTGTCCATATAACATGGAGGCATCTGGTCACCCTACTAGGCCAGGATGTGCTAGACCTTTAAAAGAAATTGCTGAAATAGATTGGCCTGGTTCCTGATTGCAGCTCTGAGGAATGCTGGGGGTTATAGATACAGGAGAAGCCATGTGATACCCCAGATAGGCTGGGTAGAGGGTGGGCATAAATAAGATGTTTTTTCTCAGAACGAAGAAACCTTTGAGTGGGACTTCTGTCGATGTGGAAGGGGCTAAAAGGCTAAAGTAACACTCTGAAGAGGGTAACTGAGGGTTCTCTCTTAAGCCCATTTCACAGGGATATATCTGCCTATTTCCAAGCTAGGTACACGCTGTCCATCTTTACAGGGTCCAGATGCCTGGCATCTTCCAAGGGAAAGAGGCAAGGTGTGTGATGAATCCAAGAATCTCAAGATGACTCACTGCTTCTGAATACTCACAAAGAGAGACTGTGGATGTAACGATGGCCCTTTCTGGCGGCAAAACCCCTGTTTTCCCAGGGCTCATGACGAAGTAGTTTTTGTGCATCCCCCTGGTCATGGTGTCCAAACATTCCTCAAGACAGAGACCAAATACCAGATCCACTAGAGAACGCAGATCCACCACTACACTGAAAATACTTAGCCTGTACTTAAAAATTACTGCAACAAGAGGCCTTGCAGATATCTATAAAGTTTCTAGTGACTTTGTTGCATGGAAAGGACAGACCAGTCAGAGCAGAAGACCTTGAAGCTCTAAGCAATCACTGTGATTGCACTAGGGTAGCAAATAGCTTTTGACAGTTACCGGCATGAATGAGAGGAGAATCAAAAAGTTTCTAACGAGCCCCTAGTTTGCATGGGCATGTGGCACTTTTAAAGTCTAACAAGTTTATTTATCACGTTAATAATGTAACCATATTTATCACATGAGCTTTTGCAGGTGGAATCCCACTTTGTCAGATGCTTCAAATCGAAAACTTACAGTATGGAAGGGAAAAATAAATGCAGTGTGGGGGGGGTGCAGCATGATTCCCCTTGACTCGTGGGGCAGGGGGACCAAGCAAAAACCCCAATCCAGTAATTGAGTCTTTCCATTGACTTTGCTGGGGTTTGTACCAAACTTTACAGTAATTTTCTGACTGCCACAGATCTGGCAGACTGGAGCCTAGCTGCTAGCTCTATCAACTTTTCACTTTTCTCCATGGAAGAACTGGGAATCAACACAGGTGGATGACTCTAGGGGGATCACATGCTGGCACTCAGGACTGCACATCCCCAGGTCGAACTGTTATTCCTGTTGAAATTTGGTTAACACACTGGATTGGAGCTCAAGGAATGTGTTTAAACCTCACTCCCTGCCAGAGACCGACTGTGACCTCATGCAAATTACTCAATCTCTCATTGACTCTCTTGCCACACTCCCCAACACTTGTAAAACAGGGGTAACACTTAGACTGTAAGGATGTTTCTTTTAGTATCTGTTTTCACAGAACCTGGCACAGACAGGCCCCAGTCTGCACCTCTGGGGCAGTGTGTTCCATCTAATTTTTCATAGGCTGTGTGCGCAAAAAATTTCTTTTGTGAAATTTTTCGGAACCAGTGTCCAAATTTGTGCGCATTCCAGTGAGTGTGGGCAAACTTGTGAGTACAACGAAGTGTGTATGATGCAAATAATGTCAATTTCATTTTGATATGGTGATGGAAATGATTTTATAAATTACAAAACCTTATTTGAAACATGCTACTTGAAATCACCTTCTTAAAGTAGCATAAAAATATTAGCATTGTTGAATTATTTTGTGCACACAGGTTTCACAACCTGCGCACACATGCACGCGCACACCTGAGAGGGAACATAGCTCTGGGGGCTACTGTTACAATACATATTAGATCAAACTCACAGCTAAACCTCATTAATCTATTTTTCAGCAATCCCCTACCCCCTCACATTTTTCTTTAATAAAATGTCCATTTCTTATCATTCTTGTTCCACCCAGAGCAAACTCGAGCATTTGGGGATTTCTCAAACGAAATGGGAAAATAAAGCACCACATCGAAATGGGCTGACTCGTTTCCACAGCATGAGATTTATTGCAGGTGTTTTGAAGGCCGTGGTTTGCACAAAGCCTGTTACCAGAGACTTTTTGCAGCAGGGACTTTTTATGAGAACTGAAGTTCCCACTCTTTCTTTCATCCTGTAGATATGCCCAGACTGGAGAGACAAAGGTGGTGGTACAGGAAGAGCACAAGAATTTCTACCTGAGGTTGGACTTCAGGATAAGAAAATGTCCCATGTGAATTAATTGAACTCCACTGGAATAACTGGTGTTTGATTCTGCTCTCAGTCATGCTGGTGACTATCAAGAGCAATTTGGCAGATGGAGTCACACTAGCATGAGAGGAGAATCAGGGCTTCTTTGCGCAAGACGCCATACAGTGATGGTCTGTGGCTCAGATGCTCCGTTGTGATAAATGAGGATCTCCTTTGACATCAAGGAAGCAGCACCAAGTCATGCCAGTTGAGAACTTGGCCCAGACCGTGGGGCTATGCGGGACTGTAAGAATTTTCTCCCTGGTCCAAACCACTTTACTGAGGATAGCAATGTGGAGCCATGGAAAACATAGGACAGGAAAACACCCCGAACAGCCTCTCAGCCCATGTCTTGCAGGAAATACAGAGTAAAATTAATGCAGCTAGATGCTTCCAGCTCTACTAGGAACACCCCCTGAGGCGGGGTGCCCTCGCACATCTGCCAGACAGTGTCAGATGCTCTGATCCCAAAAGCTGCAGGAGCTGGGAGCCCTGAGCAAGGAGGCCCAGAACCCTGAATAAGGTGGAGCAAGGCATTGATATGAATGGCTGGCCCTTAGGAGAACCACCACTGATCATTCATGGAGGGGAGCAGTAAGCGTCAAGAGAACAAATCCCCAGAGAAGTCCATATGGTGCTAGCCCCCACTGAGGAATCGCTCCCCAGGTATTTCTGCTTGAGCAGGTGAAGGGACTCCAAGGCAGTTCGGGGGTTGTTCTTCACTGGTATGGATGTTGGGATAGACCTTGGCCTCAATGCAGACCCACTGCGTGCCCCTCACTCACAGAGGGGCCAAAAAGCTGCCTTAAGTGGTCAGCAGGGCATTTGCTTGGCGTAGAGCAAGGGTCTCAAACACATGGCCCGTGAGCCACATGCAGCCCCTAAAGCGATTTCCTGCAGCCCACAGTGACACAATCATTACAGATATTTGCAATATTGTATGGAAAGGTTTCAGTGGTGCAACCCTCAGGCTAACGCACTAATCCTCATGCAGCCCTTGGGGTGATTTGAGTTTGAGACCCCTGGCATAGAGGAAATCACCAGATGTTGCAGCTGGCTCTGTTTCCTCTCCCCTCACAGCCCCTGGCACAGGGAGTCTGGCATATCGGGTGGGGCCAGTGCACCATCACATTCAGACAGAGCCCAGTTCTATCCCCTGCTCTGTCGGTGACTATCTGTGTGACCCATGGGTGTCAGGTGCCCTAAATGCCTGAGAATTGGAGCTGTACTCTCCATGCCTCAGTTTCCCCTCTAGTAAAGTGAGGGTAACATTTCCCTACCTTACAGGGCTGTTGTGAGGATAAATACACTAGAGTTGTGATGCACTGTGCTAACAGGGGCTATATAAATAGATACGGCATGAGTTATGCTTTTGCTGAAAATGATCAGATGTTACCTGAATAATTCCATTTTACTGGAGATATTTGCTGAGAGGCAAAAAACAAGATGTTCCACTTTCACTTTTGCCTGGCAGAATTCAGATTTTTGCTTGACACATCTGCAGGACTTGCCAGAAGAAATTCCTAACTCGAGCATATTTTAGAGAGCTAAATAAACACTAACATGAACAAACAGCCTTAAGGATCACTGTTTGGGTTCAAGACCCTGGGGTTTTATAGAGCAATTTTTTTCTTCCTGAAAACTTCAGTTAAGCCAAACTTCATAGTCTGATACCCAAGCTGAAAAAAAAAAAAGGAAATGCGTTGCAATGAAAAATGCTAATAAATCTATAGTAATTCTTTACAGGTGCATTGCATTAGCATTTCTTTCCCTAAAGTACCCGAGTTGTTAAAATGCAGCCACTTCTGGAATGGATAAACATCAGCCAGTGAGCACAAAATTTAACATATTGGCTAATGTGATGATGTGCACCACTGCCCCTCACTGGCGGGAACATCAGACCTCCAACCGCATGTGCTAGGCTAGGGTGTCGCCAGATCACAGTGGGCACAAATGTTATGAACTCTAGTGTTAGTAGAAAGGGAAAAGGTTCTTCTTTAGCTCAAGTGATGAGAGATTATGATTTTGGAGCAAAGTTCTGGGTTCTAGTTTAGCTGCTCACGAGGCAGAGCTGAAAACCATGAAGTTCATGCAGCCGTGGAATCAGTCTGCTACATAAGAGGTAGGGGTGAGTAACTTTTAGCTAAGAGCATTGGTGAAAATACTACTTCTATGGAGAAGGTGGTGGGATATGTCTTGTTTATTACAGCCTTTCTTGTGCTATAAAAACATTTTTTAAAATAGATATTTATCTTCCATCAAACAGCTTTCCTGCCAGTGCTTTCTTCATTTAATTATATATTACAACAGACCTGTGGAATAGATATAGTGGTAGCCAGTCATCCACCCAGGGAAAAGGGAAGGGCACTGACTGGACACACAGTTTGCACAACTGGGTGTAAATCTGTTCTACACCTGACACACTAACAATCCCTTAGTGTGCTCCCATCTACCCCACTTTGGAACAGGAGTAAATTAAAGAGTAGACACTAAGGCTAAGTAGGCACTCGGAGCTGGCAGTGTGATCCCCAGCTCACACAGAAAATATTTGCGCTAGCTTTCATCATGTCAGCTCCAAGTGTAGACACCTCAGTCCAGAAGAGGTGAGTGTGAGGGTAAATGTACGCCCCAGCTTGCCCCGTATGGCTAGTACAGATCACACAATGAGTCAGTGACAAAGCAGGGAATGGAACCCAGGAGTCCTGACTCTCATGTCTGCTCTAACCACTAGACAAGCTCTGCCAAGGCTGAATTATGAGCAAGGACAAAACTTATCTTCAGCTTCTAAACAGAGACCTCTACCCCTTAAGTGAAAGGAGCATCTCCACTAGCTAAAGGCAATATAAACACCACCACTAGATCTTCTACAGCAGTTTTCACCAGCAGATCTCAATGCACTTCACAATTAACATATTTATCACAACACTCCTAAACTGTTTGTTTCATCTCTGCAACAAAAAGACCAGTGTGTCAGTGGTCTTCAATTCCTGCTATTCAGCTTGTGCCATGGCCCTGGGTCCAGCATGACTCAAGCAAAGTCTTTTGGTTCCTTACAAGGCCTCTATCTGTGTGATATAGCCCTCCCAAACTGAAACAGGGCTCTTCTAATCCAGCCACAGTTAGATGTGTACATATTCACATCCACAGCTGGCATACTGCTTTTGTTGAATTTCTTAGCCTCTTTATTAAAGTAAGTTAAAGCCTAGATTCTCAGCTCATGCAAATATTAGAGCTGAGTAAAAGTCAGGAGTTAGACCCTGCAGGAAATTCTGCAATTTTGGATTGGGAAAAAAAATCTGAAAAAAATTATATTTGGACATGTGGAAAGTTTAGGGTCTAGTCAACCTTAATCTTTATGCCTGCTTGAACTGCTGCAGTGGGACTTAAAATTCCAGGTTCAATTTTCCACATATAGTCCCCTAGCTAGACTTCATCTCCCATAAGACACCATATCCCCTGCCTACAGTTTTGTTTCAGGCCCAACTAAACCTAACAAGTTCAGTTCAGTTTTCCTGGTCAAAAATTCTGTAGAAGTAGACCTTTTTCCATAGAAAAATCTGGTTTCAACTGCACCCTTCCCCTACTTGCCCCCCAAAGGAAAACACCTCCTCTAGAAAGATAATTAAGTTTTCCCTTGAGGGGAGCATTCACCAGGAACTCTACAATGCTCAGCAAGTGAGCTGATCTACTTTACTCCCACAGTGAAGTAGGTTTGCACTAATCTAATTTTCTGCTCCCCAAATCATCCACAGACCTCAGCCTCATGCTTCTACCAACCCTTCTTATTTAGCTCAATCCTCCACCAACTACTAATATACACACAGACTTAACAGTCCCAGGGTCCCATTGCTACAGCCATACAGCAAAGACTGCTCACCCCCTACCACAACTGCCCCCTAGACTAACTTTTTACCCTCTGTGGGGTCTGTCTTGCAAGCTTTTATGGAGCCTGGGTCAACAAGCTCCACAGTTGCTCCTCATCAACTCATCTTCTGGAAGGTTTATACAGCCTGCACTTACCCACCCCACCCCTTCCAATTAAGGAATCTGAATCAGTCTGTTGGTTCCTAGCACTCTGTCACCCAGTTGTTTTTCTGTTGGGGAGTTATTTTGTCTTAGATATAAAGGTTCTTGCTTACATAGGCTCCAACCTTTGCATTACAGGGATTGCTGGAAAGAAGAAGGTTTTGCCTATGAGGATAGAGTAGCTACTGTGAGGAGGGTAGTGAGAAATACTTAAGAAATATCTCTTTACCTTTATCAGTCTTTTCATTTTGGGTGATAACTAATAGGTTAGCAAACTCTGAGCAGTATATGTGAATCTTCAGTATGCAATTCAGCCTAGATAGCAATGTCCTTTTGCTCCCTATCACATGGGTGCACCATCCTCTATCCCAGCAACTAGTGACCTCTCAATCCCCAGGGTATCTGTAGGACACATCCATCCCCACTGATAAATTTACACAGTTTGCATAATCTGTTCAGATTGTCCAGAATTTCTTTTAATTTTAAAGAAACAAATGATTCCTAATCTAGTTGAATCAAAAAGGTTTGCAAATGTGACCTGGGTGTAAACAACACCGTGAAGTCTGCCTGAGTCTCCTGAGAGCTTGAGGCTCGGAAAAATGAATTCTGCTGCTCTTACTTGGAGCAATAGCTCTAATGGCCAACAGCAGTTTAATGTCAATCTTAATTGGATGGCTAATCACTTTAGAAGTGGGAGTAAATTCTGTGGGGTGTGAGAATGGATAGTAGCTGTAGGGAAGATCAGGGGAAGAAACTGGAGAGGAATGAAGGAAGGGAAATGGCAGAAACAGCACTGGTTTTAAATAGGTGAAAGTATCTACCTAGTGAGTAGAACTGGGAAACTAATGATATTTTTGATTTCTTGGCAATTTTGAGAATTTTTTTTCTGATTAAACAATATGGTTATTAAATATTTGCATGACAGTGTTGAGAACCCTCCTCCCATGCACCAGGATCCCATTATGTGGCACTGTTCAAAAACAACAAAAAGAGAGCCCTGTCCCAAAGGAGTCTACAGTTTATTTAGTTTCAACAACACTGAACAGATTTGTTTTGAAATAGGCCAATTAAATACAACATCATAAAAAAGGAAGGAAACTTTGAAATGAAGTCATTTTAACAACCCCCTCCCGCCTGCCATGATGTGTCTTTTAAAAAACCATTTAAGTGAAGCATTTTGATTTTTTTTCAGAACTTCATTTTTTTTCCACCTGAAACAATGGGTGAAATCTGCATGAATTTCTGAGATGGTTTGATGTCACCAACTCTACATTTTTCACTGGAAATAGTTACAGTTGAAAAAATACTCCTCGTGTACTTACAAGTGATGTTTGATGCAACAGTATGTCATTGAGCAACTAAGTGCTCTGGGACTAAGAGCTGTGGCAGGACACAAGGACCATACTCATTCCTGGTCTTTATGCAGGCCATCAACTCACATTGGTGGGACCTCTGCTGAGGATGGAGGACCTCAAGCTCATCTCTAGAAATGCCTCCACTACAATATCACACACTGAGACTGGACAGGCCTGAAGGGGGAATGAGAAACCTGGCAGCGACCACCCAAGTTTCCCCAAAAGGCTGCAGAACAAAAATCCTTCTGTACAAGAAGAGCTCAAGCCAGAGGTCAGAGCTAAGCCAGAAGTTCAAAGTCAGCAGGAGGAAATGTGATGCTTCCTCCTGAGATGTCACAGGGGAGAGTGGCTGACTGCAAGATATTAAAGGCTCTGGCGGTGTAGTGGCCATTTATGTGCAAGCACTAAGGAACGTCTGATTCCAGCCTGCCAATCAGCTGAACAGGAAAAAGGGTGTGGTTGTGTAATTTTCTGTGGCATTATCTGCTGGAAACTGGACTCTAGTTGCTCTGCAGACTCAGGTGGCCATAAAGCTGCCCTGATGCCCTTGCTGAGGTCGCATAACCTACCTGGTTAGCAAAATGGAAATAGAGGCCCTGGTTTAGTCAGACTAGGTTGGCTTGCGGGGGTACCACAGGTCTCGAATGCATGAGAGTAAGCGCACATCCAGATTTGCAGTCAGTGTTTTCCCTGCGGGGCAGAAAGTACAGCCCAGAAATCTGTAGGCTCCATTACCACCTCCTGACATTTCGCTGAACAAGCCACAGGGACTGCAAGTGTCTGACAAAGTGGGATTCTCTCCCATGAAAGCTCCTGCGATAAACACATTTGTTAGTTTTTAAAAATGCCACAAGACTCCTTGTTTTGCAGCGGTTGGTAGCACAGGCCAATACACACAGTCACTCTGTGGTGATCTCACTGGTTGTGATGTGTCACACTCCCTTCTCATTGTGCAGCTCCGCATCATGCACAGATTAAGTGGTGTGCAGGCCAGCTAACAACACATCTGAAGACCAGATGAGATCACTGTGTTCATCCAAATGACCACCTTTGTGATATGGCCAGGAAAATTTGCACACTTTGGCCATTGTAGAAGGAGGCACAAGAGGATGACTGGTTTGCTGGCTCAAACACATTTGAAGATCTGGTGTCCTCCTGCTAGTGGACGGCAGGCAGGGTGGTAATTTCTTGCATAAGTCATGCCCCTTCTTTCACTTAGATCTTCCCCAAGCAGTTAGTATATTTAGTTTCACACATACTCCTCTGCGTGCCAAGCCCTGCAATGAGGATCATTTTGATGACCCGTTGTGTTAGCTAAGGGCTAGACTGTGTCATTGAAGTGCAGGCCTGGAAATTCAGTGGGCGCTGCAGGTGCCTGGCATCTCTTAACATCAGGCCACCTGTATTTAGGTGGCTAAATATAGGAGACTGATTTTAGGCACCCAAGTCTGAAGTGTTGTTGAAAGGATGGGTGGGGCAGATTCTCTTAAGTCCACTTGGCTTAATTGCATGGAAAATGTCTGGAAACAACAACTCCCAGCAATTTCAAGCTTATGATTTTTTGGGACTTGATTCAATTTCACATTTCAGGGCCAATATTGCTCTCAAACGCATTAGGACTTGCACTGAGGAACACATCGTAAGGCACAATCTGGCTCTGTAGATTTAGGACAATAGAGTCTGCCACCCTTTATCCTTTTAAGGGATATCTTGGTGTTTGAAGAGCTCCACTCATTGTTTGAGAATGGTGTTGGAGTTTGAGGCTGGGAAAATAAACCATTGCATTCTGGCATCCTCACTGGTATTAAAACAGGCTTTCCAGGAATTGGCTTATAATTTGTGTTGAAGATGCTTCATGTTGGTCAGAAGCAGCTTTTTAAATATATTTGCTCCTAGCAATTTTCATAAAGTGCAGGCACATGGAACGAATTGCACATGAAAAATAGAAAATGACCTCTGACCTGCCCTCCATGCAATGATAGATGATCACCTCAGAATCCAAGTGGCTCTGGTACCCTGTCAACATGGTGATCTGTTATCACATGCCAGATAAGTGTGGCTGGGGGTGACTGTTAGTCTTAAAGTGCCACACAACTCCTTGTTGTTTTTTTACTGGATAGCTGTTAATCTCAGCAGGTCTTGAATAATGTAACAAAGTTTGAAAAATGCTAATTAAACCAGGGGTGCCAAACTCAAATCAGCACGAGGGCCACATGGGACTGGTATGTTAGCCCAAGGGCTGCACCACTGAAACCTTTTCATACAATGGTATTGCAAATACTGATAGTGATAGTATTGTTGCAGGCTACAAGAAATAACTTTAGGGGCTGTATTCAGCCCTCAAGACACCAGTTTGACACCCCTCAGTTAAATGTTGGCTTGGCACTATGTTTACTATTGTTTAAGTGGTTGAAATAGACTGCATTTCTTGCTGCATGACAAGATTTGACATAACTGTTGACCCTTTTGACCCAAGCCCTTAGCCCACATTTCCTTCCACCTGGGCCTTGGTTCTGACTGCCATTGCTTCTTCCCCATGAGCCACACTTTTTCCTGTTATCAGCCCTCAAGATGGCCTGCATAAAGCTCCAGGCCCTTCTCCTCCAGCTTCCTACTCCTCTCTCTCTCCTTTCTACATCAGGCCTCTTATTTTTGCAGACCTTCTCTCTCTTTCCCCATTTGCTTCCCCATCTTTCATCGTCTCCAAGCTGACTGCCGCTCATTGTGCTATTAATGCTCACCATCGTGCCTGCAGGTCAGTCCCACCACTACTGGCGCAGAAGTCAGAGTTAGGACAACATGCACTAGACACATAGCATTTGGAGGGCTAGATCATTCCAAGCTCTACCGTCATCCATGAAAACTGGTTCATCCCTACTATTCGGCACACAGATGCAACCTGGGGAAGGACGGAGAACCAGGACTGAATCCACGGGGTCGGCAGCCGCTTTGAGGGGGGCACCAGAATGAAATGGGGATGCAGCTGAGAAGGGCACGTCCCCCGGATCACTCAGTGACGGTGTCTATGACGTATAGCCCCTACACACTTTCTCCTCTGCATCCTCTGCATGAGGAGGAGGTTTGTGGAAGCCGGACACACAATTAGGCAAGCATGCTGGTCGCAGAGCTGACATGGGTCCTGTAAGACACTAAAGACAGAAGCTCTCAGATTTTCACTGGAAATCTGCCACCAGACTGCCCCATACAAACACACACCCACGTTCACCAGTTCTCCCTTATCTGTGCTCACGGGAAGAGCCACAGAGAGGAAAAGCCAGAGGAGTCTAACATGCTCGCTTTCTTGTGTGCTTTTCTATCCCCACTCCCAAGGGCTCAGCTGCTGTAAATATGAACCTTTCCCACTGACAGGGAAAATCCCTGTGGGATCTTTACAAATAGTTATGAAAGCAACACTAGCTTGCCTCTCCCTGACACCTGCCAGGAGCTAGAAACCCCCTTCCCAATCCACTGGGGGTGGGCAATGGGATTGCAATTGCTCCTGCAATTCCTCAGCTGTCAGAGTTCCCACCCAGACTCCCAGCATCTCCCCACCCTACCTCCCTTCAGTCAGGACTTGCTGCCATGGAAATAGCTAAAAAGGAATCGAGGTAACATTGCAGAATATAAACAATAGAGGCCTCCCCCTTGAGCCAAGAGGAAGACAAAACTTTGGGGTGTCCCCCCCAAACACATGACAGCTGTTACTCCTTGTTTGGTTCACCCATCTTCGAAGCATCTGACGAAGTGGGATTTTGCTTTCAAAACAGCTCATGCAAAAAATAAATCTTAGTCTTTAAGTGCCACATGACTCCTTGGTTTTTTTGTTTTCGGTTTTTTGTACTGAACTAAACTAACCTGGCTACCTCTCTGGAACGTAGAACATGAAGGGTTTCCAAGATGGGGACAAATTCAGAAACCACAGATGTTTGCTTTTGATCATTCCCCCAAACACTGAAACTATCAGACACGCTTTGAACCCCCATCCCACAGATGTAGACAGGAAAGTTTTTTTTTTTAAAAGAAAAGATTTTTTGGTTTTGTTTGGATTGTGATTTGCAGTGTCAGGCAAGGGTCTTGAAAGCTTCCGGACATTCAAAAATGATGTTGGTGACTGATCTTGTTTCTGTCATGTGTCTCTCATTTAGAAGGATCCCAAGCACATTTTGTGCTTAACAAACTGATCTCCAATCCAAGGGCAGAGCCACGTTCATTTCCAACAGTGATCAGAGGGGTCAGGAGTGAGACAGTTAAACAGCTGGATAATAAGGGTGAGCTGGAGTTTGATCCTCCCCAAATGAATGGGATCGTTTTTGCAATACATGAAGACAGCAAGTGGGAAAACTACTGCTTCCAAGAATCGGGATAATCTGTGCTAAAGACTGGCCCTTTATCGTGGCCCTTCCTCCCCAGAAACTAGCCCTTACAGCAACATCTCCAGGCCTCTTGGTAAAATCACACAGGAATAAGCTTGTGATTTCTGTCCTTTTGTTTGGTGGTGCTGGTGGCCACCTGGGAAAGACAAACTGTCTTCTCCCTGACAGCTCCTCTTGCTGCCTCAGCCAGGAACCAGGAAGTGCAATGAAGTACAAAATTGGTGACAAGGAACTTTTTTTGTAGTTCAGATAAGATGTGAAGCTACATTATACCATGTTACAATGGCGTCGTCATTACAGGCTATGTCTACACCTACGGTGACCTACATGTAGAACATGTATGTTGCAAAAAAAGCAAGGGGTCTTGTGACACTTAAAGACTAACAGATTTATTTGTCGCATGAACTTTCGTGGGAGAAAAAGCCCACTTTGTCAGATGCTTTGAAGAGGGGGAACTTACAGAATGGGAGGAAAATAAAAGCAGGGGAGTATAAGACATGGGATCAGGTCATACTGCAACAGCAAATCAGAGCATTTGTAAAGATTCAAACTCAGGGAAACAAAACGTAGAGGAGGGTGAAGTCAAATTACCTGTTATAATGGGAAAAGAATCCATAGTCACGATTCAGCCCTGCTTTCACACAATCTAATCTGCATATTAATTCAATTCCAGCTGTTTCTCTTTGAAGTCTTGACGTCCCATTGATTTTCTTGAAGACCATTGTATGTTGCAGGCCCCTGGCATGAATGAGTCAAATAAGGATGCGCCAGAACCTTAGATATCTATTCTTTATGGCTCTCTAACAGCCAAGGAGCATCTCTCATGTCTACACTGAGGCAGAAAAAGACTCTGATGCGGGAGAAGCAGAGGAGAGAGACTCCAGTGCAGGGGGACTGCCCAGTCTCTCTCTCCAATGCCTCCCTGTCCTGGAGCCTTTCCCTGACATGTGTAACCACACACCACAATGTGGATGCACTCACTTTTCACTGCGGTATGTTGTTCATAGCTCCACACAGGTATAGACAAGGCCAGCATTGTGGTCATTTTAACAAGAGCATCAAACCTTTTATATAATTTTTAAAAACTCATGAAAAGGGCAAAAGGCAAACTGGAATATAAACTTTGTGCATTTTCTGAATTCTTGCAGAAAATATGAGTGAATAATAAGGGATTAAAAATCACACACATATGCCTTTTTTTTTTCCAATTTTTTGCTAGCTGGTCTCTCTCCCTTTACTTTCCTTCCTTGTTGCAACACTGATGATGTGCTGTCCTCTGTTCCCAATGGCCTCGTGCTCATTCTTACCACCAGTGACCACGTAGGTGGTTCCAGAGGGCCAGCCGTGTTAGTCTACGTCAGTGAAACAAACAAGGAGTCATGTGGCACTTAAAGACTGACACATTTATTCATCCAATGAGCTTTCGTGGAAGAAAAGCCCACTTTATCAAAACTCCTTGAAGATGGCCATAGGAGGTGTTGCTCTATAGAGCATTTTAAAATCTTGCACCATAAGCGCAAGTTTGAGTCACTTTTTTCCCCTGCTTCTAAGCCTTTGGTTGGATGGGATATATCCTGAGGTGACTTTAACTGTTCCGAAAAGTCATTTGTGGTGGTTGAATTCATGTTTGCTTTCAGCACTTAGAGCTAAGACAGTGAATAGATGGGTTGCCTTGAAATTGCGCTGTTCCAATGTGCGATAATTAGTTCAAGAAACAAGGCAGCAGTTAGTGATTTTGATCTGGTTGTGTCCTGCTGCCGAGGACATTGAAACAGGACAAGGCACTAATGCAAAACTGAATGAGGGCTAATGGCCAGAAACAAATGAGGTTCTGGTATCTGGGAATTCAGCAAGCACAGTTTTGACTAAAACCCAGACCTTGGTAGGTATATGGATGTCTAGCTCCTGACAATATTTGCATACCTAAATACCTCTGAGGACAGGGCCTGAAAGCCTCACGACTTTACCCACTTTGCCTGAAATCTCCAGGTGTGCTTTATAAGCCTCTTAATAGGGTAGCAGTCTTCAGCTCAAGAGTGTAACTTTTGCAGTCGATGCCATCTGCTGTCTGGACAACCCTGAGGGACTCCTTGTTAAAACAACTCTGAAGCAGTAAAACCATATGTGCAGCTTTACAGCCCATGGAAGGAATTATAATAATTTAAGCAATAAGGAGACTTGCTTCATGTTGGCACAATAAGCTTTTGGTATACAAGGGACCCTGATTTCAAATGAAAGCTGCTGCCCAGGGAGAGTTGAGCAAACTGTGGGCCCGATGCTTCTCTGGTGTAAATCAAAGTAGTCCCAGTGACTTTGATAGAGCAATGTGGATTTTCATCAGCTGAGAATCTGACTTTATTTGCTGATTTAGGCTCATGGAGAAACTGGTACATCTCCCTTCCACCAATATCACCCGGCAACAAGATCAAAAAATCTCCCAAGAACTGGCACTAGCCACAGCCTTGCCACCAGGGAAATCCAAACTTCTCTTACCCCAGGAGACAAGGGCACCATCTGGCAGAGTTCGGTGACTTGACGTGAACCACAAATTTTCCCCAGAGTCTTGCAAGTGGAATCAGAAAATGTAGGATGTCTTGCATCCTTGGCTGTTCAGGCTCTCCTTCAGAAAGTCACCGAGTCAGGGGCTGGGGAAACACCATGGACAGCCATGGAAATGAGTGAGATGAGTGGTGGCTCTAGCATGGTTGCTAAATGGCCCCACAAGGCCAGGCAGTTTGAGCAAGAGGGCTGCCATCAAGAAGACTTGGATTCTGATCCCATGGTTTACAAGACACTTAACCATCTTGTGCCTGTTTCTTCCAATGTAAGTGATATTAATCTACTGCTGCTCAGGGATGAAATTTATTCAGTGTTGATGTGGAGTGTAGGGAAGTGGTATTGCCAGGCTATCCGCTCAATAGCCATCTGAAGAGCTCTGGTGTATGTGTCATATTCAGAAAAAAGCAAGGAGTCTTGTGGCACTTAGACTAACAGATTTATTTATCTCATGAGCTTTCATGGGAGAAAAATCCCACTTCATTAGATGCTTTGAAGAGTCTGATGAAGTGGGATTTTCTCCCATGAAAGGCCATGTGATAAATAAATCTGTTAGTCTTTAAGCACCACAAGACTCCTTGCTTTTTTTTTTGCTTTGCTAGACTAACATGGCTGCCTCTTTGGAACGTATCATATTCAGTATTCCTACTTGCTATATGACTTTAGCCAAGTCATTTCACCCTCATCTTGTTGATTTATGAGATAAGCGTTCAAAAGACCAACCGTGTAAAGCACTTAACAGGCCTTGGATTGGAATAGTGTTAGCCCCAGTTCTTGGTTTGTTTGAAAAGCCACTGTCCTACCATGGGGGCCTCTTGCTTGATTCACTTATGAGGTTGGCATCTAGGGTTAGAGGCATCCTGGTTGGGGATGCACAATCATGAGAAATAGGCGGTCACCCCACCCAGTGAAGCAGTCTGGAAAGCCTGGTTTTCTGCTTTGGTTTGCACCAGCATCTAGGAGTCTCAGATATTGACTGGGACCCCATTGTGCCCTGCGCTGTACAAGCAACAACAAAATGTCCCCTGCCCAGAAGAACTTAAACTCATTGCTGTTCTGTGCCTCTCCACTTTCCATGAATGCCTCAGCGTCTGTTCCCTCAGGAATCGAATTATTGCTTTATAAAACAGACGCATTGATGTCGCCTAACTGTCTGAAGCCCATAAACTGCAGGGGAGAGGGCCGGGTTCCTTATTTTCCCCTGGGTTGTTCTGCTGGTGAGCACCTGGCAAAAGCTAAAAAGAAATGGGACCCTTCCCTATTGGATGCATGAAAAGCCCAAGGCTGAAAACTAGTGGGGGAAGGCAACCTAAGTGGCTGAACTTCTTTGAACCACAGAAAATGGTTCTGTGGGCCCCTGGGTTGAAAAGTGTGGGACGGTTCCAATTTTAGCTGAACTTCCCTGGATTGGGGGGGGCCTAGGCTTCATATGGAAGAGGCGAATTTCCTCTGCAGTTGTGTGGTGCGTATCTACCTGCTGCCCACTTAAATTCCTCGATCTTGGTTTGGGGTAGGCTCTGCAATGACCGTCCCCACTCCTGGCAGGGAGACACTGTCTTCCAAATGGGGCAGGAGCAGAGATGAGTCCATGCAAAGGTCCTTCCAGGAGCTGTTGTTTGTACCCACAGGACACCTTGCATCCAAGGATGAGCTGTGAACATGAGGCAGGAAGATGGTGGAGGTGCCATGGCACTGAGGTGAAATGACTTGCCAAATCTGTGGCAGAATCAGGTATTAAACCCAGCTCTTGCAGTTGTGTGCTTTAACCACTCCACCGTGCTGCCCCTGTGTGTCTGAATATTAGTGGGTTGATCCTAAGAGGTGCTGAACATCAGACTATGATGGGGCAGAGTTTAATTGCAGTAAACTCATTGACATCAGTGGAATTGCACCCATTAACACCAGCTGAGGTTCATCATTTATCGCCTACAAATGTCTATATTTAGCAATCTCAAGGAGTCACCAAGGCTTAATCAATCTCTACCTGCCTTGATATCAATAAGCAGCTGCTTCCTCGAGTTAGCTGATTCCATATCACATCCAGCCAGAATATTAATCCCAGAAACTCAATATTTGCTTAAGATAAAATGTCCTCTCAAGAGACCCGTGGGCTGGAAGCCCAGCGCTACATTATGCATACGAACGAATAGGAAACGCTCCTTTCCATAGCTCTGCTCCAAGGTGGGATGAATGGAGGAAATGGAGAAAAGATTGGAAACGGGGGGAGGAGGGGCAGATCCAGAAATGTTGCTGTGGAAAGAAAGCGTTGGCTGTGTGGAGGAGGAGAATACAGAATGAAGCTAGATAACCTTTCGGCTTAAGTCAGTCAGGATTTTTCCAAGGCCTTCCCTGCAGAAAGCGAAAAGCTGACAGGCTATGTTTACACTTACAAGTTATTTCAAATTAAGGAGGCTTAATTCAAAATAATTTATTCCTTGGCCAACAAGGCATTTTATTATATCGAATTAAGTGGTTCCTTACTTGAAAATAAGGAACTGCTAATTTGATAAAACCTCTGTTTACTTCGAAGTCTCACTGCCTTTGAAGTTATTAGTTTGAATTAAGCCATTTTAAGCCATAGAATAGGCTTGATTTGAGCTAATTTTCCTATTCTTTTGCCTGTCTTCCCCTATTTTGAATTAGTGTATTGAAGTCTCTCTACTTTGAATTAACAAAGCCCACTTTATTTTGAATTAGAGACTTCAGAGGACTCCTAATTTGAAATAATAACTTTGATTTAAATCCAAAGAAGTTATTTCAAATTAACTACTTCAAATTAATTTTGTAAGTGTAGACACAGCCACATGGTCCATGTGTCCAAAGCCCATGTTCTCATTGAAATATTTTATTAATTGCAGGTATGCTTAGGGGCCCAATCCATCACCACCTGAGCACTGCACAGACGCAAAGGCAAAGACAGCCTCAGACCAGAAGAGCTTGCAGCCTAAATAAAGGCAGGCAGAGGAAATACTAATTCTCATTTACAGATGGGGAGCTGACACACAGAGACTAAGTGACTTGCCTAGGGTGGCTCAGGATGTTTGTGGCGGAGCACAGACTGACCCCTGTACTCCAGGGCCCAGACTTAGTGCCCAAACCACTGGACAGATTAAGCCTCTCATCTAATGATTTGCCCCAGGTCACACAGGAGGTCAGTGGTCAAGGCAGGAAGTTAACCCAGATCCTCCAGTGCCCCAACCAGAAGGTCATATTTCCCTTCAAGTCACTATCAGAAAGCCTCTCTTCTCCATATGAGAACAGATGTGAATCACTCATTCACACACACAGCTGAGAAGATGCAAAGATCTTGGGCATGCAGGCAGTTGTCTGAATTTCAAGATGAGCCCTCCAGGCATGAAAATGTGGAGACATGGTTCATGGGAGGTTATCAACTGTAAGGCTGTTTCTCCTCCTCCGTGTGTTCCCAGCAGTACATGTGTATAGGCTCCAAGCTGTCAAACACAAGAGTGGATATCTGGAGGGAGGTTTTACTCAACAATCCCTCGTTTGAATGTTTTTACGCTGTGAGGAATCCAGGCTGATCTGGAGGAACAACCAGCGGCAATGAAATTATCACTTGATTCAATAATCCTTTGTGTAGCTAATGAAGGGCGAAGGAGGAAATTGCTCAACCTGTTTAGACTAAGATGGGATGTTTCTCCACGTGCTGCTGATATTCTCCTGAGCAACAGAGGGCCAAGGCCATGTGAATAAGCCAACATAAAAACCTATACTGTAATAAGTGACCCTGAACTAAGGGCACCAGGTGGGCTGGGATTGCTCTGTCTCTCTCTTCCACATCTGAAAAAAGTGGGTTGGAGCCCACAACAGTTGATGCCCAAAGAAATCTGTTAGTCTTTAAGGTGCCACAGGACTAGGGTTACCAGATGTCAGGCAAAAAGAGGACACGTCCTCCTTTTTACCTTCGTATCCTCTGTCTGGCAGGCATTTTAAAATACATGGTTTTGTCTGGCTTTTTACTTATAGGGATTAAAGTCTGCTGGAATGCCATGGAATACCTTATTTTTAGGGGAAAGCATTCCAGGGCCCCCTAAAAACAGAAGAGTATTACATTAATACTCCGTTTTCTCCATGTGTCCTCCAATGTCCTCCTTTTCGTACATCCCTGTCCTCTTTTCCAGGCGTTGGTACCTGGTAGCCCTAGACAGGACTCTCATTTTTGCTGTACACAGACTAACATGGCTACCCCTCTGGAAATTCCTCATTTAAGGAGATGGCAGATAAGCAAAGAATAACACCCCCCACTGACCCATGCAGAAGCTGTATTATATGGACCCATCAAGCCCACAGTGGCCAGAAAGTCAGTGGCTGTTGATATCAAAGGGAGCTCAGGGGCCTCTCCGTGTTGTAGGGCTAGGTCTATAAATGTGCCCTTGTGTATAATCATAAGGATTGAAATAGTCCATCTAGCTAGCCGTCCTTCCTCCAACAGAGGCCATGGCCTGGTATTTCAGAGGATGAAGGTTGCATAATTTTCTGTCATGAACTATTACATGGGTTTTGGATCAGACCCTGCAGATTCCCTGTGGATATGAGGGTGGGCAAGGTTTCTGGAGGACAGCAGCTTACCGACTGGGGAGCTGGAGGGGGTCCACCCCGGTTGCTGGCCTACGGTCAGATGCCAGCCAGGCCCTTCATGATGGGTGCAGGAAGCTCTGAGGGGCAACTAGACGGAGCCTGGGGGCAGGCAGGAGGCAGGGAGCTGTAGTGATCAGTAGGAGGAACTATCCCATCCACCTCCCGCTATTCCCTGGCTATGGGGGGTGAAGCTGTCCCACCCAGCAAGGAGAGCCAATGCCAGACCCATTGCACTGTGGGGCTGGAGCGGTGGGTGCTGTGCAGCAGGTAACTGAGGGGGGAGCAGTGGCAGAGCCCAACGTTAGCCAGATTCGACTTCCACCAAGTATGTCTACACTGGAGGCTCTGTTAAGTCAACCCAACAAGGTGAACTTTAAATCGACTTAAAGTCTATGGCTATGTCTACACTTACAAGTTGTTCTGAATTAAGGAGGCTTAACTCATTCCCTGGCCAAGGACGCATTTTATTATATCAAATCAAGTGGGTCCTTCATTCGATATAATAAAACCTCTTTTTACTTCGAAGTAATTAGTGCAAATTAAGCCATTTTAAGCCATGGAATAGGCTTAATTCAAACTAATTTCCCTATTCTTTTTCCTGCCTTCCTTTATTTCAAATTAGAGAGTCTAGTGAAGACTCTCTACTTCAAAATTAATAAAGCCCACTTTATTTCAAATTAGAGAGTCTTCACTGAACTCCTAATCCTAAATAATAACTTTGAAGTAGTGCCAATTCAAAATAATAACTTCAATTTAAATTCAAAGTAGTTATTTTGAATTAACTACTTTGAATTAATTTTGAAAGTGTAGACATAGCCTACCTTATTAAGTCGACTGAGAGAGTCCACATTGAGAACTCCAGCTGACTGCCTGTGTCCACACGGGCAGGTGCCAGATCGACCCTTCTTGTTGTTCAGGGATTCTTGGGGGGTCCCTGGAGGCCAATTGGGTCAATTTAAAGGATTTCCCCATCTACATAGGCTTAAGTCAGCTTAAGTGTTAAGTTGACCTTGAGATGATTTTATTAAGTTAATTTAAGGAAGCACTTGTGTCGACTTATAAAAGCCCAGTGTGGCTGTGGGGGTCTGTAGGTCGACTTAACCTTCCTTAAGTCAATCTAAGGCTCCAGTGTAGACGTACCCAGTACCATGAGTACCCAAAACTCCCTGGAGAGCAGGAGGAGCAAATCGAGCCCATAGGTACAGAGGCAGCCAGGGCAAGCACTATGTGGAGGGAGCTGAGGATCCCTCCAGCCCAGCACAGGATGCCTGGGGGGGGGCACAAAAGCAGTGATTGCCCCTGGGCACTAGAGACCCGTGATACGCCACCACTTGAGGTGGAAATTCCTTCTGTGTGAGCTGATTTATCCATTCCTGATGGACACAGATTTTGCAGTATGAAGGGGTCACTTGTGTCAACATGAATTTCTCTTTCCAAAAGTCCCTTGACAGCAACAAATTCAGGCTGAGATGCTCAGAGTGGGAGCCAGAGCTTTTGCCAGGGCCGGTGTGAGATGGTGAAATGACCTCCTGCAGCAACTTTCAACCACCGCACAAACCTCATCACCTTCCAATCCAAGTGCCAGGCGCACTTTTGTGACCTGACTACCCACATAAACCACAGAGCAGTGCATGCACACACATGAACAACCCTATAAAACATGTTTCTCCCCCTGGGCAGAGGATGAGAGAGAGTACAAACCATGTGTAATAAGTGGTAGTTACATCACTTACTGTTAGAGAGTTCAAAAACTACGCTGATGACACAAGGCGAGAACCTATGTAAATTAGGTACAAGAGAACAGAACTCCCCTTTTCTATTGGTAACTAATGGGATTTGGGCATCCAAATCCATTAGCTGGCTTGGAAGGACTCAGCCTAAAATTCTTATTGGCTCCCCCAAATTTCAGATTTCCAGATGTCACCAGGCCTTTTTGATCTGCTAATTGAACTTGAGACTCTCAGAGGAACAATCTTCACTGACATATTCCAGAGTTTTGGGTAGGTCAGGAATCCTACAAGGAAAGCTTTTCTCTTAAAGTATCTTCAATTCTGCATCCACTTCTCATCTATCACCCTATCCTCAAGACAGAAAAAGCCCCAATACATCAAACTTTCTCCAAACCTCAGAGGGAAACCTTGGGGGCTAATTTCCATCCTCAACAAATCATCAGTTCCTATTCGATCTGAATAGGTTCATCCATCGCTAATCCTCAGAGGGTACCAATGTAATTAAAGAAAAGATGGTAAATTCATTAGCATTTGATTGCTCTACATGGACTTTCAATGACACTCTAACCACGACGCTGTGATCTAGTTCAAGCCCGAGTTATTGACCTCCATTGTGTTCCTGTACCTAGTAAGGAAGAGGAATTCCCTCCCTTACAGGAATTTACCGATGGCCAGTGTTAGTCAAAAGGCTACAGATGATCACAAGGGAACTGTGACATGATTTATAATTTTGCATTAATAGCCTTCTCCACATCCCAAAGAACTGAATGGGGAGACCTCCACTGACTTCAGAAAGGACTTGGATCAAGCCCTTACCAAGCTTTGTCATCACTGGTTCTCCAAGTCGGTATTATTGTAACAGTAACAACTGAGGGCTGCAACTGATACTTAGGTCTCATTGTGCTAGGTGCTGTACATACTTGTGGTGAAAGATTTCCTGCCACATGGAGCTTATGATCTAAATAAACAAAACGGACAAAGGGCGGGATGCAAAGTGAGACAGTTGCAGTGACTTACTGAAGGTGAGGGGCAGACTCAACCATCCACCTCACCCAGTCCAACACCCTACCCAAAATACCACACCCCCTTCTGCCACAAGGCATTCATGCATCTACTTATCTTGCCCCTGTAATATAGTATTCAAGAGCCTCACAAACATAAATAATGATCTTCAGTAGCCTGTGACTGCTAATATCACCATTGCACAGATGTAGAATTGCAGCAAAGAGAAACTAAGGGGCAGATCCTCAGATATTTTTAGGGTTTGGAATAGAAGAACAATAAAATTTGGGATCCTAAAGGTATTTGAGAGCCTGGCCCCAGCATCATACAGGAAGCCTGTGACTGAACTAGGAATTGAAACTGAATCTGCTGGTCCACATCCAATGACTTAACTGTCAGAAGTGTATCTGTTGTATAGGTAAGGAAACTGAGGCATGGGAGACATCAATGACTTTCCTGAGGTCACATGAGAACAGCAGAGCCAAGAAATAAAGCCAGGCTGTGTCTGTCTCCCCCAGGGAGTGAATTGGTGGTGCCAGGAAAATACTGGGAAAGCAAGGGAAAAGATACCTGAAAATGGGATAAACACAGAAGCCCAATGAAGGGAAGGAAACCACAATGTGACACCAGATGCTAGGCAGCTGGCATGAGGCCAGTGTTACAGTAGTGTCAATGGGGCCCTTACCTAGCGGCTTTTCCCTGACCGTGAACTTGGGTGTTCCAGCAGTAGCATGTGAAAATATTTAGTCTGCTGCAGAAGGGAATGTTTGGGGAAAGAGATAGGAAGCTCTGCATTCCTCTCACTCCACAGTCAGCTCTTCCCCGCGTTCCCTGGCCTCCAGCCAATGCTCAACCCTCCTCATTTTTTGGGTTCTTTTCTAATTTCTCTGTCTTTCATTTCTCACCAGGGCAGAATGATGGACGGATGAGCTATCCTGATCTCACAGCATGCAGAGGAATGGGCTGAGGAGAAAAAGAGCTCCTGAAAGACAGAAATCCTCAGCACCTGAGGCTTTGCTATCTTGTGGAGTCGTTTATGGCTCTCCACCCCCTCCTTTTCATTGTCTCTTTGGATTGGAAGCTGTAGCAGAGCAAAAACTCTTAAGTGTTTGCACAGAGAATAATATGACCCTGACCTTGCTCTTGGCATTTAAGCACTACCATAATTCAAATAATAAATAACTCCTGTGCAAAGTAGGATGCTGTCATTTGGATCTGATACCTTGTTGCAACTGACACATTTTTCATGTGTAAATAATGACACAAGATACAAACTGCTAGAGAATCAGTCTCAAATTTCCAGATAAGGGAAATTTGGATATCTATGGTGAAATATATAGCCCACTGAAGTCAGCGGGAATTTTACTATTAACTTCACTGTGGTCAGAGTTTCACTCTTGGTTTACAGAATATTGGAATGCTTAGTTAATCTGAACTTTTAATCAACTAAAGCTTTTAACTTCTACTTAATTAAAAAGAGAGAAAATCTGTTGCCTCTGGAACCTCCTCCATGGTCCCTTGCATTGTGGTTCATCTCATTCTCTTTTCAACCATTCTTTATGTATTTTGGAAGATACCAAGATCTGCTAGAGCTGGATGAGAACTGGTGGGAATTTTCCATTCTGTGAGAATTTCCACTATGTATATAGATGTATATAATCTCCATGCTGAAATGGAAGGAACCAGAAAATTTTTGAAAATTACCCATGAAATGAAATTTCAGGGGAGACAAAAAACCATTTTGAGTTGATTAAAATATTTTGTTGTATTTGGATGTTTTTAAATGCTATATTCTGTAAATTAAAAAAAAAACAAAAAACCTGACATGAAAAGTTGTTTCAAAGGGGAAACTTGAAATGTTTCAAAGGTTGAAAAATTTTGGCCTTAACTGGAACTCCCTGTTCCCCATTGTTTTCTAAACAAAAAGTCATGAAAATTGGTGCATTTTCACAAACATTATGCTTTTGACAAATCAGCATTTTCAAATGGAAAAATATTGGGTCAGAAATTTTCCAAGGAGCTCTGGTTGCCCTGTATCAGCTACTATCTATTCCCAAAGACCAGTTCTTTAGTGACTCACCCTAGTCATTGCTGACCCATTCGCCATGTCGACTGCTGAGACCCAGACAGCGTTTTCATTCACAGTGGCCAATGAATGCAGAATCTCATTTTGAGTACTGAGTTTAATTGTCCTTACTGAGCACTCTCTAAACTGGGCCTTTTCAAGGCATTTCAGATTGGTCCCGAAAATCTTCAATTGCTTCTCAAAATCTCAGCCTACAGAGTTTAAAGTTTCCTGATATCAGGCTGATTTTACATTTTGTTTCCTTGCCAAAAAGAGGCAACAAAAAGTTGGGTTTTCTGCTATTAGATTGCTGGATGTTAACAAGAAAAAATCTAAAATCCTTCCATATGTAAAATTCCCTTTTCAGTCAATGGGAATGCCATCTGGCCATAAAGACCCAGGAGCTGATTCTTAGAGCCCTGCAAGTCCACAGATATCCACGGATATCCGCATCCCCAGGTACAACACAGATATCAGCAGACCATTTCTTGTGGATGCAGATCAGATATGGATCTACATATTTTTTATCTGCACAGAGCTAGAGCCCGCAAATATGTGGATATCTATGGATATCCGCATTATTTTCGCATCTGCGAATACAACACAGATATCTGCAGACAATTTCTTGCAGATGCAGGTTGGATACGGATCCATGTATTTGTATCTGTGCAGGGCTCTACTGATTCTCCTCTTTCTTATGCTGGTGTAAATCAGGAGTCACATCATGATAATGAATGGAATTGGCATAAGGAATTTGAGAAGTAGACTCTTACACTATGTCTATACTGGCAAATTAGTCCAGATGAACGAGGCTTAATCCGGACTAATTTAGCCCATGGCCACAGTAGGCTGTCTCTAGTTCAAAGTAAAGAATGCTTAGTTCAAACTGGTTAGTACACCTTCTTAGTCTGGACTTCAGTGCTTAGTTCGAACTTTAGTTCTAACTGGGCATGATGTGGACCAGGACTAATTCTTGTTCGGATTTAAGAAGTCTAAACTAAGCCAGTTAGTTCAAACTAACTGCGTGTTCTAGTTTGAACTAAATGTTAGTTCAAACTAGAACACACACTTAGTTCGAACTTAGAAGCACGAGGTTAGTTCATACTAACCTCAAGTTAGTTTGAACTTCTTAGTTTGGAGTAACAAGTCTGAACTAAGTTTGGCTGATGTAGAAATAGCATTGGAAGACAAGGGGGGGAATATATTTTATAAAGGTCTTTAAAATCATGACTGGTGTTGGCAAAAGTCAATGAGGAAGTATCATTTTTATTTCATGACCATTCTGTTAACATTGGCCCTGTCTGCCTCTCAGTTTGTGTTCCCATGTCTGTTTGTAGTCCCTGTGGTTTCCTCCAACAGATGGTGCAATGCTCATAGGTTTCAACGGCAACTGGTGTTCCAAAGTAGTCCTCAAATTTTTTTAGAACTAAAGACCAAAAAGTGTAAAATTAAATATATATATATAAAAAACAGAAGTTTTGCAGAATAGCTGACCTTTCAGAAGTGTACTAAAAGGGAAAGAACAAGTAGTTCACATTGGTAAGCATCTTTATACGAGGCATTTTACTCCACTTAAATCCATTTGTTTGCAGAAGGTCAGATGGCCAGCATAATTGGGACCATAACATTACACTACACTGGCCATCCAACCTTCCACAAACAAATGGATTAAAGTGGAGTAAAATGCTTCATATCAGGAGGCTTACCAATGTGAACTACCTGTTTTTTCCCTTTTAATGTGTTTCTGAAAGGTCGTCTGTTCTGGAAAACTTTTGGTTTTTATATAATTGTTTTGTTTTCTCCTTCTTATAGCACAAGAACTAGGGGCCATCAAATGAAATTCATAGGCAGCAGGTAGCAAATGAACAAGTGAAGTACTCTGGAACTCCTTACCAAAGGATGGTGCGAAGGCCAATGCTCTAATGGAGTACAAAAAAGAACTAGATAAATTGATGGAGAGAAGGTTGCTGTTAACCGGGGTCAGTAGGGATTGTTGTTTACCAATGATGGGGAGTAGTTGAAAGGCTGGATCACTTGTTGATTATCTGTTTCATTTCCTCTGAAGCACTTGGCATTGCCTGCTAGACTAGGTGGATCACTGGTCTGTCCCAGTATGGCTGTTCTTATGTCTTAGATTCCTCTATATCCTTCATCCCAAGGGAGCTGATAAACTGGGGGCTGCAGTCTGAGGACTCATGGGCTAGGCTGCAGTTGTGCTGTTGGTTGGTTCTTTTCACTGATCTAAACAGGCCTCAAGACATGGTGATGAATGCTATGTAAGGGCCTGATCCAAAGCCCCTGGAAAGAATCCTATTACTTCAAGAGGTCATGGATCAAGGTCACCAGTGTTTGGAGTGACAACGCTGACAATCAAGGCACTGAAAGAGTACATGGACAGGACTGGATGTGCCATCCCATCACCCACTAGGAAGCTGAATGTGCCAGGAAGACATTGGCTTTCCACCTCTGAAATAGCTACACATCTGCCTTGGACAGCTTATCTAGACAAACAAAAAACACACAGATCTGCAAGGAGAGCTGAGTGAGGCTGAGGCACACTGGAGGAATGAGCCAGAATAGTACTACTTAAATCCCAGTCAGAGCAGGGTGCGGGGTGGATGAAGATCACACCCCTCCTACATCCAGAGCAAGAGAGCCATGGAACTCCAACCGAAATTGCCCCCCAGCTCTGTGACACTAAGCGCCAAGCAGGGAAGCATGACTTCCCCTTCTCCTACACCATCAGAACTGGTTGAGCCAAACCTAATAAACTCCTAGGGTGAAATCCAGGTCCCACAGAAGCTGATAAGAGTTTTGCTGTTGACTTCCACAGGCTGAGAATTTCACATTGACAGGAGAAGCACAAAGGAAGCTGAGACTCTGGCAAATCTAGGTAAGACGGGGCAAGAGTCACAAACTGCACCACTTGAAAGATCCAAAGGAGCAGGATCCCAGGAAGAGCAGCCCTTCCTGATCCATCCCTCCATTCCAACCGCACCCAAAAAAGCATCTAGTGAAGGGGGTCCAGGTGACAGATCCCAGTAGCTCCTAGGTCAGGAGAGAAGTGGAGACATGATGACTTCCCCACTCGAAGACCAGTACCCCGTGGGATGGGGCGTGGAGGTAAAATGTAACCCACTGATGAGGGTGCATTGCAGGTCCCCCACTGTGCTGCTCCATGGAGGATATTAGTTGGTATCGAGGAAACACAATATGGCCTTATGTATAACTTTCTGCAGTTACAGCTATCCATATAGCTGCCGCAGTGCAACTCTCTTGTGCACCCATGGCATGATGCCGCTTGCACCACTTGGTCTTCACCTGGTTTCAAACAGCAGTAAGGTCCAGAGGTATCACCTACCTCTGTATTTCACATCTGCCTAACCAGCCAGGCCAAACCTGCAGTTCAGGCAAGCCCTAAGAAGTCAGTTACAAGGGGAGGAAACTTAAATGAGAAAAACATACAACCTGTGGACCCCACTATTGATATGATTGTGAATTTTGAGCCCCAGAGCCTTTTACCCCTTGACGTAGCACTGCAAACTGTGAATCTCTAGGAGGGCAAAGCCCTTCCTGGAATCTCAAGGGACTTGGCAAACATCAGCCAAGCCTCACATCCCACTTCTTCCAGAGTAAACACTGTGAGCTCCATTTATGGACACTAAGGCACAGGCAAGACAAATGACTTGCCCAAAGTCACACAGGAAGCCTGTGGCAGGATCAGAAATCAATCTTCTAGCTCCCCACCCTGCATCCTAACCATACAACCACCACTATTCCTCATTTTTGCTGCCACCTGCTAAACACATTGAGGCTGACGGAGTTGCAGAGAGGTGAAATTGGCCCATCCAATGTGAATGGACAGCTGTTTTCTTTGTTTCCCATGATGCAGTTCCCTGCAATAGCCATTGGCGATAAATGGAGAATGTAAAATGATGCATTTAGCACTCATTTTATCAGTGTCAGCCAATGGCTCCTGCTGGTAAGGACACAGCAAGTCCCACACTGAGCTTTCATTAATAAAATCGCTGTTTCCTAGACCTTTCAACTTTGCTGCGGAGAGCGCTGGAAACACATCAATCCTTTATATCCTTTTTCTCATTTTCATCCTGTTTGGCACAGGGATTGAATAACGGAGGTAACAGTCACGGTGTAATGCCACCACTCTTTGTTTTACAGCTGTGGGTGTATATACAGTAGAGCATCCTGGATAGTAATTCAATACCAGAAGGACGAAGCTAGTGAATGAGGGGAGCAAGCTGAAACAAGCAGTCAGAGTGTGTGTTGTGGGAGAAAGGTCATGCAATAAATAAATTTTAGTCTTGAGAAGTGCCACAGGACTCCTTGTTTGTTTTGCTGAACTAGATTAACACGGCTGCCCCTTTGGAGCTTGGGACCAAACTTGTGCTCCTGGGGCACCCTGAATTGTCCAGTGGCTAGCATTTTCAGCTAAAAACACCTTCACAAAAATCGTTCACCTATGTTGGGATTGTTCCATAGTTAAGGGGCTGTCAGGAAACTGGCCTCAACTCCAGACTCTGTCACAGGATTATTATTTACTTTACCACAGTGTTTATTAGCCCCAACTGAAATCAAGGCGCCATTTTGCTAGGTGCTGTACAAACATGCAAGAGAGAATCCCAGAGAGATTTTAATCAAATTCCAGAGTGAGTTGTTACTCTTGCCATTGCACCGACAGAGAACTGAGACAGAAACAGATTAATTTTCTTGTTCTCAGGCTTTCAGTTTGATGAGTTAACCAAGAGATTAAGTGACTTGACAAAGGTGACACAGGAATTCTGTGGCAAAGCCAAGAATGGAACTAAGCTCTCCTACGTCCTATCCCAGTATTGGGTCACAAGAACAGTCTTCCTCCGCTATTGTAAATGCCTTCCTGTGTGATCCTGAGCAAACCATTTCATCTTTCTTCACTTCAGTTCCATATCTGTTGAATGGGCATAGCAACACTTCCTTTTTCAGCCTTTACCATGAGCTTGGCTGATAGCTCTGTGCTACGGGTCTATGAATAGCATGCATATTTTGAGGTCTCACTGAAGTCTGTTAGCATGATGTTTAAAAGGGCAAAATCAAATAGGTTAGGCCTGTATGACAAAGTGCATGGAGATCTAGCAATACAAGATAAGAACTAGGAAATAATTATTGCAGTTGTAGTTATGTTGGAGTTTTAGAAAACTTAACGTGGAATACAAATGTTTCTCTAATTGGTGGCATTGTTATTATTTTAGGATTTTTATCATTCATAGCATCATAGACTTTTAGGGTTGGAAGGAATCTCAGCAGGTCATCTAGTACAACCCCCTGTTCAAAGAAGGACCAGCCCCAAATAAATCAACCCAGCTGGGATTTGTCAAGTCAAGCCACCACCTCCCTAGCTAACCCATTCCAGTGCTTCACCACCCTTCTAGGGAAACAGGTTTGCCTCTTATCCAACACAGAGCTCCCCACTGCAACTTGTGACCATCCTTCCTGGTTCTGTCACCATTCTCTCATTGGCTTGCAAACAGGGGACTGCAAACAGGGGATTTTGCGAGGGAAGGAGTTAGTGCCAGGTGAGTTCTATTGAAGAACCGGAGTGGTAGGTGGGCGTAAGCCCACCCACTTCTAAAACCCTTCCCCCCGCCTAAGGGGAAGTGGCACTAGCAATTCTTCAAGTAAATCCGGGGAACAACGAAAGAAAAAAACAGGAACAGGAGTGAGGGTTGCCGGTTCATGGATAGGGAGTGAATGGAGATACAGGTGTGGGGAGAAGTGCAGCCAGAACCTCAATAGGAGTTTCTGGAGGAGCCGGAAGAGGGGCTGCAACCTGGCGCAGTCCAGATAGACGTGCGCCAGGGTCTCCCTCACACTGCAACAAGGGCAGGTGTTGGGGCGAGGGGTGAACTGCGCCAAGAACATGCCCGTGCTCACGGCTCCATGAAGGAGCCGCCAATTTATGTCCCCGGCGGGCCTTGGAGTAAGGGTGGCATACAGACTGGCCCACCGGGGTTCCTCGCCCACTGTAGGTGGAATGAGGTCCTGCCACTTTGTATCAGGGCGGGACGCTAGGGCGAGGATAATGGATGGTATGGAGCACAAGCGTGTACAGATATTTACGAGGCGCGGTTCAGAAAGAGCCCGGCTGCAGGTCTAGCAGCCGGCTCAGGGTATGGGGTGGGGTTGAGCGGGGGGGCTGATGGGGCCGAGGCCCGATCAAGAGTTCCAGAGAGCCAGGGCTGAGAGGGTGGCAGGGTGTACCCTCTTGCAGGACCCGCCCGAGGTATGCCCGAGCAGCAGGAGGAAAGGCCGCCCTAACCTCCTGGAGTAGGTGTGTGTGGGGGGGGGTATGAGCGGTAGAGAGCCCCATTTGCAGAGCCAGCTCATGGGGATCCACCTAGTCCCCCAGGGCATAGTCCAGGAGGTCTCAGACCCAGGTGACACCTGCCGGGACCAACCTCCGCCTCACGGAGGGGGCCTCCGCCACCTGTACACCGAGATGGACGTTGTGTAGCAGGGGCTCGGTGAGGAGGGCCTCCCCCTCAGTGGGTGTAACCGACCTGGAGGCCGCAATGAGCCTCCAGGTCCAGAGGAGGTCATGGTAGAAGACTGGCAGCTCGGAGACGTCTCGTGGAGCACATCTCAGGTCAAGATAAAAGAGCTGCCGGTCATATTGGAGCCCTCAGTAGTGGCGGAGGAAGGTGCGTGCCAAGTGGCTCCATGCCGGACTACCTGCACCATAAAGGAGTCTCTGCAGGGCCTGGAGATGGAAGGTGTGGACCTGGCTGCAGACGCAGCACAGGCCATGCCCCCCTTCCTCCAGGGAAAGGCTCAGAGTCCCTGCAGAGACCCAGTGCAGTCCTGGCCAGAAGAACTCCAGAACTGTCTTCTGGAGGCTGTCCAGGAAGCCCAGGGGTGGGCTCAGGGTGTTGAGCCGGAGCCAGAGCATGGACAGGACGAGCTGGTTGATGACCAGTTGATGACCGTCCCCGAAGGGAGAGGCACCGCAGCAGTCCCGTCCACCTCCGGAGCCGGACAGTAACCCTGCCCTCTAACTCATGCCAGTTCTCCCCCAGGGAGGGATGGGTGGCAGAAATGTAAATGCCCAGATAGAGCAGCAGACCCGCACTCCACCGGATGGCCTGAAGCACGGGTGGGAGGGAGCTGACCAGACACCTGGCCAATACCATCAGGCCAGAGCTCTTGACCCAGTTGACCCGGGCGGAGGATGCTGCCGAGTAGATAGCCTGACAAGCCTCCAACCGCACCAGGTCGCCTGGGTCCTGGACCACGAGGAGTACGTCATCAGCGTACGCCGACAAGACCAGCCGCAGCTCTGACTCAGGGAGCACCAACCCCGTCAACCTCCAACGGAGAAGACAGAGGAAGGGCTCGATGGCCAGAGCATACAGCTGGCCCGACAGTGGACAGCCTTGACGCACTCCTTGCCCGAAGATGACCGGCTTGGTCAGGGCCCAGTTGAGCTTGACCAGACGCTCCGCGGAAGCGTACAGCACCTGGAGAAATCCCACAAACTGGGGCCCGAAGCCAAACGCCCGCAGGGTGCCCAGGAGATACCCGTGGTCCATCCTGTTGAACGCTTTCTCCTGGTCCAGGGCCAGGAGGGCGAATGACAGACCATCCCTACACCCGAGCTCTAAGAGATCCCAGACCAAATAGAGGTTGTTAAAGATGGAACGGCCTGGGACGGTGTAGGTCTGGTCGGGATGGATCACGTCCTGCAGCAGGGACCCCAGGCGCAGCGAGATGGCCTTGGCTACGATTCTGTAGTCCGTGCTGAGGAGTGAGATGGGACGCCAGTTCCTAAGATCGTGGAGGTCCCCCTTCTTGGGCAGCAGGGCCAGCACCGCCCGCCGGCAAGAAAGGGGGAGCTCTCCGCTCTCCTCGGACTCGGCCCAGACG
>ML681964.1:74800988-74923068 GCA_007922195.1 Podocnemis expansa
GGGCACCATGTCTTCTGGCTGAACCCCTGGTGCAAGGAAGGGTGGTGATGGAGGGAGGACAGCAGCCCCAGGGACAGGGGGAACCACAAATACCACCTCTCGGGACGTGGCTGGTGGCATCGGGAGAGCCACCATCCCGAGGGTGGTAGCAAAATGGGATGGGGCTAGGTTAGGAAAGGGAGGGGCAATAAAGGGAGGGGTGGGGTTAGGGGCAGGAATAGAAGTGATGGCAAGAGGGGGAGGAGTGGTAGTGGGAACAGGGGCCCCGGTGGTCAAGTCACCGGGGTGCGGCTCCCCTTGACCGGGCATGGGATTTTCTGGAAGAGAGTGAGGAACGGGATCCGCACTGACGCTGGGCACGGGTTGGTCCCCCACATCCTCAGCGTCAGATACAGGGGAATAAACAAGTGAGGGTAAGGGCAGCTGTCCCCCCAGGGACAATACCCCGGGACCCGGCTGCTCAGTGCCAGCCATGGCCTCGAGAGGCTCAGCGGCCGCCGTTGAATTAGACAGAGCAGCCGGTCAGGTGAAGCAACCCCGGGGGTGTCCCCGGGATAGGAGTAGGGACAGCAGACAGAGGTTGGGATTCGGGTTGAGTCTGGGGCAAGGGAGGGGGCGGCGAAACGTTATTGCCGCCCAGATCAAGGCCCGCTGGTAGATGGTCGTCCTCCCTTGCGGCTGCCAAGGTCAGACCCAGGGCCTCGATCTCTGCATAGATGGAGCCTAAGCCCCCCTCTGCCTCAGCCGTAGATGTTACAAGAGATTCCAGGGGGGCAGAAGTGGCTCCATCTGCAGCCTCTCCAGGAGAGGGATCAACAGGGGCCTCCTGTGAAGGGGTGGTGTTGCTCCCTTCCTCTACTGCATCCATCTTCTCAGCCGGAGCCTCCTGCTGGACCTCACCAGAGGGCGCAGCAAGCAGCTCATCGGTAAGGGGGTCACCCTCAGCCCCCCGCCAAGACTTCCGGGGGGCCTCCTCCCCATCTGGCATGCTGGGGAGGGACAGAGCCTTCTTTTGCTTGCTGCGCATCCTCTGGGGGAGAACTTGGCCCTCTATGATGGTGTCTGAGGGCCAGCCAGCAGGGGTGGGAACAGGCGGCAAGGGCGAAGGCTCTTGAGGAGAAGGAACCGGGGGAGGGACATCAAGGGGACGGGAACCCTCTCCCTTATCTGGGGCCTCCACCACGGCCGCTGCCCTCTCCTCTCTGGGCCCTGTCTCAGATGGTTCGTTAGAGGAGGCGACGGGGCCCAGCCGCTCCTCTGGGCATGGTGTGGCTGTCAACCCCATGTCCCGAGAGGCAGCAGCAGCTGTGTCCCTCAACGGAGGAGAGGCAGCTTGAGTGGCCGGATGGGCGGGGTCGCTGGCAGTGGTGTGGCCGGCGCCCATATCAGCTCCTGGGGGCCCAGTTGCTCCCTCCTCATGCTGGGCCAAGGGGCAGTCCCTCCGGACCAAATCCTAAAGTCAGGGGAGATTTTTGCCTAAGTTAAGGGTGTGGGAGTTGACTGTATGATTGTCACAACAGCATCCCTTTATGGACACACAGATGTTTTTGGACTCCCAAAGTCTGCTAAGGAGTGGAAGCATTGTTGCAAATGCAGCCAGTCAGGTACTCAGAGCTGTCCCTAGATACCCACCCTTCATTTGGTCTGGCTGTATGATAGTCGTCCTGGACTCTATCAGATTGCCCATGTCTTGCCTGCTGCAACTTTTGCTAGCCTGAAAAAAAGGAACCTATGATCTAGGGTTAGCTTGCTTCAAATGGATGTGTTCCACCCATATTCTGCCTTGAAAAGTTTTCTTTTTTTAAAGAAGTTGTTCATTTTAATGTGGGGGCAAATCAAGAATGATATGCCCTGGTTCTTTTTCTTGGCCATATCCTCACAAAATATACTACAGCATTTGTGGCTTTACATGGTTGGAAGTCTGTGGCCACGTGTAGAACACTTTAATATGTTTTTCATAGGAGAGTGAACTTTAAACATTTTTCTTTTTGCTTCAAGGAGCACGTGTGCAATGAGGGGAGGGTCTTCCATGTATAAAACAACATGAATCTTCGTTTTTCTGTTTTACAAAAGCACCATCTTTGGAGGCCTGCAAGGAGGAGAAACTACTCCCGTTAGAATCAATCAGCCGCTGATCAATATCTGTATGTTACACAAGAGGCTCAGACTTAGCTCAGAGCGCTCTTGTTCTAGATACTTACTGGGCAGACGACTGTAGACGAGCGTATCAGTCACCAAAAAACCACAGCATTTGCAAATATGTCATGAATGATTTCAAGCACTCACCTACCGGTAAGAGGAGGCCCTGCTGCAGCAGCCTGTGGCTTGCTCTCAGCTCACTGGTTAGTGCATTCAGGCAGGAGGCCCATGTTCAAATCCTTGCTTTGAACAGCCCCCAAAGGGATTCTCCTGATTCAGCAAATAATCAGATTCGGTTTGATCCACAACACTTTGTAAAATTATTTTTTTGAAATGCCAGTTAAATGAAAAATCAGTTATTCACCCAGGTCCACTGTCTATGAGAACCAGTCCCCCTCCAAAAGGGCTTGCACTTGGACGAGACAAGGAGTGGCACCTAGTAATTTTCTTAAGGCAGAACCCAGGATTAGAAACCAAACCTCCCATTCTTAGGCCAGAGACTCAGCTGCTGGACCCCACTGTCTTCCTACAGTAAACTAGACATTTCCAGGGTGATGGGTCATCCCTCAAAAGATATGGTAATTCAACTGCCAATTCCATCTCTCCGGTATTTCATCCTTCCTGTCTTCAGCACCAGCAATGGACAAGCATCAGTTAGTATTTTGCATGTTTGTCAGTCTTTCTCCAATCTGTCTGCAGAAAACAAAAAATGGGGACACTCAAAATGCCGTGCAAACCACAAGCCAAAACTCTTTTGTTTTGTTTATTTTTTTTAATTTGAGTTAATTCCTCTCGTAGATCTCATAGACGGAACCAAACAGGGCTAAGTAACTGACTTACTTAGATAAAAGGATCATCTAGAGAAGTGGTGTCAGCAACTCCACAGGGAGCAGTCTTCATTTTGAGTCAAAATGCAGCTTTCCCAAGAAGCCTGTTGTTCAGGGACGCTATAGAGGGAGTATTTTCAGGAAAGGATCTTGCATGCGTTCATTAACTAACCACATGATGTGTACGAGGCCCTTTGGGAGTTTGATTTCTCCATTGTTAATGTCTGTGGCCTTACTCCTCATTCTTGCTTCTCGCCTTGTTCGTGAAAGGTCTAGATCCACCACGTCCGCTGCACAGGATTTAAACCGCAGTATCTCAAGCATTTCTGAGGTTTGTTGCAGCAGCCCCCAAGGTTTAATCACAGCTGCCTTTTGCAACTGCTTTATCCTCAACAATTCATCTGTAGCAATTAGGAACTCCAACACACTATTGATTGAAAAGCCCCTGGGATTGCCCTGGTATGCGGTATGCGAATCATGCCACTGTATCAGATTATTCCCCTTGGAGTGTTTAGTTACGACCACGCATAAACCAAATCTACATAAATCTCATGCCGGAGATTAGAAGATATTTGGGAGAAAGTGGGAATGCTCCAGTTTATAAAGGAGCTAGATTAATTGCGTGATGTCATTCCACTCGGTTAGGTGGTTAAAGGCTGCTAAAGCATCAGGTCTGTGACCCTCACGGCTCTAGTGGCCAGAAGCCCAGTTTGGAGCACGCTTCTATTCTTAAATGAAATCCATGAAAAAGTTTGAAGAGATTGGGCTGAGTTTTGCTTTGAGATCTGGGGCTCCTTGGATCCTGAAACTCTCCTGTTCAAACCCTGAGTCCACTTAAACGGCTTTTAAGGAAGCAGCCAGATTACAGGTTCCAAAGGGGTAGCCGTGTTAGTCTTCAAAGCAGCTGACAAAGTGGGATTTTCTCCCACAAAAGCTAATGCCATGAATAAATTTGTTAGTCTTTAAAAGTTCCACCAGACTCCTTATCTGGATTACAGGTTATCATTTTGGATTGCACCTGGGACTTTGAGAATGAAAAGTATTGGGTTTTACTGCCTAAGTGAATGAGGTATCTGGGGGGTGGTCAAGTGAGCTGCCAAATAGGCACACAACAGACACAGCCAATCCATTGTGTTCATATTATGTTAAAATGGCACTACCATAATACGCTGATGTTGAGTATCTAGCAATAAAACACCTCCTTCTCCTGCACTCCCAATGTTCCAAGCAAAAACTCAGCGATAAGATTTATAATCTCAAAGCCAGGGCATAATTTCAACTGCTAATCGTATTCTCCAGGAGCTCTCTCCCCATCAGAAAAACAAGGGGCCAGATCTAACCTGGCATAAATCAACCTAGCTCCATTCACTTTGATGGGGCTCTGTTGACTTACACCAGCTAAGCATCCGGCCCAAGGTGACCTGTGAGCCTCTTTGGCCGCCCCAATCCTCTACCATGTAGCTTTCCCATAGTGGGAATCAAATGCTTAAGGAATCTGATAGCCCCTGTCACATTCACGCATCTTCAAATTGACCGTTACCCGCTCCCACTCCCTGTCATTTGAATTTTCTGAACTATTATTCTGGCATCGTGCTGTGCTTGTAAAATACCAAAGGGGAACGTGTGGCAGAGTCCTCCAGGATACGTGAGCTGGGGGCTGGATGGAAGCCAAAGGCCTGTCAGCAGAAATAATATTGTTCGAAGGGTGTGATTAAAAATGGGGAGCTCGGCTGACGTGCCAGACCCATGAGAAGGCATTTAATGTAGGGAATGTTTCTCATCCCCCCCTCCAGCATGTCTTACTCCGTGTCTGCTCTACAGATGAGAAACTGCATTCCTCCGTGCATACAGATTTGTTCTGCTCTGTCACGCTGACATAAACCCAGACGCCTTAAATTCTGCTTTGGACTACAGCCCTCATCCATTTCCTTGATAACCCCCCACAGCTAACCTTCCCAGGGGCTCAAGGGAGGAATACTACACCCTCTGGCTTCTTGAAAGCCAGGAGGATTTTTGGATCTGACTTTAGTGGAATCTTGCACTTGAAAATGGATGGCTCTGAGGTTATTCTTCCCAGTGGGCGCCCTTCTCCACTCCCTCTCTAGTCAGAGATTTCAGCTCTCCAGTGACTAGCCAGGCCAGCAATGTATAGAATCCAGGTCTTAACACTGGTGTGGAAACAGTATCTTCACAGCTGCACTTGTGCAGACATGTCATCGCTATGTGAGTTCATATCACGCCACTCCCGCCCCACACACGCACACTTCGCCCACCCATGCAGGGGGGAAGCCAGAATTCTGGCATGTGCTCGCCATAGCATGTCTCAGCTGCGGGAATTACAGCAAGATCATCCCACCCTAGCTGGAGTGAGAGCGGCCACACTGGGAAAAAACACTTGATAACATCTACATAGGCACTATAATAATAATGATAATTTCAGTGGATCTCAAAGCATTCTACAAGCGAGGTCGGTACTGTTATCTCCATTTTACAGATGGGAAAACTGAGGCAAAAAGGAGCGCTGCAACTTGCCCATGGTCATCGAGCAGGCCCGTGACCAAGTTGGGAAAGGAGTTGAGGCCTCCAGAGTGATAGGCCAGGGCACAATCCCCTAGACTGTACCTACACAGCTCTGTCTTGTTTTGTGTCTGTCACTAGCACTTCTGGTGGGCCCCTCCCATGGCTCTTAAATGCTGAGGTAAGGAGAGCCACTCTATCAATTCTGGGGAAACTCGTCTCTCTTTCCTAGGCACATGGTGGGTGGGGGGGCTGTGGAACAACATTGGAGGATGAGCAAGGCTCCAATGGTGAGAACCTGCAAGTTTTCTGCAGAGAAGTTGAGTTGGCAGATGACAAGTTGGGCTCACTCCATCCGTGACCGACATTCACTTCCAGGCCCGACAGCTTGAATTGCACACACCACCACACTTGAGTCAAGGGGGCTGTGGTACAAATGGGACCCGGGATGAGGTGAAAGTCAAGTGAACTGCAGTGAAGACAAACCGGAGAGTGAGTCAGAGTGACAATCGCCATGTCAGAAGGGGCAGGAAGGGGTGCAGCCTCCTGCACACCATCTTTTCCATTGGCTAATAGCTGGGACATGGGCTGGTGAGAGGAAGCACACGTAAGAGCCTTAGAAAGGCTGTAGGGCTGGCTCCTCTCATATGTGCCCTCAGTGACATCCGGGACTGCCTGCCTTTCTCAAACTTTATATTTATATAAATATATTTTATTTATTTGCATTTATATTATATATGTTAAAATATATAAAATATTTATATTTTTCTAGAATTATATATTTCTCAAGCATTTATATTTTGCATAATCCATGCAATTCACACTTCAGTTTCTGCAACATTTGCTCTTTATACAACGTTTGTGTCATTCACTTTCATGTCCCTCTGCTCATGTGTTTTCTCTGAAAAATGGATCTCTTGCATTACTGTTGTATATTTATTATACTAATTAACTTTTTTTTTCAACCTCAAATCTTCCACCATAGCACATCATCTCTGTCCAGTCCACATTAGCATTACATAACCAAGCCTCTGTTTGGAAACAAAAAACTAAAAAACAAACAAACAAACTGGCAAAGGAGCACCTATGCCAGGCAAAGCTTGGCTGAGATTTTGACACACAATGATCCTTTATCCAAATGCACAATTGTAAACTGTTTGGCTATGTCTACACCTAAAAGCTCAGTTCAGACTTTCTTAGTCCAAACTAAATAGTTCAAAGTTAATTTGAACTAAGTGTGGTTTTTTAGTTTAAACTAAAAAAGTGCAGCTAGTTTGAACTAAAAATTAGTTTGAACTAAAATCCATGCTTAGTTTGACCTATGAGTTCAAACTTACTTAGTTGCACTAGTTCGAAATCAAAATGCAAATTTAGTTCAAACTAAGCAGTTAGTTCAGACTAACCAGCCAAACTAAGTAGTTAGTTCAAACTAAAAAATTTTTAAGCTTGCTTAACCCAAATTAATTTGCTCACATAGACATAGCTTATGTCATCTGGAATTCTTTTCTCTGCAGTGATTTTATATTTCCTTCCAGCTCACTGTTAAAAATATCAAATAGCCTGATCCTTGCGGGATCCAGTAAGACAACTCCACTTCCGAATGGAAAAATTACTTTCTGAGATCTGTCAGCTATCAAGTTCTAATCTTTTTAATGCAGGGGAATAGCTATGGGTGGGCCTGGGCCCGCCCACTGGAGTGCCCAGGAATGGTGCAAACTTCTCTGCAGTGGCCATGAGCGGAGCAGAGGCAGTGCTGTGGGCAGACAAGCAGGGGTGATTTACTGTCACCCCGCACTTCCTTTGAGCTCCAGCCCTGGGGCAGCCATTGAGGCCCTAATGCAGCAGGGGCCAGACTCTTGCTGCCTCTCCCCCAGTTTCTAAGTATCAAGCGGAGCATCATCAGGCAGTTTCCAGTCATGTCACTGGAAGCAGGACGTGACTGGGCCCAACATGGAGACTGAGGAGACTAGTCAGAAAATGGGGCTGGCTATGCCTCTGAATCGATATATGCTCTGTTGAAATTGTCTAGTGCTAATTCATGAATAAGAACATTGGGGGTAGTATGTCAAATGCTTTACCGTGTCTATGTAAATTTCTCTATCAGCCAAACTTGTAATCTTCGCAAAGAATGAAATCAGTATTGCATGGCCAGATCTATTTTCCATAAACCCATTTATATTCCCATTCTGCAATATGTTATTGATTGAATTCCATATAACCTTCTCCATTATTTTGTCTGGGACTTAAGGCCTATAAATTCCTGGATTGTCCCACGTGCCCTTTTAGAAGATTCTCACATTGACATTTGTCCATCTTTCAGGAATTTTCCCAATATTCAATACTTTATTAAAAATTAGCTTCAGTGAACTAGAGCCCTCCTCAGAAACTTCGTTTAGGAGCCTTGGGTGCAAATCTCTTGAGTTTGCTGATCTAAAAATATTTATTCCTAGCAGATACTGTTTAACATTCTCCTTACTAATTAGAGAACTGGAAAGTATGTCATCATCCTTATGTGATATGATTACATCATCCCGCTTCTTTCCAAATAGAGGGAGAGCACTTCTGGCTTTTCTGCATCGTTAGTAACAATTTTGCCATCTCCCTCTAGCAATGGTGCTGTATCATTGCTAAGATTTATTTTGTTCCTGATACACTTAAAAACTCTTTACTATCATTAACCCTGCCAGTCATCAATCATTCACTGAGGTCTTTAGCTTCCGTCATTAATTGTCTACAATTCATAAATTCTCATTTCTTTTGACTTCTGTCTGCTTCCCAATTTTTCCATGTATTGTTTCTAATGTACCCTTCACTTCCCCTCTTAACCAGAGTTGACCTCTTCCTTGATTACAGAATTATGGGGTTTTGACCATCTAATATACTGTTCTTAAACAGTGCCTTGCATAGGGATAAGTTCAAGGGGATAGCTGTGTTAATCTGTGTACAGCAAAAACAACACAAGCCAAGGCTATAACCCTGTATGCTGCAAATGGGCTAATTTCCCAAGCTGAGGGAAATTATCAGCAAAATTGATAGAGAGAGAAATATAGGCCAAAAAATGTGAATGAAAATTGGAAGTTGTTTAAGAACAAAAACAGTGAAAATCCTATGGCACCTTAAAGACTAACAGATTTCTTCAGGCCTAAGCTTTCATGGGCTGCAACCCATATTCCCACCTTCTAATCACAGTTGTGGATGGGCCTGATTTACCCGAACTGAATTGACTCTGTTAGCACTTGTCCTTCCCATTGCAATGTTTCTCACTCTTGCAAGTGTGTATATACTGCTACCTCCTAATTGTAATTTCCACTTTATACATCTGACGAAATGAGCTGCAGCCCACAAAACTTAAGCCCAAAGAAATTTGTTAGTCTTCCAGGCTATGTCTACATCACAAAACTTAATTCAGATTTCCTCAGCCCAAACTAAGCAGTTCTTGGTTAGTTCAAACTAACTGTGCTTTTTAGTTTGAACTAGCTGCACTTACTAGTTCAAACTAACTTTTTAGTTTGAACTAATGGCTTAGTCTGAACTTTTTTAGTTCAAACTAAGCCATTAGTCCATGTTTACGTTGCACTATTTTGAACTTAAAAGTTCAAACTAAGTGCTTAGGCTATGTCTACACCTAAAATCTTAATTTGAACTTGGTTAGTCCAAACTAAGTAGTTTAAAAGTTAGTTCAAACTAAGTGCAATTTTTTAGTTCAAACTAGCTGCACTTTTTTTAGTTCAAACTAACTTTTTAGTTTGAACTAAAAAAGCACGGTTAGCTCAAACTAAAAGTTAGTTCAAACTAAAAAAACATACTTAGTTTGAACTAACTGCTAGTTTGAACTTATTTTAATTCTAACTAGCATGTCTACATTGTGCTAGTTTGAACTAAACATGCAAATTAGTCTGAACTAAGCAGTTAGTTCAGACTGGCCAGCCAAACTAACTAGTTCAAATTAAGCTTTGCTTAGTTTGAACTAGGCAAGCTAGCGTAGACAGGGTTAAAATTAATTTGAATTAATGTCCTTAATTCACACTAATTTGTTAGCATAGATATAGCCTTAGTCTAGATAACCAATCAAATTTATTAGTTTGGGCTAAGCTTTGCTTAGTCCCAACTAAGAAATTTATGAGTTTAAATTTGGCAAAGACTAATGTAGACACAGATTAAATTAGTCCAGACTAAGATTGCTTAGTTTGGACTAATTGGCTAGTGTAGACATAGCCACCGGTGCCACAGGTTTTCTGTTGTTTTTGTTCTTAAACAACTTCCAATGTTCATTCACATTCTTCTGCCTGTACTTTCCTCTCAATCAATTTGCTGATAATTTCCCTCCACTTCAGGGGATTATCCCGTTTGCAGCATATAGGGTAATCGCCTTGGCTTGTGTTAAATTTCCAGTCCAGATCTCCTTCATCAAAATCCAGTGCCTTAAATTATAATAATAACCACCGATTACTGTTGAAACATTTAAGCTTTTACATCCCTATTCCAAAGGAGGTCATTATCCCCATTCTGTAGATGAGGAAACTGAGGCATAAAGCAGGGAAGTGACTTTTCCAAGGTCACCCAACAGGCCAGTGGCAGAAGTAGGAATAGAAGCCAAGTGTCCTGAGTTGCCATCCAGTATTAATTCCACCAGGTCACTCTACCATCCTGCTTAACTATCTGACCCGCCTGAAGTCAAAGGGATCACCCACCTGATGTGCTCATGGATGTGCGTTAGGCTGCGTCTGTACTTAAAACTTAGGCTGAAGTAACTACAGTGCTCCAGACCTCTGAGCTCTACGGTTCTGCCAACCTAGCCCCCTGGGGCAGTCAATGTAATAAGGTTTCTGTCCACGTGTCTACGGTTGCACGAGACATGGAATTACAACATGACAGACAAACCCCTGGCTTCACTGTAGTCTGTTACGGCAGTAAAGCTACAGCACCATAGCTATGCCATTGCGGTCCCCATTGTGTAGACAAGCCATAAATGGGCCACGATCTGACCCTAAACAAAGAGCAAGACAGTGGAGAATCAGAACCATTGCATCTGAATGACTGCAGGTTACTTAAGCTATCATGTTAACAGAGATACAGGCTCACACCTATTTCATATGAATGTTACACGATTGGTGCTGCAAAGGTTTTTCCTTTTGTTTATTAGATGCTACTATTTCTCCAGTAAACAGAGCTAGGGTTTGGTAGGCACCACACCCAAAGCAGGCTCTGCAGTAAATTTCCTGGCAAAAGCAAGAGTGACATCTTGCCACTGAGCAGGTAGTGTCTCTTTGAAGGCCTAGGGAGGGGCTGACTGCAGTAAAAAGAGCCTAATAAGATGGGAAGGACTAACAGGAAGGGCCTCTTCACATGAAGGAATGGAAAGAGGCTGTCAAGCTCAAGAATGACGCTGAATTTCCAGTGCTTGAGCTTTTTCGTTTGGAAATACAGAAGCCCAGTTAACTTATGATTAATTTTGTGCTCACTGCTGGATATCTGATTGTGATTTACATAGATCCCACAAGGCCCATTGACTGCATCAGCTGAGCCAAAATGAATCATGGCCAGGTCTGGAAACAAAGAAAGCAGGCCCCACCTACAGAATGAAGGACAGTAATCTGGAAAGCCGCAATCCTGAAAAGTGTTTAGGGTGCATAATGGACAACCAACTGAATGCAAACTCTCAGTACAAAGCTGTGAGTAGGGGCAATGTAGGAGGTGATGGTACTTCTATATAAGTCATTAGTGAGAATGGTGGCTCCCATTCTGGTGTTCGTTTTTTTGTTTTGTTTTGTTTTGTTTTTTTAAAGAGGTTGAAAACCTAAAGAGTGTTCAGAAAAGAGTCATACCAAAACCCTGAGGGCTGGAAAAGATACATTACAGTGAGAGAATTACAGAGTGAAATCTGCTTAAAGTCTCAAAAAGAAGACTGAGCAGTGACTTGAATATGGCAAAAACAACGAGACTCGTGTGATACCTTAAAGACTAAAAAAATTCTTCAGGCGTAAGCTTTCGTGGGCATCAACCCGCTTCTTCAGATACATCATCATTGCTGCCCACGAAAGCTTATGCCCAAAGAAATGCGTTAGTCTTTTTAAGATACTACAGGACTCTCATTGTGTTCGCTGTATACAGATTAACATGGCTACCCCTCTGGGACTTGACTATGGTATAAGTGCCTTCACATGAAGAAAATACTGGGTAGCAAAGGGCTCCTCAGTTTACTGGAGAAAGACAATGACTAAAAGTTAAAGCCAGAAGAAAATGCAAATTGGAACTAAAGCACACAATTTTAAGAATGACAGTGTTTAAACACCAGAAGAAACTACCAAGGGAAGTTGTGGATTCTCTGTCGCTTGACGGCTTCAGCATGGATGGTTGTGACAAGGTTGCACCCCAGATCTGATCCAGTGTACCACTGTGACCCCCAGATTCCCACTCCTGAACCTTGATTCACCCCACTTTTCAGCCAGCCACTCACTCGTGGGTCAGTCCACTCCAGCTCTTTCACGTGCAGTGAGTCCCAAGCAGTGGGTTTCTGCCATCTGGCTACTCAAGGGACAATGCCCAAGTGAGCACCCCCAGCCCCAGTTAACTTACCGGAAGCCACTTTCTTACAGGGATTGGGACCCACTCCCAATCACCATACACTCAGATCTGCCCATTTAACAAAGAAATGGATCGTGCCCAGCCTTCTTCACTCATGCCTTCTAAAGTCCCCATTGGTTTAGATAAAACAACTATTAGTTTACTGATCAGATTACAATTTTAAGTGAAAAAATGACCAATCAAGGCAGAATCATAATATAAATGAGTCAGGAGTGACCACAGAGAAATAAAAGGTAACACATTCATATTAACCTAACGTCTCTACCTAAAATGAATGCATAGTCCAGGCTTGTCCAACACGCGGCCTAGGGGCCAGAATTCGGCCGCCAAGGGCTTTTATCCAACCCGCCAAGTGCTGCTGCAAGAGTCTACTAGCTGGGGCTGGTCGGGGCTATCTGGAATACTCCATATTCCTACATCAAGTGTGTGGGCAGACATTGACAACTTGTGCAAGCAAAAACAATGCCAAATATCACACTAATCATTATTTTACTGAAGTTCATTAATAAAGATCAATTTGTATGTCTTATCTACCAAAAATTTTCTCACCGATCCCCCAGCTGAGAAAAGAATTGCAATGTGGCCCCTCACCCAAAAAGGTTGGACACCCCTACTGCACAGTCCAAGTTTATGCTCAAGATGTTCGGCTGTCAGATGGTCGTCCAGCCAGTCTCTGCCTGCGACCACACAGGGCCCAGATGTTGCTTGAAGTTGTTTCAAGATGGAGATTCCCAGGCAGAAAAGCCCCAAATCCTCACAAGTGTCTCTTTTTGTATTCAAAGCCCCTCAACTGCACCCTTTCTGGATAGAGGTGAGGTCTTTGCCACCTCTGAGCCAGCGACCTCAATTAGCATAGCCTTTGTTGCCTCCTCCAGGTGCCTGCTTGCTCACAGCTCTGGCTGTTCACATGCTGCTAGAAAAGAGTTGTGTCTATCTCCCTCCTGAGCCATGCAAAACATGCCACATACCTATACACATACATGATGCTACAGGAAACATGCTATCATAGTACTCAGGTAGAATAGGTTATGAATGTTCACAAAGGAGCCTTGCGTGGCCTGACGGGCATATAATCATACAACCAAACTGCATAAGCAAACAGAAAAATTAAGCAGATCATACCCTAGGGGTGCACTGACGTGCATCCCATCACAATGGTTCTCTAAAAGATATGGATGAGTCAAATACAAGTTTTAAAGCTCAGTGCAAGGGCTTGTCTGGCCTGTGTTATTCTGGAGGTCAGTCTAGATGATCTAATGGCTTCTTCTGTACAGAAAATCTATTAATCTATGTTTTAGAAATGAGTAGCTGGGTATATATAATTCACCTTTAAAATAACTCTTAATATCATGTAATTTCTAAGGCTTCTAATTTCAACTTGCATTTGGATTTGTGGTTGCTGTGGTATTATTTTGCTCGCATTGTATGCAAACACCTAGTTTTCTTTTCCCTGTAATTTTTCACTGAAATAAATTTTTAAACAGTAATTAAAAGCCTTCAAGTGTGTGTATTTGTATTTCAAATATTTCTCCCCAGCATGTTGACAGATGTGTGTGCTTAACCACACTACTTGAAAGGCAAGGTGAGCCTATGCAATTCAGTTGGTTTTTATTTGGTCAATTTTGTTTATTAATTTTAAGTAAGATTCCAATTTTCCGGTAGGCACATGAGGATGGTGTAGAAAAATAAAATATTCTTACTGCTAATTGCTGTCAAGATGGACTAAGTATAGTTGTTAAAAGAAAATGTAGCAGTAGGTCACTATTTATCACAACAAAATTTCTGCAATGTGTGGTCTAGTAATAAGTGAATAAAAATTAGGATTCTTGGTTCAAACTAGGTGTTTCTTAGTTCGAAGTAGGGAAAACCTAGTGTGGCCATTGGCTAAATTAGTCCGGATTAAGCCTTCTTAAACTGGACTAATTTCCCAGTGTTGACATATCCACTGTGTTAGGTAGTGTGCAACAAACTGAACAGAACATCACCCCCCCCCCTTTTTTTCTCAGCATACAATTAGAGTATAAAGCAGCTATCCATCTTAAAACTGTAAGTTAGACTTTCCAGTAAAACTTTTTTTTTTTTCATTTAGCTTGGGTTCCACTGCCCAACTTAATCCCAATGACAACTACATCAGGATGACCTACATTTCCGCTATGAAAACTTTCATAAATTCACACATGCACCTTCCACATAAAGGCAATTACATAACACGTTTATACACAGCTCTAAGGAAGAGATGATGAAGACATTCAAAATAAAACAGCTTTAAGAAGTTTATGAAACTGCATTGCGACATATGCAAAGTAAACCTCACAGGAGGCAAGAGACAACCTCAGTTTTCCATTTGCATCTATCGGAGAAACCGGAGTGTTTGATATGCAAATTAAAGCTGGCAGCAGATAGCAGCAGCCTCAGTTTTCCCCTTTCACCTTCAGGGTGAATCAAAGAGCTTCTATTCCCAGCAAGCTTTTTCATAGCCAGAGGGAAGTAAATGTCTGTGCTGCTCATTCCTAAGAAAGAAAGACAATGATGACATTGAGCAAATCCCGTAGGTCCACAGTTTTAAAATGTACACCCATGCATATACAAACTAGGACTGGGAATTTTCATGAAAATCTCAATCTGCCCATATAATCTGGGTACATGCAAAAATGCACATGCACTTTTACACATTTAGGGTCAGATCCCTAGCTGGTGGTACAGCTCCATTTAACTCAGCAGAGCTTACCACTTGAGAAGCTGTCCCTAACTATTTACAGCTGTGACTCAGTTTTCCTGCTTGCAAAATATTGCAGTCCTTTTATCCAAGCAACATGTCTTTTGAAGTCAGGGCTGGTTGGGGGGAGCTTTGCCTGGCTGTGGATGACAAGAAAGAGTGCAAGAGATTCATTTCCATGCACAAAATGCACCTGATTATCCTGAAGTCAAGGCACTTGTTCAAAAACTGAAAGGGAAAAAGTACAACACGCACCAGAGTTTACAGCCAGGGTGGCTGCTATTAGGTAACAGAGGCAGGAAGGTGCAATTTAAATGCAGGAAGGCCAGAAGAAGGATGAGGCTGGCTCAGGAAAATAAGTTAGTCTCATGATGTAAGATAAAGTACAGGGGGGCTCTTTCTCTGTCCGTACCCAGCCTTGCCCCCAACAGCAGTGTGGATGAAACCCTGATGGAGTCACTCTGCACAGAGCCTCTCTGGTGTGAGCTACCCACATCCTGCCGTCCCCATTCCAGATGGTGCAGTTTGGAAATAGCCAACCCTCCAAGGATGGAGACAGCGGAGAAAGAATTGCCCTGGGGAGCAAAACATTATTTTTTGTTTTCCATCATTTCCTTCCCCTAGCTAATGACAGTGGGACAGATTGCTCATCTCCGCTAAGATCTGCCCAGCAGTTTTGCAGGGGGGCGTCCCTGGTTCTCTGAGATGATAGGCCAGGTGTGGCCAAACTGTGGCTCGCAAGCCACATGCGGCTCTTGAAAGAAAAAGTGCGGCTCACAGAAGAGCACAGTGGGGAGAAGCACGGCATGGACGGGGATGGCAGGGAAGCAGCAACATTTTTACTGTAGGCCTAGTTTTCATGGGAACCTTAAGTAATTCTTAGAATCTGACACTCATAGGATCAATATTTGACCTCTTTTTACAATAAAATTAAAGTGTTCAGTGAATTTTAAACTTAATTTTGGAGGAGGTAAAAGTATATGGCTATATGCCTCAGTGTGGCTCACAAAGGTTGAGTTCCCGAAGTTTGGCCACCCCTGTAACAGCCCAGATCCTGTCTTTCCCAGATGATTATAAGGCCCCCAGTAATGCAGCATATAAAACCACAGTCTTGTATATGTTTTTCCTCACAACGTCCCGATGAGGTGAAGCAGTGCTGTTGTTCCCATGGTATGGCTTGGGAATACAAGTAAATGAACTGTGAACTCAAACCGATGATACATCCTCAGTAGCCCAAGTCTGGTGGCCTTCTAGGGATGCTGCAATAGAGATCTCTTCAACAGAAGTTTGGGAGAGGGTTGAAGGTTATACTCTTGAACTGATGGAAGAAAGCTCGTAGTGGGGGTAGTTGGCTGGCCAGATTGCAGTCTGATTGATCGATTAATGACATTGGTGTGTCATGTTACTAAACGGAGTTACAGCTCCTAAAGCCTGATACAGGCATTATGTTTTTATACCGTTTAAATGGAAATAACTAACTAAATAAATATTGAACAAATATTGTCATTAAAGATTTCCTGGCACGTTCCACAACACAAGCACTGTTAATGTTTCCATCATCTCCATTGCGTCTAGGTCAAAAAGCTACATGGGTTGTTTTCCATACCTACTGTTCACTGCCTCTATTAATTTTTGACTGAACAAAGTACTTTTCTCTGATTGGCTCAAACTCTTATGCTGCAATTCAATTTTAAATATTTGTTTTACCTCGGCACAGGAGAGGAAGCATTTTCAGACTCATTGTTTCACCTGGGTATGAAGTAGGAGAATGGTGCAACTTTTTTGGTTGTTCCTCACAAAATCTTCTTCCTTTTCCATATCAGTATTTCTCCTTTTATTCCACTGGCCCATATAACCAACTGGAAAGTTGGCTGAAGCCTTCCGCACCAAAAAAGAAAGAAAGAAAGAAAAAAAGACCTTTTTGTGAAAAATTGTCAGCATGTCCTTTTTCACAAAATATATGGCATCATCTTCAACTAGAAATTGCATAAAAATGCTACAAATGATTAATAATTATTTTATTCACTCAAAAGGAGTCCAGTTAACTATCATGAACCATTTTGATTGTAGCTTTGATAGTGATTTTGATAAAATTTCCAGATTTTACAGTTAAAAAGAGAAGTTAAATTAATTTAAAATTGCAATATTCTTCCAACTTTAGAAGCTGATTTACAGCAGCTATGACCTAACAGCACTGACACCAGCTGAGCTGCACTAATTTACACCCACTAGGGCCTGGCCTCACTGATTTCAATGAAGCTAAGTAGGCTTACACCAGCTGAGAATCTGACCCCATTGATTTCAATAAAACTCTGCTGATTTATACCATCTGGGATCAGGTTTCACTGACTTCAATAGAGTTAGGCCAAGTTACACCAGTGAGGAACCTGGCCTAGGATTACAAATTCTTCTGAAGCTTATAGGATATTGCTCTCCGGCATGAGGTAGTATTGGGGAATCACCAGAGAGGAGATAAAACAGGGATTTTTCAACCTTTTTGCTGACCCAACCCGATTTTAACCGATTTTCTGCCTGGAGCCCAGACAACATGGAAAACACCGTTTTGTTTACAAAATGGCATCTTCTATATAACGGTACCTCAGACTTATGGAGCTCATGATGTCATACTGTGGAAAATGCCATTTTGTAGAGCCAAATGGTATCCTCCACACGTCTTCATCTCGCACACACCCTTCATGTGAGGTTATGCTCGACAGAGGCAATGGCATCTTCTGCACACTAGGGATTGCTGTAACTTCTTCTGCTGATGGTGTGACCCCCACATTTTGGGAAGTGCTGAGATAAAACATGGACTCATCCAATGCCCAGTCATGGTCTGCAATCCTTAATTGTCCCCCCATTGCCTCTTTATGAAGTGTCCAGGGTCAGAACACACAGGCCAAGAAATATTGCAATGGAGAGAGCAATACCTCTTTGAACGAGGCGTGCCAAGAATGCACTCAGAATTCAGTTGTGAATGCAAATCACTGGCAGCAAACACGTTTTTAGCAATAACAGCTATGTCATGTTTCCTGGAACAGAAGCAGGATAGAGTATCGTAGGAAAAGGAAAATAAACACCCTGTCAAATTCTGAATCATCAGTCATAAATTGACACCAAAAAAAGGCAACATGGAGGAAGTTTGTACAGCGTCCAAGCTGCCTTCACCCCTTCACACTGTGTTTCACAGCAGTCATCTACATTGCAGATTGGAGGATTCATTCTTCATAGGTAAATCGAAAAGACCAACTATTGTACTGAGTACAGAGCAATGATAAACCTAGAAAAACCACACCGTCCTTGAATTTCTGAAACTGGGCTTGTGGAACGGTTGGGCATTTCACTCGGTTGTCTCAGGTTTGAACCCATGTCCCTTGACGGTAGCAGGCCTTTTATTTATCAAATTTGGTTGCCTATGTGGAAACATGGCATAGCCTTCCAAAGTGAGCTGTGTGGACAAAAAACACAACTGCCTTCAAAACTGTGCTTGATAAATTTACAGTGGGGGTAGTATGATGGGATCTCCAAGTTTGGCAGTTGACTGGGTTTTGACTACTGGTGGTGGATATGCCAGTGGCCTGAGAAGGGAGGGTGCCTGGGTGGGACTTGCCCATATGCTCAGGGTTTAACCGACCACCATATTTGGGGTTGAGAGGGAGTTTTCTCGCAGGGTACATTGACTAGAGTTCTGGGTTTTTTTGCCCTCCTCTGCAGCATGGGTATGGCTCGCTTGCTGGTGGATTCTCTGTATCTTTATCTGAGGACTTTACTAACTCAGTCATAGGTTAGAGGCCTAACACAAATGGGGGCTGTGCTCTTGGGCAGTGTTTTTAGGAGCTCCTTTTACAACCATAATGAACAACAGTAAGAAACGAGAACAAAAGACTAGATGATCATACTGGTCCCTTCTGGCCTTAGCATCTACGAATCTGAGTCTATGACAGGTGAAATTCTGACCCCACGGAAACTGACGGTAAATCTCCCATTGATTACCATGAAGCCAGGTTTTCACCCAGAGTTACCCAACTCTGGGCCAGGACCTGAACTGGTGCAAATCTGCATAGCTTCACTGACTTCAGTAAAGCAGTTCTGATTATAACCATTTAAGGGTCTGGTCCCGCGTGAAGGCTAGTACCAGCTCGCCAGAAACAATTCCATCTACCACAACACTTTCTGTAGCACCGTTGCTGTTTTTTGGTGCTTTCCCCTTCAAGAACAAACCAAGTCAGACCCTTTTTAGTTTATAAATTCTACTCAGTCTTGGGGGAGTTAGCATGATTTTATCCCACCCCAATCTCTCTCCACTCCTGTGGTACAGACTGGTGAGAAGCTGATGAAAAGTCCAATCCTCATAGTGTGTACACACACGTACATCACTGGGCACACTGTTGTGTGTGAGTGTGATTGAGGAGTTTTTCAGGCATGCCATGGGAATCACATGCTGGCTATTCTGGCTAATATTGCTGGTGCGTCCAAGGTCTATGATTCCAGTATGTGGAAACTTAGCTGATGTAAAGCAAAGGAGCTTGATTCACCACAGTGTCACTCTAATTTTAGGCTAGCATCGCTCCACTGAAACCAGGGAAGTTGCACCAGTCTAAACCCAGAGGAACACTCTGGTGCATCTGGCCTAAAGTTTCTCCACTTATAGTTGCATCTAGGGAAGGATGTACAATTAAACTCTCAAATGGAAATTCTCAGGTGACACTCTAACATGGTTAACATGTTGAATCTTGGAGCCACAAAATCATGGCCCAGAAAACTTCTGCGTAGATGCAGTCGCCACCGAGGTGCCTCTGGCCTGATGTAGGAACCTTCCATCATGCTTTTAACACTATCTTCTGATGACATGCCAGCTTGCTGAATGAGTTACAGCAGCAGATTTTGATCTCTCTCCAGTGAGCCTGGTTGGACGGTTCTCCGGAGAGCTGGCAAAAGATTGATAGCTATACACTTCAGAGGACAAATTGCTGACCTCAATTAGCAAAATGGTGCCTTTGAAGATGTCATTAATGTACCAAACTCAGCATTCCTAATGGAGTATTTAGCTTCATTATATCCCCATTCATCTCCTCCTTGCCTTTCAGCAGCAAAATGTTATCACCATTCATGCAGGCCTCAAACCAGGGCTGCAGAAGGTTGCCCTGCCTTTCATAGCTACATAAAAGGAGTCAAAGAGAGATTCACCCACAGGATAAATTCTATTGCTGATGGGATGCAGAGGATAAAACTGTTGGCTTAGTGGAATAATAGTACTGTGGCTTGCCAGAAGGCAAATATGAGACAAACCCAGCATTTGTAGCTCTTCAAGGGTGGATTTTGCTTCCTATGTGCTGCTTCTTTCTTCTCCTCAATGTTTCTAGGCTCTTCTATTCTCTCTTCTTACTCTTGTTCATTATTGTTGTAAAAGGAGCCTCTAAAAATGCTGCCCAAGAGCACAGCCCCTTTGTGCTAGGCACTGTACAAAGTACAGTAGATCTAAAATGTTCCATAAAAACATTTTTAACAAACATTGGGATTTAGATCTAAATTGTCTCCACCACCACACACACAAACAAGTCTCTGCTTTCTGCAGACAACTTTGATTTTTCCCCCTCAAAAGCCACAAAATCAAAATATTTTGATTCAGATATGCAGCCACAGCGCCCCATGGGTGTTGTAGTTTGGATGCTTTCAGGCCTTCATTTCCCCTAGCTGAATTATATCTCCCATGATGCACGGACACTGGCACCCCTCATCAAGAAGGGAGATCCTGGTGCACCATGGGAGTCCAATCAGTGAGGGAAATGGGAGAATGAGGCACCCAGATTAGCATTTCCAAATTGAACGATTTCAGTCATCAGTTCAATTTTTTTTTCTTTTTTTGCCAAAACTTAAAATCATTCTATGGGAAAAACAAACAGAAAATCTTTTCCAGCCAGTTCCCAAAATAAGTAAAACAAACAAGGTGTCCTGTGGTGCTTAATTTGTTCGTTTTTAAGTGCCACACGATTCCTTGTTTGTTTTTCCCAAGTTAAGAAACAGCCGATGCCCACAAAGTGCTCTCAAAGCAAGAAGACAACAGAAACCAAGGGAAACTGGTAAAAGGACAAAACAAGTAAGGAGTCCTGTGACATTTTTAAAGACTAAAATATTTATTTAGCACATGGAGTTTCATGGCAGAAAATCCCACTTTGTCAGACAGTTTGTTTGTTCATTTCTAGTTTTTGAAGTGCCTGTTTTGTTTTTTTGCTTGTTTTGCAGAATTAGGCTTACACGGCTACTCCTATGGAACATGACAAAAGGACGCCAAAGTGCTTCTCCAGGGGCACACAATAGAGGACAAATAACACCAGGAACAAAGTCCATGGATCCTGGGTCCCAGTCTAGTGCCGCCTTCACAAATGCAAGCTGCCTCTTTATGCAAAAGTCAAGGAGCATTTTAGAGACTTGTTTTGGGTGTTTGTAAATCTGTAGTGAGAGTCGCAAGGCACCTGAGAGAGATGGGTGCCAAACTCCCATCAGACACTTCGGAAAATATCCATCCCCTCCCTTTCTAAAAAAAAAAAATTAAAAATAATTAGCATTTTTGTATAAATTTTCCACTGTTCTACAAGGTTATGCCTAGGACACTCCCTTATTCTGAAAGGCCCCACCTACCATGGGTCTCCAGCATGTAGGAACCACAGTGAAAGTCATCAGAGAGCTAAGCGATAGCAGGTCAAACATACTTGGGTCTAGAGACAGACCCAACCCAACCCACGGCCTCCAGTCACTCTGGGTAAAGAACCCAGTAGTCGGTGTTACCGGGGCTGCTTGTTTTCATCACGTGACTTAGAGTCGATCAAGATGTGTGGAAAGAAAGAAAAAACACTTTCTCTTTTGTTCAAAATTGTGCACTTTTTTGACTGAAAAATTCAAAGCTAAATTGCTAAAAAATCAACAATTAAATATTCATTCTTTTCAAACAATGTCAAGTCTCTTTTTTTTAAGCTTTCTTATATGCTTTCCCACAGGGGAGAAAAAAAGATGGAGGGATAAAATTATTCAGGAGAAATGAGGTTTTTTGCTCCTCAGTTTCTTTGACTTTTTAACCTCTTTTGCTAGGTTTTTTTTTTTTTTTTTTTTTTTTTTAATAGGAAAGTGGGAGTTTTTCTTCTACTTCGAAATGTAACTTTCAGTGAATGAATTCTAAGCACATTTTTAAAAATGTTTTCATTTCAGGGGACTTCTTTTTAATGAAAAATTAAATTAAACCTCATTTTCACTATAAAATGCTTCTATCAAAAACATTTCAACCATTGCTAATTTAAGTGACTATGCACACAGATAACATGTCGATGTGTGTGTTAAAGACAAATGGTTGGGTGCTAGACGTAGGAGAGACACAGAGGAACCAGAATATAGCTGAGAGAACGGGGCCTATGTATGAGACTAATGAAGGGCAGTGACATCAGTTGAAGTTTTGTGATAGACATGCACAACAGATTGGAGAGGAGAAAATACACGAAAACAATCCCTGCCAATTCTGTCACTGCTCAAATGCTGTTATTTTCGGTTTTCTTGTCCCCTTGAGAACAGGATATCTCCTTCAGAGTTTTAAGATTTATTTAGTTGGGTTGGCCCAGCTTTGAGCAGGGGTTTGATCAATGTTTCTCAACCTTCAGGGGACTGGGAAACACCTAAAGGTATAAATTACTTCACGCTGAACATTCAGTGAAAACTTTCCCTAAAAGCCACTGTACATTGACTGTAATGTTCCTAATAGCTGCATACTAATCATGCCTTTAAAAATGATTCAGAAAACCAAATTAAATACAATTTTACAAATATAACATGTTTATTTCTAAAAAAATACATACATAATGATAATGCACACAGCTTAAAACTGAAAAATGTGACTCAAGTTTTAATGGGAACTTTGGGCCTGCGTGTTTGAACAAAGTTCATCTATTCTTGGCGTACAGTTTGCCAAAGAAAGTCTTACCATGGAAGTTATTATGTGTTGGGGATTTTGGTGCTGGAGGTAAAGTGGCAGGAAGTTTAAAATGCCCTGGCTGCAGCAAAGGAGCAAGCTAGCAATGGACACTGACCTGCTTCTAGCAGTTTTATTGAAGCTGAGGCATCTAAATCACCTGGGCATGCATCGGCCTGCATTGCTTCCTCCATCTCCCTGATGGGGAGGGGTCAGGGTCAGCTGCAGAACACCTTCATTATGTCTGTGGAGCATGAGCTGAAAAACACTAGACGAGGTGGCCTCCCAAGGCCACTTCCGACCATCATCTTCTATGATTCCAGTGAGCTAGCGGGCAGCGATAGTGGCTGAGGCTGAAGTGGTGGATAGATAGGGGCTGGTGAAGGATTCATAGAACTGGAGGGGACCACGAGAGGTCATTGAGTCCAGTCCCCCATACTCATGGCAGGACCAAGGACCCTCTTAAACCAGTGCTGACAAGTGCTTGTCTAACCTGCTCTTAAATACTTCCAATGGTGGACAGTCCACAACCTCCCTAGGCAACTTATTCCAGTGGTTAATCACCCTGACAGTTAGGAATATTTTCCTAATGTTCAATGCAAATCTCCCTTGCTGTAATTTAAACCTATTGCTTCTTGTCCTATTATTGGCTGTTAAGGAGAACAGTTTTTCTCCCTCCTCCTTGTGACAAACTTGTAGACATTTAAAAACTGTTATCATGCCCCCTCTGTCTCCCTTTTCCAGGTTAAATAAATCCAGCCCTTTCAGTCTTCCCTCATATGTCAAGTGTTCCAGACCTCTAATCATCCACGTTGCTCTTCTCTGGACTTTCTCCAATTTGTCCACATCTTTCTTGAAATGAGGCATCCAGAACTGGACGCAATACTCTAGCTGAGGCCTAGGAAAAATGTGTTTAGAGACAGGTGGCCACCAACCTTCTATGAATGATCACGATCGATCGCTTGATTTCAATTTTCCCTCCAACTCAGACACTCCAGCCTGTCTTGCCTTTCCTGTCTTCCCTTGCCCCATTCCTCAGGCCATACCCAAGCAGATTGGTGAAAAGTGCAACCAGAAATGAAGGCCGGAAGAAGCCAGGAAAGAACAAGAAAGATGGATGGATGATGAAACTCAAGAGTGGCCAACATTTCGTTAGTGGTAACCTGCTACCCACTCCATCCTTGGACCATACCACAAAACCATGGGCAACCTTGTCCTGCAGAGAGGGCCCACAGTAAGAGAAAGTTTCTCCAGCTCTTGTTCATTGTAGCTATGGAGCAGCCTGAGATGAGATTCAAACCCTACAACCTTCCTCAGCACCATAGAGCTGTCTGCTGACAGCAGAAGTCATACCATGCCAGCCAACTCCTAGGACCCGCTGGATACTCAGCACTTTTTAAATCAGGTTATTTATTTAACTGCATAAGTACAGAGTTACGAACCTAACCTCAGAGAGCCACTGTTGAAAATATGTCTATCATTATAAATGATTAACAATTTACCCTCCCAATAACACAGCTAGCTAGTGCATAATTATTTTCTTTCCTTTTAGGTTATCATATTTTTCTCAGCCCACCAAGCTGCCATTTACCACGAATTCTAGGTTGCTGGGAGTGCCATAAAACCCTGCTGACAAGGAAAAGGCAAGCCAGCTTTCTGTATTCAGACGTGGACTCTAAGCAGAAGTCGGGCAGTTCATGATTCACTCATTCAGATTTAAACTCCTCAGTCCCCACGCTTGATTGTTTCAGAACAAGAGTTTCACTGTTTAACATCCTTAGTAATTCTTTGGTGGCTTATTAGCTACATTTCAGAAAGTTTATTCCAGGTGGAGAAAGGGGGGTGGGAATGGCTCTGTTTTTCCTGTGCAGAAGTTTTCAATTTGTAATTTACTGTTGTTTAATTAGGCTTTGGGTTTTGCTTCTGCTTGGAAATGTTTTTAATAGTTAAAACAAATATCTGTTGAGACGCATTCCCCAGGATCCAAAAGCTGATCAGAAATGAAGAGTCCATTTAATGAAGGCAGGCCTCAAATACTCCAGAATAAGCATCTGCAGAGTCCAGCTTACTGCTGTGATTATCATAGAAGCATAAGATTAGAAGGGACTGACCCACTACTGAGACGCAGGATTTTATTGTGGCTAACCCATCCAAGACAGATGGCTCTCCAGCCACTTTTTGAACACCTCCAGTGAAAGAGCTTCCAAAACTTCCTTAGGCAGTTTATTGTATCTGTATTGCAGCAATAAAATTCCTCTGTGTCATGACTGGGGTGTGGGTGGTCAGGTCAGAGCAGTGGCAGTGAGAGGCCAAGAACAACGCCAGAGGTCAAATCTGGTGTCAGGAACGAGCCAGAGTCAGGAGTCTGTGAACAAGCCAAGAGGCAGGTCTGTCACTACTGCCGTGGGGAAGACACATCGTGGTACTCCTCTTGGGATCAAAGAGGGTTCCTGGACCAACCAGGAGCCACAAGGGAAGCTGTCAGTCCAGACTTCCAAAATGGTACATCCCATCTGTGTGCTAACACATACTGCCCTATTCCAGCTACCAGATATCATCACAAAGATATTGGCCACCCCACCAAGCCAGGCTTCAGTCTCTTGTGGACTCTCAGAACCTGTGCTAGGTGCTGTACAAACACATAGTAGGAGACAGCCCTGCCTTGAAGACCTTACAGTCTAAATAGACAAAGCGGAGAAAGAGTGTGTGGGAGAAAGAAAGTATTATTAGCCCCTTCTTCTTATTGAGGACCTGAGGGACCCAGAGATGAAGGCCCTAATTCAGCATGTGTAACTTTAAGCATGGAAAGACCATTAACCATTACAATCATGCTTTAAATCAGGATATGTCTATACTTTGTGGGGCTGGAATGAGACATATTCACATTAGCTCACCACAGCCTGCAGCAATGCACACTTCTAGCCAACTTGAAGTATCTTCAGTTCAAGGGATGTGTACAAAGGGAGAGAGGGTGGGCACAGCCCCCCAGTAATCACTGGGGCAAAAACTCCTCTGGCCCGAGGGCTGTGATGGCAGGGAGGGAAAAGTGAGCTCTTCCTGTGGGAACAGGTGGAGAGAAAAGTAAGTTCCTCCCGGGTGCAATGGGTGGTCACAGAAGTGCCCCTGCAAAAGGGATCAAAGTTATATTTCTGGGCACACTCCTGCTCCCACCTGAGGAAGACACCACATGCAGCAAAAGACCATCCCTGTGTTGAAGTGCTGATAAGTTTAAATTAGAGAGAAGAGCTAGCAAGCATGAAAAATTGATAGGGGATGGGGGTGTGGGGGCTAATAGATACCTATGTAAGAAAAAGCCCTGAATATTGGGAGTGTCCCTATAAAATCAGGCCATCTGATCCCCCTAGCATGAACAAGATATGGAAAGAGTTTTCCAGATATGGAGCATTATGGACATTTTCCAGGTAGGGACCAAATAGACAAATTATGGGTAGCACCACATGAAAGTGTCAACCAGTCACAGAAAGTCTCACAGACCCAGGTGCAGGTCAACGCAGCTATTTTTCATTTTGTGGGCAGGGCCCCAGTCTTCTGATGGATGCAGAGGTAGAGTGTGCAGACACACTGCAAATGACTTGCCAAAGTCACACAAGGAGTCTGTGTCACAACTATAAAATAAATCCCAAGTCTCATCTCTGCGCTTCTACGTCCAGGGGTTTAGCATAAGGAAGGAGCGGAGACGTACCACATGGAGTGCAGCGCAGTCAGGGGTGTCTCTAGAGGTTAAAGTATAATTTGAGGGGCCCTAGAACCTTCTTAATCTCTAGGCCCCCTTCCTGTATTTTCCAGGCCCTCTTCATACATGTGTGGGCCTGATTTTCCTATGTTTTGGAATCTGGGCCCTGGAACTCTGGCCCGTCAGATTTGTGGGCTCTGGAACTGTGTTTCCCGGGGCGTTCCAGCTTATTTTAACCTCCTGGGTGTCTCAAAAGAGAATGCTCTCCCCCCTCCCCAGTTTTCCATGAAACCTCAGCAGATTCCACGAGACTTGCATCTGGGGGAGAAGCAACCTGCTTAAAATTCAAAGGCAAAGGGAAAGGGGCATGTAAATCAGAGCTGTCATTGCTTTCCTGCACTGCAATGCAGCACATACTTCTATCAGAAAGTGTGTTTATATTGGACGACATGTACACGTCTAGAATGCAAATATATAAGGGAAGGGGTTGGAAAGGGAGCCAATCTGCCTTCATTTGAGACCCTGGAATCCTAATCAGTCTAGAGAGTACACACACACACACACACACACACACACACACTGATTATCAGAAAGAGCCAAATAGTGAGGTCACTGGGAGTTTTGCTCCAGGGAGGACTGCAGGTTTCAGTCTGCTTTAGCCATTTGCCAGAGCACATGAACCCCCCAGGGAAGAGCCAGCGGTTTCTCCTCGATTAAAGTGGAAAGTCAGTGCTAGCATTCCTCGATTATTGGCACAGCCAACGGACGCTTCTGCCTGGTCACTTGCATGAAGGCAGCAGTTTTGAAGAGCTTGGAAGAGCTGGGGGGCCAGCCGGAACTGAAGTCAAACTTTTGCTGCATCTGTTGAAATCTGATCGTAGTGACTAGCCCCTGTTCAGGTACAAGGGGACCCAGCCACTGGTTATGGAGAGCTAATGAACCACAGCTGCAGAGGTACAGGCCTGATTCTGCTTCCAGCAGCACCAGTGTAAATCCAGGACACTGCCACTGGAGTCAGTGGAGCTAGCATGAGGACAGTGAGAAGAGGATCAGTCCATGTGGCTTGGTGAGGGGCACCTCCTAGGACCAGATGCGCTGAGAAGCTCTAGCCCCAGTCACTACGACTCTTTTAGCTGTGACTAGCAGACAGTACGGCCAGCCACTAGAGGAAGACGTGGCCGCACACCCTACGGCAGTGTTTTTTGGTTTTTCTTTTATTTGCAGATCACTAACGTATTCCAAAGGGAAGTGTGGACTCCTTTGGAAATCCTAAACATAATCTGTGGACCACCAGAGGGTCCACAAGTTGAAATCCACTCTATTAACCCATTGATGTTGGTACAGAACCTGTACCTATGGAGGTGTCATTGTATATCCTGACCAGGGCTGGGTGAATCAATTCACCTTTACCTTGTGCATCATGGTTCCTCCCACACTGGGAGGCAGCCATGCCAATATATCAAGAAGTTATTTCAAAAGCATTGTAGCCCCAAGAGTTCAGCTAGCTGGACCATCTGAGCTTTCAGGTGCTAATCTGAACTTCCTTGAACCATTCCCCTGTGAGATGATGAGCTGTTAAAATACCCATTTTACAGATGGGGAACTAAGGCACAGAGAGATGGCATGATTTTTACAAGGTCACGCACAAAGTTAGAACCAGGAATGCTGACGTCAAGTCCTGTATTTTGGACTAGAAGACCCTACTTGGTTCAAGAAGGTAATGGCCCAGAGAAACAAAACAATGCCGTCCCTCAGGTTGATGGGCTATTCGTTCCTTCTCCCCATTCATACATGCTGTGATTCTCTTCTAAATCAACCCACAACATCTCTATTTATTATTTTCCTAGATGGGCAGGCAGTCTAGCGGTTAGAGCAGGGAAGTGGCTGTCAGGACCACTTGTGTTCTAGCCCACTTTGTATTTTTGAACCAGTCATTCAGTCTCTCACTCTGCCTCTTTCCCATTTGTAAACTGTCGCTAACAATCTGGTAACTTAGTGGCTCATGTGTACAAGGTATGTGCCACTGTCCTGGACAGAACCAAACCTATTCAGCTTTGTCTCATAGGCCCTGTACTGCTAACAGAGATCATCCCTCAGCTCAAGTGAGATAGGCTTATGCTTTCAGAATGGTAAGATCCTGCTGTTGCTTCAAATTTCCAAACAGCAGTGGCATGAGGCACTGTAACAGCCGCCCGTTCCAAGAAGTCACTGATTTACCACCATCTTCCCCTGCCTGTACATTCCTTCCTGGCCACAAGGGTGCCTTCATCCTCCAGAAGGATAAAATGAGAAGAAACAGCAGGATGCTGAAGAAGGAAGAGCTCCTGATTTCCAAGGGGATATGATCTGCCCTTTGGAGTCTGTGGCCAGCCATGTCCTAGGGACAAATATTGAACGCTAGCAGGAGAGAGTGAAGAAATGAACTCAACCGTCTGCAGAACAGCAAGTGCTTAACGCCAGTGCCATAAATCCACCAAATGAGATGCTGGTGACATTATAGACCCACTTTGTTAGTTTTTCCAGCTGAGCTGCTGACCACAGAAAATGATTTATACTTGGTGGTCCTGGCAGGAGGGGTGGAGGGCCTGGGGGGGGGGGGAGTGGCCCACAGTATTTTAATTTCAGATGAACACACTTCTTCAGGAGGGAGAAAGAGAGGTACTTGTCCCTGCTGCCAAGGAGACGACCTCATCTGGGTGGGTGGGTGGATGAGGGAGAGAGGTTTGCGCCTGAGCCAATGTCTGAAAGGGGAAACCAGACAGTGCTCCAGCTATGAAGGGCAAGATGTGGTCCAGGAGACCTGTCAATACAAGCAAGTACTTGAACAAATGAAACGCCCGCAGCGTTGAGCTGGATGGCTGCGCCACTACTGTGCATGTGTGATTGGAGCGGCACGTGGGGGAGCTGGGAGGGAAAACAACGCCCTGCAAAGATTGACTCAAAATCCCTTCCAGCAGAGAGCTGCCCTGCTTGGTGGTACCTAAATATTGCAACCTGTTCAGGAGAGCATGGTAAGAAGGAAAGCCAGCCCATTGGGCCTTGGCCTCAGCAGAGAATTAAGTTGTATTTAACATACATTGCAGCACGCTCAGTAGCTAAGCCCCAAAGTATCTCAGAGTGCATCTAGATAGCAAGTCCCAGAAGCCAGGTCAGCTGGTTTGAGCCGGGGAGGTTGTACTACCCAGCTAAAACAGTGCTGACATTTGGGCTCGGAGGCCTTTCCCCTGGGCTCCAGCTTGAAAGGGAGTGTCTATGCTGCTCTTTTTACCCTGGAGCATTAGCCTGAGTAAATTGACCTGGGTTCTGAGTGGGTGTCTACACTGGGAGTGGGGGTGTAATTTGATTTTAGGCTGTTGAATTACAGAAGGCAAAGGCAAGTGATCACAGCCAGTTGCTTGCTCCAGGTCTCGTGTCCCCACTGCTCACTTTACTTCCTGAAATGCAATAGGCTCAGGGACTTGTAGAAGGCAGTCGTCCTCTGCTCACTCTTCCTGCCCTCTTTTCTAAAGGGAAAGAAAAGCAGGAAAAGCTTTCCTTGCTGTTTCTCTGCTGCAGGCACAACAGGGAAGCAGTGCTTCATGCAGAGAAAGGAATTAATTGAAAACTTCCCAGGGGTGCAGGCAGAGGAGGAGCTATGTTGCCAGGGTAAAGGAGTCAGGAAAAAACAGAAAAGCTGCTCTCTGGCTACATGGACCTAAACTAGAATTGTAGATTCCAACCTCAGTGCTATGCCACTTGCGGGGCTCATGTTAGCAGATCAAATTACAGCTCCATTTTTTTGAATGTGCCGCCCTGACAGTGGAGACACAGGCTGCAGAACGTCAAGGTCAGCAGCATTGTGTCGAACTTCACTGTCAGTGTAGATCAGGCCTTAGAGTTAACCTCAACTGAACCTCCCCTAATGCCTCTGCTCCATGTCTTTTACCACCCAGGTGGCCACCCATGCTCCATGCACCACATTCCATTCATTATACCATCCGCACAGCCACTGTCAGATTGACCTTCCTAATCAACTCTGAAGACCTTCTTGGTTGATCAGAAACTCAAACCCTGGAGACCAGCCTGGTAAGTAGTGTAAGAGAGGGCCCTCCCTCTGATTCACTATGGTGGACATTCTAAGTGTAAGGAAATCAGAGAGAGATGCACAAATTATTTTAGGTAACTGGCATATCTCCCCTCATCTGCTGCTGAAAACAGCAGCCAGTATAGAGCTGCTCATAGGAAACCAAATGATGCCTAGTCTTCCAACAGCTGTCCCATAACACAGCTGCCACTGTAAAAGTGGCTTCCCTAGGAGGCGTACGTTAAACAGTGCTGAGGGCCATTGAACTCTCAGGGTGTGTCTACATTGCAGTCGCAGAGTGTGACTGTAGCTTAGTTAGGCACCCTCAGCTAGTTTTAAGTGAGAAAGCATAGGTCCTGGGGAAAAGATGCCACAGTAGCTCATGATTCGGCACAGCTCGCCCCTCAAGGAATCATCTAGGGTTTCAGGGATGCTCATCCACCCCACACTGAAGAGCTTGCTAGCACAGCTTCTAAACCCTACCATTCGTTTGTCTCAGCCTAGTGTCTTAACTACAAAATTACTTGTACTCTCAGGCACTGGTTTGTTAGGTGATCTCATTTGAGTCAGTGAGCTGACTCTGTCCAAAGCAAGCCAACCACTAGAGTCAGTCCATACCTTGCAGCTAAACATCTGTTCTTGAAAACCTCCAATGATGGGGATTCCACAACCTCCACTGGAAACCTATTCCAGACCTTAACCACCTTTATAGGTAGATTCCCCCCCCCCCCCCCCCCACACACAAATATCTAATCAAAATTTCCCTTGCCATGGATTAAGCCATTGGTTCAGGCTGTCTGCAGACCCAGGCAGACACCATTTGATGTTTGGAAGGTTTTCTTTTGCAGAGAGCTAGAAATTTACTTAAAAAAGGGAGAAAGAAAGACTGTAAAATCTGAATGTGTCAAAGGGGCTAAATAAAAAAATACTATTAGGGATAGATCCAGCCCACAGGCCATTATGTTTGGCACCCCAGTCTAATGACTGCACTCACAAAGAAAGTTAAAAGACGTTAATAGTGCTAGCCTTTGATACAAGTAGAAGAAGCCAAAGACTGTTTTTTAGACTTAGTAATCCCAGGGTCTGGGTGCAATTTATACAGCACTGGTTCCCAACCTGTGTTTTGGGGGCCAGAAGTATCCCTTGACGGCTTTCAATGTGGCCCATGGCTCCCTTCCTGCTGGCTGCAGAATGGAGTCACTGCCTAATGACCCAGGTGGAGCATTTTTCCAAAGGACCTAAAAGACTGATGCAGGCTTCTTGCTGCATCCAAAGGGCTAGGAGATCAGTGCTCCCCCCCCCCCCCCCGTTTAGCAGGGAGCATGGCAAAGTGCTCTGCCTAGGTCCATAGGGTCTGGGGTCCTTGCTGGAGTCAGACAGAGAGAAGCACTGATCTGTCCCCCTGGCTGCAGAAGGAAGCCAGTGTCTTGGGAGACAGAGAGCACAGAGCTGCAGGATGTGTGCAGTTTCCCTGCTGCAGCCAGAGAGATGGGAGATCCGTAGATAAGAGGCAGACTGCTTTTTGGAGAAGTGTGGGGGGACCTGCTGGCAGAGGCAGGTGAACCCTCAAGACTGTAAAAATCATATCTGTGGCCCTTGAGGCAAGAAGGTGGGAATCACTGGTCTAGAGAATATGGCTTTGCTAAGATCCATCATTGCTTTTAGTCTAAAGCGACCTCAGACCCCTGCCAACAAAGTCCAGCGCGCTAAAGGACCCACGTGCCGTGTGATATGCACAGTTCATTGACCCCGGCCCCTTTTAACCTTTTGCTTTTCAGTAGAACTGATTGGAAGGTTGCACTCAAACAAACTTTCAGTGCAAAACAGAGAGAGCTCTCGCTTTCCAACCACCGTTGCATTCCCAGCTCTCCTGCCAGATATCAGGTCACTCAATTCTAATGGAAACCAGGGGATTGGCAGGGCCTGAATGTAAGCCCCTCTCATGTTATAAGCACACAGGCTGAGCCTGGCCGGCCTTAACATCTCTCCAGGGAATGCACAGTAGTCACTGTAACAAAGATCCTGCCATTCCCACTCTGGTCTCTCTTGTTACACAGTGTGGCCTGCTGTCCATTTCCCCATGACGAACCAGGGAGGCCAACAAACCATTGGGAAACAGTGACCTCTCTTGGACAACCTCACTATTACAACACCGGCATATAAAAAAGTGAAACCGTCCCTTACGTGGTGGAATTTCCCCTCCAGGCTATTCGGGCAACAGATTCTTGGTTTGGATGCCAAGGACTGGATGCTTTCCCAAAGATACTAAGGTTTGTGAGCCGTTAGGGCCCAGCCCCAGGGGTGACATGCTGTAAAATTGTCGTTCCCCCCCATCTGTCTTGTACGCCTTTGTGCACCTCTCCATTCCCTTCCAGCCCTATGATTTGATTGATTGATTGATTGATTTCACTTTCTCTGCACCCTTCTCAGGGATCTCTTTCACGCACCTGTGTTTGTCTTTCTTCAACCCATGTGCACACTGCTGAGCCGTCACCCACCACCCTAAAGTTTAGTCATAATCTCAAAATGCTTCAGTTAAAGGTTTTCTCTATGGGATTGTTGCACTGGAATCATTTCTTTGTTCTAATTGCAGCAAATTAACTGTACTAAACAAACCACTTTATGTCATGTCCATTCAAGGTACACTGCTCATTAATCATTGTCTCCACTCTGCTCTGTGCTTTTTAAAATTAACCGCTCAGCGTTCTGGGCAGATAGCCCATGATGCAATGTCGTATCACACAGCTCTATGCTCTGAGTTTTTTCCTCAGTCTGCATTGTGGGATGCCAACCAGAACCTACAGGAATACTGGGATTGAGGGTCAAACTGGAAGGTCCCCTGGTTCCTTTTCATGGCAGTCATTAACACAAACAGGGCTAGTAATCATACAGGCAGATGGGTTTGTGTCTGTAAGCCTTGAGGGTTTTGGACGCTGCATTGATATGGATACAGGAGGAAGAGGAGCAAGGGATGAAACGGAGCAGTTATTTCTGCAGAGTAATTTGGGTTGGCCAATAAGCAGTGACTGGCAGGAAGAGATGGTAAAACAGAATTGATGTGACCAACAAGGGCAGCAGAACTTCAGATGGCAGAGGCCATTTTCCAGGAGGTCTATGCATTCATCACTTCAGTGCTGTGGTGATGGGATACCAACATGAGAGCCCCCCACAATATGAAGATGTGTAACTACTGCTGTCTGGAAGCTCACCAGCCTCCCGATCACTACTCAACGGTAACTCACCAGCTGGTGGGTCAGCTGTCTGGGCTGTTATTTTGAAGTTGTGCAAAGTTAATAAGAGTGTGTTGCGGAGCCAGGTCATAAAGCTAGGCAATGCACTGGATGGATGGATCTCCATGGATGTGGTTCCTGAACTACAGAGGGGTACAGAAGCTAGAACTAGGCCACACGTCTCTTCTTTGTCACCCACACCAGCGCAAAGATTTTATCAACAGAAATGGGTATTTCTCGATGATGCTGCAAAGTCTTCTCAATCGCTAATATTAATGAGGGCTAGGTAGGAAAAGTCCAGAGTGCCTGGATCTTGAGAATCTCAGTCCTCTTTGCAATGTGAGGCAATGTTTCATTTCCAGCCTATACTGCATGTTAATAGAATTAAGATTCCTCCTGTCATTCTAGGAAACCCAGTTCACCCTCTGTTGGGGCTGGTCCTATTTTGAGGTGGGTTTCAACTAGATGGCCTCTTGAGGTCCCTTCCAATCCTCATATTCTATGGTTCTGCTTCCCTTACGAAGCCTTTCATCGGTCACTTAGATTAAAGAAATAAACTGCTTAACGATACATAAGTCATTGCAAAGTGTCAGAGGAGTGTGCATAAAGAAGATAGAATGGAATGTGGTGGTGCCTTGCGACAACAACGGCTGCTCCTCATCATGTGTCTCATGGGGAAAGCATCTGCCCTATTTTGTATAACATTTGTGAGAGGAAGGGCGAGAACCTGGATGGTGGAAGGGAGACTTTCTGTGGACAGCCAGGAAAGGCACCTCTGGAAAATGCCCAACATAGTCAAGGAGATGGGATCAGGGATATATTGTGCTTCTACTTTGCGGTTGGGGACAGTTGTGAATAAGTCACTCATAACGAAGGAAATCCATTTGTGTATCTATTAAATTAGGACTTGAAATGCTTAGAAGGAACGTTATGCCATTTGTGGGGTGAAATGTACCTTAGTGAAATTCTTCAGCCAAGTTATTCCAAAATAAAACTATGGCTTTAACATAAAACCTAGCTGTTTGCAATGAAGTTGTAGCCATGTTAATCCCAGTTTATGAAAGAGAAGATGGGCAAGGTAATCTTTTATTGGAACATGTCCAGACCTTAACAAGTCTTGTCTCTTCCAGCAACCAAAGCTGGTCCAGTAAAAGATATTACCTCAACCACTTTCTCTCTTCCATATAGCTTAGTTAAAACAATATTTCTTGAATAAAACAATTAATCCAGAAGGAAGTGAATACTTAAGACTGATGGAATTGAGGCATGGCCAGACTAAGCAGCAATCGTGAAGTCATCTATATTCTATGCTTCAAATAGGTCTCCAACTCCTGGTGGGCAAATTGTGGTGCAAAGGACCCGTAACTGGGTTGATTGAAATGATATTACCAATATGGTGAGTTCTCTATGGTTTGCTGGACACTGAATTCCATCAATCTTAGCTGCAGAGGTGGAAACATTCAAGAAGATGTGGTCCAACTCCTTGTAGCCTGCACTGCGGAGCATTGCCAGAGATCCTGTTGTGATCCCTTCTCTTCAGGTATGTTTTCTGCCACATCGTTGTTTTGCCTTGGTACCAAGACCAGTTCCAGGTGTTCCCCCTCGTCTTCATTTGCTCTAACAGTATCTTGTAGGTGTCTGCACTCCAGTGACTCTTCTGGTGAGACTACAGCAGTGCAGGGCACAGAGAGAGGCCTGCCCAAGGGTGAAGTTATGCAGTATGGTATAATACCTTCAGAAACTGCCAAAAGAGGATTAGGAATGTGTCTGTTCAAATCTCAGAGAACAGGCTCATTGCAAAGTTGAGTTACTCCTGTTCTAAGGAGGATTCATGACTGCAAACAAATGCTTTGCTACACTGCAATAACATTACACAGCAACAATTCTCAGTGCCTAGGTCTACTAGCTCAAGTTCATGGGACTTTTGCCATGACACTCAAATTACCCATGCAGATATTCCCCAGTTGGACTTGGCCAAGCTCTTGAACTCAGCCAGAGGGTGGGTGATGGCGTGAGCACTGCAAGCCCAAGTTAGTGCCAAAGTAATTCACTTTACTAGAAGGTTGTGTGAAAACAAGGTGCTTTAAGGTGAGCCAACTGAAGATACTCCAATTTAACATCCCCATGTAGACAAAATGAGGCGATCATGTGTATAGTGATACAGAGCAAGTTCACTCTTTTAAACCATGGGGACTTATAATCATTCCTCTTGTCATCGCTCTCATCTTCCCTCTCCCTGCTACTGTTTATCACACTCATTCACTGCGCCTCTTCTCTAACCCGAAATCTCCTCTTAGAGCTTTGAGCTAAATAGCTTTGGATCAGTCCCTGCTAAGGCAACCACCCATTGAAGCAGATGATATTTCCAGTGAGGTCAAGAGAACATTCAATGAGCTGATGATCTCATCCCATCTCACACTCTTCAGAGCAGGCACTAGGTCCTCCTGTGTGTCCATAACGAGTCTAACATGATGAAACCCTGATCCCAAGTGCGGCCTCTAGTCACTAGAGTTGTACAAACAGCAATAAATTACCATGAGTTAATGAAATAGTTCATGTTGACATTCAAAGAGCTATAACGAGTCTTCAGAGTCAACAGCCCATTCAGTTTAATAGAGGCAATTCACAATTCTTTTTAGAATATCTTATTTTTGCATGTTGGTATTCATATAATAATAGCAGCAAATAATGATTCTGGGTCTGGCACTGTGCTGTACACATTCTCAGTTGTATTTCTTGGGTGTCTCCATTTTAGGAGCCAAACCTTGGAATTTATATTCATTATTACTCTGTCTTCACTCAAGGAAAACTGGCTCAGCAGCAGTATAGCTGAAAAGGACCTGAGGGTTACAGTGGACAAGAAGCTGGATGTGAGTCAACACTGTGCCCTCATTGCCAAGAAGGCTAACGGCATATTGGGCTGTGTTAGTAGGAGCGTTGCCAGCAGATGGTGGGAAGTGATTATTCCCCTCTATTTGGCACTGATGAAGCCACATTTGGAGGACCGTGTCCAGTTTTGGGCCCCCCATTACAGAAAGGCCATGGACAAATTAGAAAGAGTCCAGTAGAGAGCAACAAAAATGATTAGCGGGATGGAGCACATGACTTATGAAAACAGGCTGAGGGACCTAGGCTAGTTTCATCTGCAGAGAGAAGAGTGAGGGGGGATTTGATAGCAGCTTTTCAATACCTGAAGGGGGGTTTCAGGAAGGATGGAGCTAGGCTGTTTTTTGGAGGTGGTAGTTGACAGAACTAGGAGCAATCGTCTCAAACTGCAGAGGGAGATGTCTAGGTTGAATATTAGGAAAATGTTTTTCATTAGGTGGGTGCTAAAGCACTGTAATGCATCACCTAGGGATATGGTAGAATCTCTATCCTCAGAGTGTTTAAGGTGTGGCTTGACAAAGCCCTAGCCAGGACAACAATTTACTTGGGCTAGTCCTGGTTTGAACAAGGAGTTAGACTAGATGACCTCCTGAGGGCTCTTCCAACCCTAATCTTCTATGATTCTTCTATGAGTACATCTATATTGGAGCTTTAGGTCGATTTAAGCAAGGTTAAGTCGACCTACAGACCCCCGTGGTCACACTGGGATTTTATTAAGTTGACTTAAGTGCTTCCTTCATTTAATCAAATCCACCAACTCTTAAGTTCGATTTAACGCTTAAGACGACCTTATTAAGTTGACTTAAGCCAATGTAAACAGGGAGTAGCCCTTAAGTAGATCTAATTGGCCTCCAGTCCCCCTCCTAGAGTTCCTGGCCACCAGGAAAGGTGGACCTAGGACAAATTTTCAATGTGGACTCTCTAACTTAACTTAAAGTCAACCTTGTTAAGTTGACTTTACAGAACCTCCATTGCAGACATACCCTATGATTCCATGAAAACTACATAGGACTATTGTGATTGCCAAACTGAGGTCCCTTTACTCTAGTCTTCTACCTCCCAACAATGGCCAGCACAAATGAAAGGCGTAAGAACCCTGCAGTAGCAGATGAAGAATAATGCGGTTTCATTGCTGTCCATAACAGTTAGAGGTTGGCTTGAGCCATGAATCAGGACGTTTAGTCATCTCTCCAGAATTTATTGTGGGCATTAATTATGATCCCTTGGCACATTCTTGCTATGGGTAACAAAGGTACCACCTGTAGAGCAGTCCCTTGTGGCCACAGGTGCCTCTGCAGCCAATTTCCTCTGTTCTCCATCTTTGGGGCCCCTTTACAAATCAGCCACAGCCCTTCTGTTTAGTTCCACTGCAATGACCACAAACAGTTGCATCAGTAAAGTTCATCACTGCAATCCAAAGGTTTCTAGTTACCTCTGGCTCATCAGCCAGTCACGCAGAGCTTGTCCCTGATGCAGCATAGCTGTCTGTCCTTAGAGTTTGGTCTGCTGGGTCTGGCTTCTTTCATCCTCCCTCTTTTGAGGGAGAAGGCAGTCTATATACTGTGCTACTCCAGAGAGCTCCTTCTCATTGACTTGAAGACAGGAAAGCCAGCCCCCCCCCCCCCCATCCACACTATAGGACTCCTGGGCCTGAGATTTCCTAAGCCTTTTTCATTCCAATTCCCTGTAATGGGGTCATAGGCCCCCTCTAATCTTAAAGGGCCAGTATACCCCATAGCACTCTCCATATAGCTGTCCAATCCCTATTTGAATGTTGCAGAATTGTTGTCCTTGACAGTTTCCTGTGGCAATGAGTTCCACAGTCTAATTACGCATGGTATGAAAAAGCATTTCCTTTGGTTTCGGTTTCTAATTGTTCACCTTGTAATTAATCTGTAGTGTTATTTATTATTTGTACTGAGGTAGCACCAAGCAGCTCCAGTCATGGCTCAGGACTCCACTGTGCTAGGGGCTATACAGTCAAAGAATAAAGGCCTGGATCCTCTAGTGTATTTAGGTGCCATGAGGATTCAAAAAGGCAGTCCCTGTCCTGAAGAATTTACGGACTTCATTAGATGACCCCTTGTTCTCTTGATCTCATTGGGAATTCCCTCAACTTCATTGGACAATTGCCTCAGTATGGGGTGATCTAAAACCCATGAAATCCAGAGAGGGGACCTCAGAATATGATCCTGAGTTCACAGAGGGATGCTGAGCCTAGCCATCCCAGTGTGCCATTGGCTTAGTTCTTCAAAGAGACCAAGGGCCAACAGAAGCAGCTGGTGAAGGTCAGATAGTGTGAGTGTGAGCAAAGAGGGAGTGTGAGGAGGGGTCCCGTACAGAGAAAGCACAAGCCATGCCAAGAGACTCTTTCCAGGCCAGCGTTCTTGATATTAAAACCATGGGACATAATTAAAAAAGAATCATAATTAGAAACAGATGCTAGAAAAACATTTTTCCACATCCCCCATTACAGACGCATGGAATGACTCACCAGGAGAGAGCAGCGCGTTGAGGAGACTGGGATCACGCAAGGAGCAATTAGACGGCATTGTTAGCAGCGTTGGTGGGTGCAGAGGAGAGAGCCAAAAACCGGGAATAAGTCCTGATGAGGTGCATGGCCTTTAACTCCTCTGGTATGTTCTGAAGGCTGTAAATCTGTCATGGCAATGATGGAGTATATAGTCAGGAGTGGAGCTTTAATCCCTGTATGACATCAAGGGGGGAATCCTGGTCCCAGAACCAGAGCAATGGCCAAAATTCTGCCCTGGTGCAAACAAGTAAAAAATCGGAATTATGTGCACCAGCGTCAGGGCTGAAATGGATCCCTGGAGCCAGATTCTGAACTCAGTGACCTTGGTTTTCATTTGGAGTAATTCCTCTGGATTTAATAGAGTTATCCCACTGTCACCGAGATCAGAATCTGAATTCTGGTGTCTAAGATCCTTTAAATCTGTCCTCAGCTGTGTGTGTGAGAAAAACACAGATATTATCTCACAGATCTGAGCTAGCAGTTGGGGAATAGACTGGTTGATTAAAGAATTAGCTAACTCCAGGACTGGGTATGATCAAAGCTTCCAGTTAATTTTATTCTTGGTTCTGACACTGATTTACTGCGACGCCTTGGGCCAGTCACCTCATTACTCTGCTCTTTCGTCTCCCTGCTTGTAAACGGGACTGAAAACACTTCTCTCTAATGTTGTGCAAATGAATAAATAAATAAAATGTCTACATGACACTTTGGGAGCTGCTGCAAGAGGCATTATGGAAAGGCAAGGGAGAGATGAAGCAGACATACAGGACTTGCACCCTGCTTTTAAATTCCCAGTGACTGCTTCATGCATCTCACGGTGGGTAAATAACACAAGAAGGCTCTATTCTTAATGACTGAACAAAGCAAGGCCCTACACGCCATTTGATTGCATTTCTCTGTAATGCGATAATTTGGAAACGGCAACTGGATCACTTGCAAAATGTGCCACAGGCCATTTGAAATGCAGCATTTCTGGTCCAAAATCCTTTTTGTGCCATAGGATCTCATCTAGGTATAATAAGCAGGCTGAAAGTGGAATGCCACAGCAGGACAATAGTCCATTAGCCTCCCCACTGGTGCTTTGCACCAGATGAAAGCCCCAGCATTGCTCTCCTGTGAACAGTCTTTTCCCTGTTCTTCGGAACCACTTGCAAGCAGCCACTTTTAAAACCCTGTGAGAGTTCTTAAAAAAAAAAAAAAAGTCGGAAGCTGCTACAGCATTTGTAGTAATAGACAAGGATCCTTCCAAGTAACTTCATTTAGTTTTGCGTAGTCCACAAAGAATGTGGAACTGCCATCTTTTTCTCTTTCCCAGCACTACAGATGAGGCCTAAGGGCTGGCCGAAAGCTCATTTCCTCAGCCTCTTCATTCTTTGCTACTGGTAAATGGTGAGGTGGCTCCTAGAAGGTCAATTTCCCTAGAAGCTCTTCATCCCTAACCAGGTCTCTTAGGCTATGTCTACACTAGCAAATTAGTCCAGATTAAAGAGCTTAATCTGGACTAATTTGGTCCCTGTCTACACTAGGCTTTGACTAGTTTGAACTATAAATTTTTTTAGTTTGAACTAAACACAGCTTAGTTCAAACTAGTTAGTTCGAATTTAGCGCTTAGTTCGCACTTTAATTCACAAGGCTGTAACTATGGCAGGGCGAATGGGGTTTTGACCTGGGTGCCCCAGAGCAACTCAACAGAGCTGCTCCATTAAAGATCATGTTTTGTGCCACCAGCCCCTGGCACTACTAATTGCAAGAGGCAAGTTCCAATTGGAAAGTACCCCAGACGCTGAAACAGAGCATTACGGCTTTGTTAGTTCAAACTAGCGTGCTGTCGCTATGCTAGTTTGAAATAAATCAGTTTGAAGTAAATAGTTAGTTCAAACTAACTGTGCTTTTTAGTTTGAACTCATTTTTTATTCAAACTAAGAAGTCAGTTTTAACTAAAAAGCCATGGTTAGTTCAAACTAACCAAGCACTGCTTACTTCAGACTAAACAAGTCTCAACTAAGCTTGCTAATGTAGACATAGCCTTAGATTGCTCTGTTTTACCTTCTGAGAACGTAAGAGCATGTAGGGTCTGACCAAGGTGTCATCTAGCCAAGTATCCTGCATTCTGACAACAGCCAGTACCAGGTGCTTCAGGGCAACTGACCATAATAGGGTGGTTATCGAGTGATTTATCCCTGTCATTTAGTCCCAGCATCTGGCAGGCAGCGGTTTAGAGACAACCACAGCATGAAGTCACATCCCTAACCACAATGACTAATAGCCATTGATGGACCATCCTCCATGCACTGATCTCATTCTTCCTTGAACCCAGTGGCTGTGTCTACACCAGAGGCTTAAGTCGACTTAAGCAACTCCATGGCCACATTTGGAGTTCATTAAGTCAAATTAAGCACTTGCTTTATTTGACTTAATAACTCCTGCTCTTAAAGTTCATTTTAAGGGTGAAATCAACTTAACAAAATGTGGCCATTAAAGTCAACTTAATAAAGTTGACTTAAGGCAGGTTAGCCATTTAAGTCAACTTTATAAAGGCGACTTAAGCCAGGGGACCCATTTAAAGTCAACTTCATAAAGTCGACTTTAAATGGATTCCCCGGTTTAAGCTGACTTTATAAAGTTGACTTAAACAAATGACAACTCTCTTAAGTTGACTGAGCAAGGTTGACTTAAAGTCAACTTTATTAAGTCAACTTAACTGAGCCCTCTAGTGTAGACGTAGCCAGCGATGCTTTTGTCCTTCAAAACATCCACTGGCAACAAGTTCCACACACTGACTGTGCTTTCTGTATTAAATGTACAGTGCTACTGAAACTTTGGGAGCTCACCTTCACCCTTTGCTCCTTTACAGTTTTCTTTCATACCAGAATTTATTAGATCCACTGGTTCACAGAGGGTTGCTACCTGTCTGTTTTTTCAACCTGGACAGACTGGGTTTCAGCTTGCATGTCTGGGTAGCATTTGACAAGCTCAGATGTCCATATTTTTATCTGAGGACAGAGAGGTGGAGAAGGGAGTGGGGTCTGGGGGGAAGAGGTGGAGGAGTGGGCAGGGCCTCAGCAGTCTCATTACCAGTCATTGGAAATGTGGTAACTCTATGGGTCCTTTTTTAATATTTGCTATTTGTCAGAAACATTCAGCAAACAAACAGGAAGCTGTTACCATTTCAGAGGCACCAGAACTCAAAACAGCTAAGATTCTTCTGGAGCTCTGGGCTTCAAAGCCAATCTCAACAATATCTCCTCTTTCATTTACCAGAAAAATGTCACAGCATGAAGCTGTCCCTGCAGGTAGGGCATGCTCATGTGCTCAGACCAATTGCCTACTAACCATTGGCTTCAATGAAGCCACATCTTTAAAGGGATTTCAATAGACTGAAGTGGTAGACTCCCTTTCTGGTATTGATTACATGGTTATTAACTACAATGAAACCCAAGCCAATTCCTAGCTCACCCACTACTTCAGACACCCAAACCACTCACTCCATTTCCAGATGTCTGATCTTCAAATTCACTTTTTGCATATGTACATTTTCCCCAGTTACTATCTCCTTTTGAGACCAAGAGGATGGCTCGCTGTCAGATCCCCTGTTCCATACAGTGTTTAGCAAGTTTGGTCGGAGCCAATGGCCTGTGCAATTCATAGATCCCATACTAGGTAGCCAAATTCTGATGATTGTCATTCAACTGCCCAGACCTAAATAAAAACATGGGGCTGATCCTTACATCTGTAAGCTTTGTCCCTTTGACCTGGTGTCCCTGATTCCAAAACTGACTCAGGAGGGTCACATGGACACTCGTAATTCTCTGTTTTAACTTGTTTTGTATTCACAACAATATTTCTGTGGTCAGTTTTCCACAATAGCAGCAACTAACTGAACTGCTTCTAATACTTTTTGCATTTTTGCCAGTTTCCCTTATTTTAATGCCAGATTTATCACTTCTTCTAAATGTTCAAGAAGATCACAGACCAGATTAGAATCCCCTCTTTCATATTCTGCATTAGACACAAAGCTGTACTTACAGCCAGGACTCCTTCAGAGTCAGCTTCCAAGTTCCTCATTGGCAGCTGATTCCTCTTCCTGCACAATGCTGCAAGGAAGGATTCAAGCTCCATGGCAAATCCCACAGCTTCTCAAAGGGTATGTCCACACAGGCTTTTTATTTCGAAACAACAGAGGTTGTTTCGAAATAAGAAGTGGCATGTCCACACGACACACCGTTATTTTGAAACGGTTAAACCTCGCATCTAATCAAAATAGCTGTTGTTTCGAAATGGTTGTTTCAAAAGAATGGCATTCGGACATGTTGTTTCGAAACAACACCATTGTTTTGAAACAACGTGTTCAAACGGCCTTGTTTCAAAATAACCATTCCGAAACAATGGCTATTTCGAAAGCAGGCTTTCCCTTAATTCGAATTAACTTATTTCAAAATAAGGACTTTATTTCGAAATAACTCATTTCAAAATGAGTTATTTCAAAATAATGATGTATGTGTGGACATAGCCATAGTGACTATGGCCTGCTTTCACTGCTCTAGATCTGCAAGTTGAAATCTGACTCAATGTCTGTAAATTGGTCCATTGCCGATGTAACCTGGAAGTCCTCATTGGCAGCTGAGTGTGCCAGGAATGCAGTCTACACAGATCCTCTCCCAGTTCAGTTTGGGTCTCTTTCTCTCTTTTTCTAGCTCTTAGCTGTTCCCTGGCCAGCTCCGATTGATGCTTGGCTCCAAACTGCATAACAAGAGCCTGTACCAGATCTGGATGAATAGCTCAGCCTCTAGTCTAAATTCGGCAGCAGCCTCAGAGCTGGGCCACTCAGGTTCACTGCTAGAAGCGCCCCCCTCCCTTTGTTTATCATCCCAGACAGTCTTTGTGGCTATGATAAGCGAGATAAGCCTCCCAGGAAGGTTTTTCTCTCAAAGAGGCATGTGTACCAGCAGAATTCTCCCCTCTGGACCTCTGTAGGTTGTTAGAAAATGTAAATGACTTATCTTAGCCAAATTCTCTGCCTAGCAAAACCACAGCCACCCGGCTACATCCCTCTGTGGCCTCTGACCTTTGACTTCCTTCTCAAGGTGACTTTTCATCTCCTTTCACGTCAGTCCTGTTTCCCTGATCACTGCAAGAGGCAATTTCATTACTCACAGTTCTAAGCCTCTTTCCAGACAGCACTCTGCCCCCAAAATGTTTCTCTTCATTTTGTGACAGGGGCCCATTGTCAGTGCTTTTCCTGCTGTCTGCTTTGTATTTCTGATTGCTATACTTACCTTGTATTTGCAATCAGTCCCTTGAGAAACACCTCTGCTTACATAACTTATCCTCTAACTAATCTGGCATGAGACCTATATTTTGGGTGATAAGATCCGAAGGGATAGCAGTGTTTGTCTAGTTCAGCAAAACAAACAAGGAGTCCTATGGCACTTTTAAAGACTAACAGATTTATTTATCGCATGAGCTTTCGTAAGAGAAAATTCCACTTCATCAGACTCTTCAAATTTTCTGATGAAGTGGGATTTTCTCCCACAAAAGCTCATGTGATAAATAAATCTGTTAGTCTTTAAAAGTGCCACAGGACTCCTTGTATGTTTTGGGTGATGACTTTTATACTTTTGGCTGTATTACTCTAAAAGGAACTTAGCTTAGCTCCTTAGATTCATCTTGTGTTGGAAGGATTGATCAAACCCATATGCTTCGAGGAGGCATTACCCAACAATAAGATCACTAATACAAGCTGTCAGTTCTTTGATGAGAATAATGCAGCACATAGTTGTTACAGAGCTGGAGTGCTTCTTTCTTTGTTCTCCAGCTACAGTATTGCCCACTCTATGTATTAAATAATCATGAGATTATTTCAGAAGTCATGAGATTTTCAAAAATAAAACTGGGATTCTTTTATTTGCCTTCTGCTTTCTAAAACTTTAAAGTTTATGTTTTCAAGCTTTTCTCTCCAATCCCAAGAGCTAAAAATGTGTGGGTTTTTTTTATGTTAAATGAAAGATGAGAGGCTCATATAATCACATGACTCAAGTGTAAGTCATAGGATCAGGTCAGTCTGATACAGCAAATCAAAGCAATAAATCACATGTATGATAGCAATCAAAACAAGTGCTTTGATCTGACCTGATTTCATGACTTACACTTTCCTGCATATTTTCCTCCCATTCTGTAAGTTCTCTATCTTCAAGGATCTGATGAAGTGGGATTTTCTGCTATAAAAGCTCACACGGTAAATAAATTTGTTAGTCTTGAAGAATGCCACAGGACTCCTTGTTTGTTTTGCTGAACTAGCTCAACACAGTTACCCCTTTGAAGCTAGAGACAGGCTTCATCCACCTTTTTCACAGCCCCATGCTGTTAATGTGTTCCCAGTTTTGCCTGTGGTGGCACCTGGATGGTGGGGAAAAGGACACAGCTACTTAATGGCACAACTCATTGTCTAAGTGGGTGCTCTCTCTCAAGCTCTTTGGTCCTTGTCCAAAATGTCAGCTTTGTTCACTTGGGCCCTGACAAATATTTCAGGACAGGCTTAAGGGCCATTGACATGGATAGGATTTAAATGCCTGTTAAGTGTTGTGCTGAATAGCTTATGTTTACAGTCAAGCAAAGAGTTTCATCTGTTTTGCTGAAATGGGGGCTTAATTCCATTAGGAATACTCCTGTGATCACATTTAAGCATGGGCTTCAGTGTTTTGCTACACCAAGAGTGACCAATATCTTGTGAGATGGGGCCCCACGTTAGCTCCTGCTCCTTCCCAGCATACAAGTGACCTGGTGCAAAGCCCACAGAGATTAACAAGGGTCTTTCTTTGACTTCAATGGGCTTTGGTTTAGGCCCAAGTGCCAGCAAGGATGAAATCACTGTAGGGATGTGAAGGACCAAAATCAAGGTCACTTGCCACAGCCACCTGTGTCTGTGTATAAACCCTGTACTGGTGAAGAAGGGGTTAAAGAGCTATTTTGGGCAAGGCTGACCCTATGTCTCCAGCCCTGTCAATCATGTCAGGGGTATAATAAAGGCCATTCCAGGAAGCTGCGGAGCAATTCTCCTTCAGATACGTCCAGATGATTTGATTCAGTTTTATATCACAGAGACTCTTGGGCTATGTCTACACTAGAGGGCTCAGTTAAGTCAACTTAACAAGGTTGATTTAAAGTCAACTTAAGTCAACTTAGAAAGTCCATATTTTACATTGACTTAAGCCAGGGTAGCCACTTAAATCAACTTAATAAAGTTGACTTTAAATGTGTCCCCTGCTTAAGTCAACTTTATTAAGTCAACTAAAGTGGCTACCCTGGCTTAAGTCAACTTATGCAGCCACATTTCATTATATCAACTTAATAAAGTCAACTTAATGCTTAATAACTCCTGCCCTTAAAGTCGAGTTTAAGTCAACTTAAACACGTGCTTAAGTCAACTTAATAAATGCCAAATGTGGCTATGTAGTTGCTTAAGTAGGCTTAAGCCAGGTTATGTCAACTTAAGCCTCCACTGTAGACATAGCTTTGCATAGGCAGACAGGGAGGCCACTGAAGATTTTTCAGTGTTCAGACCACAGAAGCTACTTTCAGTAGACTAAGAACTGGTGTGACAAAGTTCGCCTGGCCTGGTCCAAGGGTAAGCCGTCCACCTGTGGCAAGTGGACCAACACAGTTTTAGTTCAGTCCCTTCCAGGGAGAGAAAAGAGGTTTGGAGAAAAACAGTAGACACTGCCCAATAGTCTATACTGTGGAGACAAGGCACTCCATCAATAGTTCAAATGTCTTTCAAGTCGTCAAGTACAAGGGGGTCAACAATGCGGGGTATCAAATGAGGGTGCCACAGGCCCACCATACTCCACTGTGTCCCAGCCCAGGGTCCTGACAGAGGCCGGGTATTAGACCATGGGGTCAGCGGGGATTCAGCTGCAACATGCTGATCCCGGTGTGGGGCTTAGCTCCCCTGGGCTACTGCCTTCCCTCTCTCCCAGTGGTACCTGTTTGGCCCCTTCAATGGCATCCTCTGGGTAGTTGCTCAGGGGCAAGGAGCAGCAGCTCTCCATTTCATCTGGGGGGGTAGATTGGGAAGCTCTGGTGTGACCTCCATCTCCTCTGGCGGGGGTAGTTCTGTAAGCTCCATGTGGGCCGGTGCGAGGGGCAGCTCCTCCAGGTCCTGCCTTGCAGGGAAGTTAGCTTCCTGCAGAGTGAGGGATAGTTCCTCCAAATCACAGGAAGGCAGCTGGGCCAGGCCACAGCAGTCTGGGCCTTCCACAGAAAACTTGGCGTTCCTGGATTCCAGCTTTCCCCTACTCCGTCATCCCCAAGCGGAGTTGGCTCCTCCTCAGGGGCACCGGCCATGGGAGGCCCAAGCCAGCCATCCTGCTACTGGGATGGAGGCCCGTGGATGGGCGCGGGTCCTCCCTGCAGGAGGAATGGCCAGGGCTGAGCAGCCAGGAGGGAGCCATCATTCCTCTTCAGCAGCCAGAGCTGGAGTGAGTTCCCTGGCTTGGCTTTTATACTTCCTGCCCCACCCCTTGAGCTCTCCTTTGATGGACAGCTGCCCAGCAGCCATTTTGCCTCTCCTAGGGACAGCCATTTTGTCCGTTTACACACTCCCCCCATGACGTTGAGTCCCTGGGTCCCATGGCTGGACTCACCTCCTCCTCCCATTTGAGAGAGACTGTCAGCATTGGCATGGTCACGGCCGGCCCAGTGTTGAATCATGATGGCAAATGGCTGTAGGGTGAGATACCACCGCATCAGTCGAGGGTTTGTATCTTTCATTCTTTGTAACCATTTTAAGGGCTGGTAGTCAGTTAGCACCAGACACTGAGTCCCCAGGAGGTAGTATTGGAGAGCCTCAAGGGCCCATTTGATGGTGAGGGCTTCTTCATTGTAGAATAATTTTTTTTTCTCTTGGAAACAATTTCTGACTTATATAGAGCATGGGATGTTCTGTGAGCACATGGAGAGCTGGATCGTGGGGTAAGATTGCCTCATATCAGATGGGAGAATGAGAGATCTTCAGATAATGTGACCTTTGCACGATGCATCCCTTAAAATTCAATGCCTTCTCTGTCCATCAACAGTACATGGGCTATGCTGAGCTGGGATCCATGGGGGAAAACCAACAATTCAAAGATCTTTCCATCTCTTAAAGACCTCAGGAGAAATTTTCTGCCATACAGTCTACTTTCCTATTATTTAACTCCCTTGGAAACACCCCAGCAGTCAAGAGTTAGTGCCTCTCAATTTAGTCCTTGGCCTGCTGACAACAGTGGTAACAAATGTCAGTTGTTGGCGATGCAGACACATTGGCCCTGGCGTCTGAACTCAGCATCAAGCTCTTTCCCCAGACCACTGATCAGTTGTGGATTGGCAAAATTTCCATTCACTGATACAAAAACAGGGCCCTGGAGCTGAAAACCCCACTGTGCTCTGGGGAGGTTTGAATTTGAAGCCAGGTATGAATTCAGGGGTTTAGCTATATTTCAGTAAAACAAACAAGAAGTTTCTCCCACGAAAGCACATGCAATAAATAAATTTGTTAGTCTTTACGTGCCACAGGACTCCTTGTTTGTTTAACTGAACTAGATGAACACAGATGCCCCTTTGGAATAAGGTATTTCTCAGTAATGGACCAAGCCAGAACTTTTGACGGGCCCCACCATAAGCCAGCGATCAGCGTTAGGGAGAGCAATGTTCTATTTCTGATGTGTGCTCTTGGGTGAGCCATGCCTTCTGCCTTAGTTTCCCCATCTGTAAAATGGGGCCAAAGATAGTACTTTTCCTTTGTAAAGAGATTTGGATGAAAAGGTCTGAATTCCATATCAGGAAACCTTCTGTGTTCATTGTTGTGCCACGCTGGGTTGCACAGTCATCTTGGCAAGGTAAAGGAGAAACATTTTCTACCCCCTTAGCTCTCCAGTGAGCCAACCAGTCTTCTGTGCAAAGCTATTTTATTTGGAAATTGTGATTGTGCCTGGCAAACAACGTTGGCTATTTATTTATTTATTTATTTATTCATTCATTCATTCATTCTCTGACTCATGAAATGCCACAGTACAGGCTTAATAAGTGGTTTCTATTCAAAAGGTAGGCATGGCTACTCCCTTTTAGATTGTTTTTTATTTCTTATTTCTTAGAGGTAAAATTTTTAATGCCATGGCAAAATGTCAGGAGTAATTGCTGAAAGTGGGAATGCTTTTTTTTGTACCCCAAACCCACAAATGAAACAAAAAGTCACTTTATATGTCTAGGCATATTTGTGTGTGTGTGTTTATATATTTCTCTTAAATTAAATTTATATATTTCTCTTAAATTATGCCAGTTCAGCTACTTTTTTTCTTTCAAAGCCCTGCAAGTAATAACAATACGGATGACAGAGTCCCTTCTGTTTCCTCCTTCTAGTCATGGCATAAAGGGCTTTTTTTTTTTTTTTTTTAAACTAAGCTCTTATAACCCTTCAATGGAGCTTGTTGAAAATAAGGCATGATGCTGCCAGGCACCGCTTGGAAAGGAGCTGCTTAGTTCCAAAAGCCCCTGGCACTAGAGAAGCCAGAACCTGGCTCGTTTCTCTTCCTGCTCTTTATTTGAATCTGCTCCAGCCTGAGCGTGGGTTTCGCAGAGGGTCACAGACCAGCTCACGCTTGTGCCAGCACAGATCAGGTTTGAGTTTGGAAGAACATGCTGTTTCCCTGCTGTCACCAGGTGACACTGACCAGTGACGAAGGAGCAGGGCCAATACACCTGTGCCACATCATCTGACCCAAATTAGCTTTTAAAAGAGGGCACCTGGGTCCAGTAAAGAGACAGCTGGTGAGTCAGATCTGGCCAGCAGGACTGCCAGAGTCTCCTGGGTAACAAGCCAGAGAGGTAAAGGGGGAAAGGCCACGGGATCTTAGCCCAGGGTGAACGGTTTTTTGGCTGGTTGCAGTTCTGTTGGTAAAATTGCCTCTAAGGCTACATCTACACTTAAAACCTTAGTTCGGGCTTGATTAGTCTGAACTCAGTAGTTTGAAAGTTAGTTCGAACTAAGCGTGGGTTTTTAGTTTGAACTAACTTTTTAGTCTGAACTAAAAAAGCATGGCCAGTTGGAACTAAAACATTAGGTCAAACTAAAAACCGTGCTTGGTTCAAACTAACCACTAGTGTGAACGAGCATGTCACCATTTGGCTAGTTGGAACTAAAACGCAAACTAAAAGAATTTTTAGTTTGAACTAGGCAAAGCCTCGTGTAAACAGGGTTCAAATTAGTTTGGACTAAGCTTGCCTGGCCTGAACTAATTTGCTCATGTAGACATAGCCTAAGACACTGTCACTCCTACAGAAGCTGGGAAGCTTGGGATAGCTGAACTTCCCACATCACCCCAGGAGACCAGGTCATGGTTCCTCCAAGAACCACTATGTAGATCAGACATCATAGGACATAACCAATGAGGCCAGAGCGAAAGCACTCTGTGGCCCTTCTGATTGGCCCATGCTCATTATGTAACACAGGAGGGTGGCCAAGGACATTATCTAGGCAATTATCTAGCTTTCTGGCTTGTAACTCCAGACCTCTCCTTGCTTTCTGATTGCCAACCCCAGCCTGGTCTCCAGCCTCTGACCCAAATGGTGAGTTGATCCCTGCTGGAGCATTTTTTCTGATTGTGACTATTGTCTGCTGGTTCCTTTTGACTGCTGGACATCATGCCAGCTGTGACTACCAGGCCAGACTGCCTATGGCCTGGTCCCTTACACCTGTTCTCTGCCGTGTGGCTAAACCCACTGTCTCAAGGGTGGGCTTGTGGTTAGCAGCTCTTGGTGATTTTTGTTATGAGTCTATCATTTTTCGTAAAGCCCAGAGTCAGGTGATGATGTGGGAGCTTATGTTGGGGAGTGAAGAAGGCACTTCTAACTCTTGTTTGTGCAGAAAACTTGTCCATGTGACCCATAGTGGCTCAGACTCAAAACGGCAACTGAAGGAACTGGTGGTTTGGCTTCAAAAATCATGATTTTTTAAAAAAAATCATCTCATTATTTTAGGGGCTTGATTGTTGAGTCATTGGCATTGGTGATAACTGGTAAAATTTGCCAATTGATAAATTATCACATATTGATAAATTACACTGGCTTAGTGCTCAGATGAGCTGGGGTCAAGCCCTGGCCTGGTTGCACACTGCTTGTGTAGGAGTGGGCTGATCACATAATCCTTTTTTTGCTGCACTTCTTCATCTGCAAAAAGGAAGATCATAGACTCCTTTGATCTTAAGCACAGACAGCCGTCTAGGAAAGTTGATCTGAATTCATTAGCAGGGTGAATTTGAAGTGCATTGATTATACTGCATTAAACCTCTGTGTGAATACTCAGTTGACTCCTCTAGCAGTCTTGAGATTTCTGTGAACTACACTGGTTGGTGGAAAAACTGGTCTTAGGACCAAATGGTAACAACCAGCTATTTTGCGCTCTCCCAGCTCCACCCAATGGGCTGAGAATCACAGAAATCTGGGTCCGGATCTGCAGCTGGTCAGAGTACCAATAAATGAGCAATGTGAGTGTCCGTAGAGGGTGAAGAAGAATTACTGGGCTCAGTTCTGAAGTTCCATCCTGTTCAGACAAACTTCCAGATGGAGTCGATGGGAATCAGTTTACATACAGATCTCAGGATTTGATACATTACTAAAGCGCCTAGTGCTTGAAGCAGATCACAATCAAAACCCCAGAACTTGACAGCCGTTTGCACAACCAAAGCAGCGTTTATTCCAGGCAAGTATCTTGCCGCTCTTAGATGCCACCCCCTCTAGTTCCTCTGAAGAGAACACCTGATGGAAAACACTGTTTACTTAAACATATGCTGGCGGTGGCTCCATCTGGTCCAGCACCCGGTGCGCACAGAGCTGGCTTTCTGACAGCCAGCGATATGGAGGCGGAAGGCTATTTGAGATCAAGAAGGAAGGCCTCGCCTGTCGAGTGGAAAGGTTAATCCATGAAAGAGAGCAGAACAAATAATTGCAGACCCGGGACTCGGCACTTAACCCCAGCCAGTGTGTGTGAAAGGAAGTTTAACGCCAGCACAGAGATACTCTTGTTTTTCTTTTCATCATCGGTCATGAAAGCACCAGATGAGAGGCAGTCAAGTAGAAGTACCTTTGAATTGTACAGAGGAGGAGAAATCAGCACACAGCTTTCAGGAAACAATATAGCTCACTGACTTATCATATGACCCTGAAAAACCAGGGGATCATTCCCTTCTAAAAGTGTTAACCTTTCTGTAGACACTTTCACTAGCTGAGGTTGGTTTTCCTATGGCTGCTGGCATGTGTCTTGGGTGCCTGGATACATTCCTCTAAATGAGGGCTGCCATCTATCTTTTGACATACGGGATGGCATTTCTCATTGCTCTTGTTCTTTTTGGTCTCACCATATAGGAATCAAGGAAAAATCAGAATGTTTGACATATTCAGTCTGACCCTCCCACCTTTTGCAGTCGCACCAGTTGAGAGTTACTCCAGACGAGATCCTCAAACTTCAGTTCCAGCTAGAATGTAAATGTTATCTGCAGAGAGGACAAATGGGCTTATTCATAAGGAGGTACAGCAGAGATCATGATGAGGCAAGTCCCTCCCTCCACAGCACCCCCCCCCCAAATAAATGGGGAAAAAAAACCATCACCATGAGCACCTGATCTCCTCTGGGTCATTTGGGTTCAAGTCACACCACTGTATCAGTGGCTGCTTTGCCTACACTAGAAAAGCTGTGCTGATTGCTAATTCCTTTAATTAAATCTAGTTAAAATGAAGCAAACCTCTAATGTAGATTCGTTTTAACTGGCTCAGCCCTCCTTACATTGGTTTAGTTTACATCTGTAAAGCACAAGCCACTTAAGGATTGGTTAATTCAGTTTGAGTGTCCACAGTGGGGTGCACTTAGGGTTACCTACTTTTTTTTTTTTTTAAATCAGTGCAGTCTTTCCAGTGCAGACCTCCATTTCAAATCATCTGAAACCTGGTGTTGCTTAATCTGCTGCCACAGAACACCCAGAACCGTCACCTCTTCTGTATTTTGGTCTGGAGCAAAATGTTTAAATACGTGCTAGGGACTGTTCTGTCAGCGCGGAATCGGATTGTGGGGGTCGGGTCAGAGCCTGCCTCTATGGCACTGAATGGGAAATAACCCACACAAGAGCAGGACGGGGCCTCGATCCCATCACTTGTGTATACTAAGCAGAGGCAAAAGCTTTTGCGAAATCTAGACGTGTTCCCCTCCACTTTCCCTGCATGCCTGGCCAGTCAAGTGGGAACAATGACTGACGGGGGCCCCTGGCAGTTGGCGGAGCACACCTAGGAAAAGCAAACAGGGGCTAGCGATAAGAAAAGTGTGAGGGCAGAGAGATAAGGGAAGGAACCAAACACAAACCCCACACAGCACTCCACAGCATCCTACACTATGCACTGGTTTCCAGTGGAGGGTGGCAGCTGACAGTTTCTGGATCTATGTCTATTGTCCATTTTAACACAACATGCCTCGTTGCTCGTGCCGTAGCTGGACAGTCCACAGAAGAAGGTCAGAGTTTACACTTCCTTGCTACGATGGGGAACATCTCCACTCCACCAAAAAAACCCACAGCCCTAAGTCTCCAAGTCCAGGTCAATTGACTCGGATTTGCAGGGACCTGGCTGCAATTCCAACAATAGCAGTGTAGATATTCCAGCTTGGGGTAAAACCTGGGTTTTGAGGCCTTTCTCCCCATTTGCTAAGTTTCAGAGCCCCAGTTCCTGCTTGAAACAGAATTTTCTACTGACTCTGAATCTGTGGTGGGCGTCTTTGATGGCAGTGTAACAATACCCATGATTACTACTGTTGCTCATGTGTTGGCAGGTTATAATTTGAGAACGAAGGTCCTCGGTTCAAATCCTGCTAATAGCTTGAGTTGTTTCTACGATCACTTTGCCTACTCAACACTTCAGCCAACTTCATTTCCCCTTCTGTGTGCACAGCTGCTTCACTCCAACCCAGCGGTGACAGCATTTCATGAGTGGAGGAATGGATGCCTCTGCAAAGGTTTTAAAAACTCTTTTGGGAAAAAAGACACTGGGCTTCGAGGCCTGAAGTCCTTCTGAAATATATCCTCTGGTAATCATTCTTCTCTATGTTATCGTCATGCCTGGGGCCCCCAAAATAGCTGACGGCAGGGGAAGTTTGTGTCAGGTCCCAAGAGAGCCCCTGGTTCCTAAATGATGTAGAAGCACGCAGCAAAAGCCAACGTCTGAGACCCAGAGCTGAACCCTGATGCCAGCTGTGTCCGCTAGTGCATCTGGCCTCTTGTGCAGCTGACGACTCCAGTCGGCACAGTTTTAAGCCAGCAGGTTGCTCCTTAGCTGCTCAAAAGCCCTCCAGGCCCACAGACATGCTTATGGTCTCGTGTCCTCTTTCCTGCTTCTGCTCCCAGATCTCTCCTTGCTTCTGCCTCCAACTCCTGGTTCCCGCTTTGGTCTCCTCCTCCTGACTCTGGACCTGTTCCTCTCAGCTCCATCTCACTGCCGAGGTTTGACACTCGGCTTCTGCCCCTGGCTTTGATCCCAGCCAGCTCCTTCCTGGCTCTCTGGACTTGGTAACTCCACTCCTGATTTGGCTTCTGGCCACAAGACCTGGTCACCCCTGTTCCAGCCATCAGACCAGCTTTCCACCTGCCCATTAGGAAACGCCATCCACGGTCTGATCCTTAACAACCAGGTCCAAGGTCTGATCCTTACCGCCCTTACACACTCTGAGTAGCACTTTGCACTGTGAATAGGTCCCACTGAAGAAAGGTGCAAAAGCGAGGGAGCAAATGCTATTTGGTGGGATCATGGGTGACAGAATCTGTCTCTAAGAAACAGCCTCAGGTTTGGGGTCATATAAATTTGGGCTCTGACTTTGTGTGCCCTGGCCATTCTCATGAGTTCAGTGGAAACTGGTGGTGCTGAAAAGCTTGGAAAGACCCAGGCTGTTGGCAATTATCACTTATGCTTTTAAAAACACACGGTAAGGGCTTAAGTGACCCACAGCATGGAACTGACCCTTCTACTGAGGGGTCAGGCTAGAGTTGGGAAGCTCCTAGATGTGGGAACCAATGCTGGTAGAAAAGTTACCCAGACCCCTTCACAGCCAGAGGTGGATTCTTTGTCATCCAGACTGGGGTGTCCAGCCCTGTATGAAAATCAGGACTTTTGGGGCTAGGAAGCACAATGATGTCATAATTGGGAAGTCCGACCACTTAGTAGAGGGAGTTAATTTAGCATCCTGACTCTTCTGGAAATGGAGCAGTTTATACAGAAGGGAAGGGTTGCCTTATAGTCTTCCTTAAATTGATCATTCTAATTAACAAAGTCTGTTGCAGAATAATAAGGCCCTAACTAAGGAAGGCAGAATAAGTAAAGCCATGTTACCTCTTTCATTGCAGGACAAACTATTCATCACTAGAACACAGCCTTGAGTCGTAAGAATTACTAGGAAATGTTTTCACTCCTATCTACAGGACTTACTCAAAATTTCTAAATACACCATGATGCAACCATGAGTTAATCCTGGTGCCATAATTAAATGGAAGAGGAAGAATGGTTTTGTGGGGTGCAGAACTGTATCTCAAGGGATCGACACTCTGCTTCTGGCTATGCCACACCTTTCTTGTGTGACTTTGGGAAAGTAATTTCATTTATTATTTGTGTTACCATATCACCCAGCTGCCCTAGCCCCGGAGCAGGACCCCACTGTGCTTGGTGCTGTGCAAACACAGAGCAAAAAGACATTAATCTTCTGCACTTGTTTCTTGTCTGTAAAAAGGAGTTCATAAATCTCCCATACCTGTTTAGATGGTAAGTTTGGGATCATTTCTGTGTTGATGTGCCAGTGCCTAGTACAAACGGACCGAGACATTTCTTGGCAGGAGTGCTCCCTCTGGTACCAGAAGAGGTGCAGAAAACACTTCTTTCTTGGAGAAGCATTCTGAGCATTTGCACACACTCTTTCTCCCCCTGCGTTGGATATATATATCTATTTTTTTTGCAACCACATCTTGCTTTATGCTTTCCTGCCGCCAAAGGAAAACAAGCACCGTTTTACTGAGTCCAGCGTCAAATATAATCAGGGCAGGGTGTTAATAGCTAACAGGCATCGTGGAATGAATGTTGTCCTTTGCCGATGTATCCCTGTGAAGCTGGCATGGCTGCAACAGGCGTGAAGGGAGCTGACTAGTGAAAAAGCACATTTTCCCCGTTGCAAATGGGACCCCAAGCCACAATTGAGCAATGGAGCAATTATGTTTTTTAAACTGAAGTTCTGACTCATGTAAAGGAGTTTTAAAACTATGAGGGTTGGTTTTTTTCCCCTGATCTCTGCCAAAATCCCATGGTGACTCTTTATCCTTTCCTGCTTCTAGTTAAGTGGAATGACAGCTAAGGGTCAAGAGACACAAACTGATTCAAACAGGACTATATGGAATGGGACAGTAGGATGCAATCAAGATGACCATGACATGGGGGAATTCCTTACATTATACAAAAACCATATTTACTACAAAAGTTAGAAGGTGCCACAAGAAAGCTACTCAGCCAGGCGAGTTTTTCAGCACCCTTCATCTTTGCTTTAGCAAGAGTAAGAAACATGAACATGGATCAAAATCTGGCTCCAAGTAGCACTTGGGTGCATGTGGATTTGGATTCAGTTTAGGTTTAAAATCCAAAGTCGGCCTCCAGGGTAAGAAAGACAGAGCCAGAGGAACAGCCATGCCAGATCAGAAGAAAGGTCCATGCAGTCCAGGATCCATTTTCCTAAGGCTTCCAGTATCAGATTCTTTGGGGGAAAAAGTGCTTGAAACCACTGGTGGGATGAATTATACAATAAAGTGACCACAGAGAGAGTTTCTTCCCAATCCAGGTTGGTTTACACTCTGAAGCATGGTGGTTTCTGTCCCTTATACATTTTGGACTTTATAATGTAACTGTGGATGTTCCTATCAACCACATAAATATCTAATCCTTAAAAAGTTCAGCTACTTTTAGTCTTGGCAATGCCTGTGGCAGTGAGTTCCCCAGGTGAAGCATGCATTGTGTGAACAATAAAGCAATTTAGAAAGGACCCAGGGTGTGCACTGAGGAGTCGCAGGAGAGGTGCAGGGCAGCATTCCTGTATGCTGGTACAGGAGAGAGGACCTTGTGCACTGAAGGTGCAATAGCACACAGAACAGTGAGCTCTAATGATCTTTCTTACCTACATGGAGAGGGTGATCTGAATGGTTTGCTTCATTCTGTAGCTATTGCAGCACGACCATCCACTGTTGGCCTATTGTGAATTTGAAAGTCTCCCTTATAGCATGTTGCCAAGTTCCAAAGGGGGCAGCCGTGTTAGTTTAGTCCAGCAAAACAAACAAGGAGTCCTGTGGCACTTAAAAAACTAATAAATTTCTTTACTGCAAGACCATTTGTGGGAGAAAATCCCACTTTGTCAGATGCTTAGAAGATGCTTCTTCTAAGCGTCTGACGAAGTGGGATTTTCTCCCTTGAAAGTTCACGTGATAAATAAATTGGTTAGTTTTTTAGTGCCACAGGACTCCTTTCCTGTTGTCCTTACAGCAGGTAGTGGAGTGAGCCTTCTCTGAAGGAATTTACAGCCCGCAGGCTGCCGGGAAGAAGGAGTCATGTGACCAAGTTGGAGACAGTTCAGAGAAGGGTATCAAAAAGGATTAGTAGGTTGCAGCATTTTTACTTCTGAGGAGGGGCTGAGGGAACTTCGCTTCTTTACTCTGAAGGAGAGAAGAGCAAGAAGTGATTTGACAGCAGCCTGCAACTACCCGAAGGGGGTATTCCTATGAGCTGGGCTGTTCTCGGTGGTGGCAGATTGCAGAAATAGGAGCGATGGTCTCCAGTTGTAGTGGGGGAGGTCTAGGTTGGATCATATATGGAAAAATTTTTGATTAGGAGGGTTGTAAAGCACTGGAATAGGCTACCCAGGGAGGTGGTGGGTTCTCCAGGTGAGGCTCGACGAAATCTTGGTTGGGATAACTTAGTTGGGATTGCCTGGCTTTGAGCCGGGCGGGCGGGGGGGGACACACTAGATGATCTGCAGAGGTCCCTTCCAACCGTAATCTTCTCTATGATTCTACGATTCATGTTACCACCCAGCACACCGTACGTGGAAACATGGTAACAGCGCTCAGCTTAGGGTTCATCTACAATGGTGGAAAAATATGGCAGCAGTGAAGACGAGTTACACAAGCTACAGTGAGTAGCAGAAGAGTGGTGTCTGGGATCATAACATAACACCCCCATATTCTTGACATAAGAGAAGAGGGAGACAAGTCACCAGAAGACCCATCCTAAATTTTAACAGAATATAAGGACCTGTTTCAAAGGGATGAACATCTAGACTCATAGACTCGAAGGTCAGAAGGTACTGATATGATCAATGACTCAGATGTCCAGGGGTGTCACTGGCCCCAAAATCCCCCACCGGCACCACCCCTGTCGTGTTCCCACCCACCCCCCGATGGTCCCAATGTGGCCAGTGGGCCTGGGTCAAATCTGGCTGTCACTGCCTTGGCAACCCAGCCCCGTGGCCCTGGCTGGGGTCAGACTGGTTGGGCCACCGCAGCAGTGGCAACAAAATCTGGCCCCAACCCCAGCTGGGGATGTGGGGCCAGGTCACCACAGTGGCCCAACCCCACAGCTCCAGCTGTGGTTGGGGTACTGTACTGGGTTTGGGGGCTCGTGCCCCCTCTGCCCAGAGCCGAACTAAGACATTACTTCAAACTAACCACTCAATCTAGTTTGAATGAAGCATTAGTTCAAACTAGATTGCGCTCTTAGTTCGAACTAAAAAGTTCCCAGTTAGTTCGAACTAACCTCGAACTTCAAGTCCGAACTACGTTTGGCTAATGTAGACACAGACTTAAAGACCAACGGATTACTTTCAGAAAAGCTTTCATGAGCTGCAACCCATTTTGTCAGATGCATGAAGTGGAAACTACAGTTGAGAGATATACATACACATTCCAGGATGAAGGAGAGCAGGTTGTTAACAAAATCAATTCAGAGAGCAGATGAGGCCAATTCACACCAGTTGTCAAAAGGAGAGAATGTGCGAACAGGGACAATCGCTTTTTGTAATATGCTAGCCGTTGCAAGTCCCTATTCACATCCAGTCTGATTGTGTCAAGCTTGCAAATCAGGTTCGGCTCTGCAGTTTCACACTGAAGTCTGTCTTTGAAGTTTCTTTGTTGAAGTATGGCAACTTTCAAGTCTGCTACTGAGTGTCCATGGAGACTGACGTGTTCTCCTACTGGTTTATGGATGTTGCCAATTCTGATGTCTGATTTGGGTCCATTTATCCTTTTGCACAAGGACAGTCCAGTTTGGCCAATGTACATGGCAGAGGGGCGTTGCTGGCACATGATGGCATATACCACATTAGTGGATGTGCAAGTGAATGAGCCCCTGATGGTGAGGCTGACGTGGTTGGGACCTGTGATGGTATCCCTGGAGTTGATGTGCAAGCTGAGTTGTCAACAGGATTTGTTGCAGGGAGAGGTTCCTGGATGAGTGTCTTTGTTGTACGGTGTTCGGTTGCTGGTGAATATTTGCTTCAGGTTGGGGGGCTGTCTGTAAGCAAGGATAGGCCTGCCTCCCAAGGCTTGCGAGAGTGTGGGATCATTTTCTAGGATAGGTTGTAGATCTTTGAAGCTGTGTTGGAGAGAGTTTAGCTGGTGAACGTAGGAGATGGCCAGTGGTGTTCTGTCGTCTTCTTTGCTGCGTCTGTCCTGTAGAAGTGGCACCTGGGCACCCATCTGGCTTTGTCGATCTGTTTTTGCACTTTCCCAGGTGGATACTGCAGTTTTAGGAATGATTGATAGAGATCTTGTGGGTTTTTGTCTCTAAGAGATCAGAGCATTTGGACTCACACTTGCACAGATTTCTTCTATCTTTCACCAAAAGAAGCTGAAACAATTAAAAAAAAAATCTCACCTAGCTTGTTGCTCTAAAATGAAAATCAACGTTTTCAGCTGACACAAAACACTTATTCTTCAACATATCCAGATAAAAATTGTTTGAAAATGTCAGTGTGGAATTAAAATTTTCACCTCAACTCAAGATTTCAACTTCCAATATTACCATGATGGCTTTGGTCAACTTACCTATCAGCAACCAACTCTTTTATTTCAACTTTCCCAACAGCACATCAAAAACTCTTGTCCAAACTGCCTTTTTTCCAAGGAAAAAAAAATCAATTTTGATGAAACCACATTTTCCAATGAGAAAATTCTGGATCAGAAATGATTTTTTTGACCAGCCTTACTGATTCTCTTCAGACAAAATGCTCATAATAATCACATGAACTCTTTGATGCCCTCCCAATCTGATTGTAATATGAACGTTTAATTGTGATGTCGACGTTTTGGGCTCAGGCTGTTGCCCAGACTCTATGACCCTCCTACCTTGCAGAGTTGTCGAGCCTGCGGGCCAGCCCAAGAAGAAATATTTACAGCAGTGGTTCTCAACCACTGTGTTAGGACACATCGCTGTGTTGCCATACAGCAGCAGGTGTGTCGTCGAGAGATGGGGAGATGACTGGATTCAGCCTAGGGGACATGGGCTGGTATGTCCTGTAGGGTCATGACATGCTGCAAAGCGTGTTGTGATCCAATGTTGAGAACCACCGGTCTATGCTGCAATTAAACAGCCCCAGCCTGAGTCTGCTGGTGCAAGCCAGTCACAAAATTTTAACTGCAGTGTAGACATACCCTCGAGCACACACCCAGAGTTCCCGGCATAGCCTGTCCTGTGGCCTCACTGCTGTTGTATTCGAGCTAGCTAGATCAAAGCCAGTCTGGGTTGTCAACAAGAGCTGCAGGCAAGGTCTCACTTAAAAGGCTGCATCAGTGCACAGCACTTGAGACTTACACCAACGGGAGAAGGGTCTCCTGTCCCACCTAGCTAATCCACTTCCCGAGAGGTGGTAGCTATGTTGACAGGAGACACAGAGCCATCTACAGGGTGTAGTAAAAGTCAGCGTAACTGTGCTGCTCACAACCATGAGTGACATAATTGTACTAACCTGGGTTTGTACTGTAGACATGGCCTGAGTCACACCTTGTCTTCCATGCCTGACCTTTCTGTCTGTTTTACACAGTGCTGCTCTGTTGACATTAGCTGGGTTACTCCAGATCAAAACTTGCGTGAGTGAGACTCTCAGCCTATAAACACTAAAGCAAGGTAACTGCCTTTTTCCCAGCACGCTTTAATGTGGTACGGCCGTGGAGTCGTTACCCTGGATGTGCACCACACTGCTTCTGGTCCAGCTACACCGCGGAGTTGCTCGCCTGATTATCACATCGTAAAGAGAACACTTCTCCTGATTTTGGAATAGCTGCCACATCCTAAATCACGCCTGCAGCCCTGAGTGGAAGGACAGCTTGTCATAGCCCGTGCTGCATTATATTTGCTTAAAATAAAGAACCAGCCAGCCAGCCAGTTGCAATGTTCCACAACTAGCGTGTGAAAGAGGCACATGCACGAGTCTGTTGAGTGTTCACACCACTTGCTCCTTACAGCATTCACCTTGTGACAGCCACAACTGTGAACTGAATAATTAGGTTTGCATCCCCCCAGAGACAGGGCTGAACCCCAAGAGGCAGGGCCAGCTCCACTATGAGGCAAGAGACAGACACGGCTTCAGGTGACAGTTCTTAGGGGCTGGCTCCCGCCTCTTCAGCTCTTTCCTAGCAGCTCAGGCACTGTTAGTCAACCTGCAGCTTAAGTCACGTAGGCAGAGTGCACTTTAAATCCCTCTGCAGGCAGACGCTGGAGATTTATGCACTTTGGAAAACTGTTTTCAACCTCCATGAATGAGATGGGGGGGCACCAAATCAAAATTTGGCTTGGGGCGCCCAACCCCTTGCGCTGGCCCTGCCAAGAAGTGAGGGGTACCTGCAGTCCCCACAGTAGAAAGTAATGGCATAAGCCCAGTGAATCACTAACTTACCCATGTCCCGCCTTGAAATTCCTGGAGTGAAGACAGCAAGAGAACAGAAGATCCGTGGGTTGCATGCTGAGGTAGACTGCACCTAGGGCCGTATTTTGCCAGTGCTCCTGCAGAACACAGAAAGAGATAGGAAAATACACATGGAAAGAGATGGGTGTGTGGTAATTAGCTCATGCTCCAGTCCCCTGGGGTACGTTTTCACTGCAAAGAGTTAGCCCCGGAGTTTGAACACAGCCATTAGCCTAGCTGGGTACAAGCAGCTGCTTAATTCCTACCAAGTTACCAGCTCCGGACTGCTGCTCTGCTCCCATGTGTGTCACCAGGACTGTTGTGGGGCAGGGAAATCCTGTGGTCCCCTCTGCTGCACTGAGCAGTGCCACTTTGTGGGTCTTTCTCAATGAGCTGTGGGAGAACTTGTCGGCTTCCAGGGACTACAAGTGGAATTGTGGGAGGACTCCAGGCACTCACATGATTGAACCTGTGTCCTCACTGCCAAACCGGGATTGATGAAACTCACGTCCTGGCTAGCCCAGGTTGAAAACGCTTCTGCGTGCAGCTAAAAGGTTTCTTTGTGTGGATTGGATGGGAAACTGGGCCAAAAACCTGGGCTAATAATGCTACAGTGAAGACATGTGCACAGGAGATCTGCAATCAATGCCTGTGTTTACCACTGCCTTTTCCTGTGTATCATTTAATTTCTGTTTCCCTGCTGCTATTAGGATGATAAACTCTTTGATGCAGAAACACTCTCTTTCTTTGAGAGTGGGCTGCAACTAGTGTTCGTACAGCACCTAGCACAGTAGGGTTCTGGTCTATGACTAGAGTTTTAAGGTGCTCAGGTAATATAAATAAAGACTAATAATGGGGCTTTGTTACCTAGAACATCTAAGCACTGTCAAAATATATAGCAACAGAAACTAGCCACATAAGAATAAGAACAGACACACTATGCCAGACTAATGGTCCATTTCGCCCGGTATCCTGGTGTCTGAGATGGGCATGGACCAGAATGAACAGAACAGGGCTATTGCTGAGTGATCCTTTGCCTGTTGTCCAGCCCCATCTCCAGGCAAATGGATCACTTTGCTGGGAAATAACTGAATGCTTAGAATGAGAGAAAAGATATACCAGAGGGAAATAAATAGTCTTAGAACTTTATTTTAAGGGGCTCCCTATAGTCCTGGCTACAGAAACAGTATTGCTGCCCATTGCCAAGATACTGAGTGTGGCTCTGTCTTGGACACTGAGAGTGAAATCTTGTCCCCTCCTGAAGTCAACCCTGACTCCACGGAAATGGCACCATGATTACAGCTCATTGCTTTTCAGCTGATGAAGTGGCAAGTCAAAGAATGCTATTTCCTAACTGTCCACCTTGCAAATGCATCCTGGACCCCAGCAGACAAGTTGTGCTCTTTCCATGTGGCACATCATCTCCACAGAGATTCTGCCTTCTGATACAGTCCCTCGGCTGCTTCATGCAGTCTCACTTGTCTTCAGACACCACCCATGGCTTCCTCAGTGTAACCTTGTGAGTCTTAAATGTCTTTGCCCAGGTGTCAGCAGGGGCACTGTGTGAGATGAGAAGAATGTGACTGGAAACTAGATGAAGGAAACCATGTTCACGTCACTTAAGATAGAAGGGAATAACGAGTGGTTACTGTAGGGACTCATTCTGGGTCTGGTTCTGTTCAATATTTTCATCAGTGATTTAGATGATGGCACAGAGAGTACACTTATAAAGTTTGTCGATGACACCGAGCTGGGAGGTGTTGCAAGTACTTTGGAGAACAGGATCACAATTCAAAAGGATTTGGGCAAACTGGTGAAATGGTCTGAGATAAACAGAATGAAATTCAATGAAGACAAGTGCAAAGTACTCCACTTAGGAAAGAACAATCTAGTGCACACATACAAAATGAGCAATGACTACCTAGGAAGGAGTCCTGCGGAAAGGGATCTGCATGTCATAGTGGACCACATGATAAATATGAGTCAACAGCGCAATGCTGTTGCAAAAAAACCAAACACCATTCTGGGATGTATGAACAGGAGTATTGTTAAGTAAGACACAAGTAATTCTTCCACTCTACTCCACCCTGATTAGGCCTTACCTGGAGTATTGTGTCCAGTTCTGGGCACTTCGTTTCAGGAAAGCTGCGAACAAATTGGGGAAAGTCCAGAGAAGAGCAAAACGAATGATTAGAGGTCTGGAACACTTGACTTGCGAGGGAAAATTGAAAGAGCTGGCTTTGTTTAGTCTGGAAAAGAGGAGACTGAGACGGGACACGGTAACACTTTTCAAATACCTAAGAGGCTGTCACAAGGAAGAGGGAGAAAACGTATTCTTCTTATCTGCCAGTGATAGCATAAGCAGCAATGGGCTTAAATTACAGCAAGGGAGGTTTAGGTTGGACATTAGGAAAAAAAATTCCTGATTGTCAGGGTGATTAACCACTGGAATAAGTTGCCTAAGAACAAAGAAACCAGTTGCTGAGCACTTCCATCTTCCTAATCACTCGATGATGGATTTGTTAACGACTGTCGATGGAGATGTGGCTGGGACATCAAGACTTCAAAGAGAAACAGCTGAACTTGAATTAATATGCAAGCTAAATTCTGTGAAAGCAGGACTTAAACAAGACTATGGGTTCTTTTCCCATTACAAAAAGTAATTTGACTTCAGGCTTCCCATGGTTTGAACCTGAACACTGCTCTGATTTGCTGTTACTGTATGACCTGATCCTATGTTTTACACCCCCTTCCATTTAGTTTCATTCCTTTCTGTAAGTTCACCCATCTTCGAAGCATCTGAGGAAGTGGGATCTTCTCCCACGGAAGCTCATGTAAAAAATAAATCTGTTAGTCTTAAAGTGCCACATAACTCCTTGTGGGATCTCCACCATTGTAAGCATTTAATAGCAGGTTAGACAAGCACCTGTCAGGGATGGTTTAAGAGGGTTCTTGGTCCTGCCATGCGTGCAGGGGACTGGACTCAATGACCTTTCATGGTCCCTCCCAGTTTCTATGACTCTATGCTTCTGTGATGATCAGCTGTCAACTGGGATCATTATCTGCATTACAGTAGATCCTATATGGTCTGAATGAAATGAGGACTCCACTGTGTTAAGACGCTATACATCCCATGGTAACAGGCAGACCATGCTGTGAAGTGTTACAAGCTAAGTCAACAAATCAAAGGGCGTATCATCATCATCATTTTATGCCCATGGAACCAAGGCACGGAGAGATGAAAGCCCAGATCCTCAAAGGGATTTAACTGCCACACTTCCAAGCGGGCTGAAGGTACTTTGCCCAGGTGACGCAGCAACTGAAGCTAGTTCTTGTGAGTCTTGGAGTATGTGCTACAGCAACACAACTGCTGGGCTGTAGCATAGAGACTTTCTCCATCGCTGGAAGACTCTTCTTCATCAATATAGGCAATCCACCTCTTTAAGGGGCAGGAGCCATGTCAAAGGAAGAATCTTTCCATTGGCCAACTGTGTTCGCTTGTAGGGGTAGGCCAACACAACACCAGAGCTCAGGGTGCAAAATTTTTAAAAGCCCTGAATGATGGAGCTTAGTAGACATAAGTTTCAGCTGCAGGTCAGCCTCAATCCAATATGTCAGCTACCAGACTAGCTAAGTCAGCTAAACAAACAAACAAGGAGTCCTGTGACACTTAAAGATTTAACAAATTTATTTTTGCATCAGCTTTCCTGGGAGAAAATCCCACTTTGTCAGATGCTTTGAAGATGGACAAAGTGGGATTTTCTCTCACGAGAGCTCATGCAAAAAATGAATTTGTTAGTCTTTACCACAGGACTCTTTGTGTGTTTTACTGAACTAGACTAACACAGCTATCCCCTTGGATCTAAGTCAGCTAAGACTCAGGGGGTGACACTGAGACACCTTTCTGATACCATGGCAGGCTGAGCACTGCACTGACCTGGTCTACGCTGAAAAACTAGCGTGAACTAACTCTGGTGCTCAGGGCTGTGAAAAACTGTGTGCCTTGAGAGCCAGATTTAGGCTGATCTCACCTTCGGTGCAGATACAGCCAGTTTATGGACAATTTTTTCCATCAACCTAGCTATCACCATTCGGAAATGTGGATTAACTACATTAATGGAAAAACCCCAACTATGTTACAGCACCAGAGCTGTATCAGGATGACTGTACCATTGCAGAGATTATAGTGTAGACGTGCCATTGGGACAGCAGTGAGTAAGGCATGTTGGCCTGGCCCATTTACACCTAATCAGTAAAATCCTATGGCCCCACCCAGCTCAGGCTATTATTTCTCTGTCCTCAGGCTTGCACTTTGTTTCCACAATTTACTATTTGCCAGTTCCAAGTATAGGAGCTGATGGAGTAAGAAACGCTAATTTGGAGTTGGTTTGGCTTCCAACATTGGACTCGTCTGGAACAGGCCCTTTGTGCTTTGTCATAGCAGACTCCCACGGGATATTATTTTGGAGAGTCATTCGCAAAAAGACTCCAGGTACAAGGAGGGGAAGGAGTCCAAGCTTCTAAAATGCACCATTTTCATACCGTCATAAAAACACATGGTGGAGAAAAGCTTAGCTAATAAACACCAAGCTTTAGAGATGTGGTTTGGGTCCCCCGCCCCCCACCCCTGGATCTGTGACTGATTTCTTTTCAACCCCTGCAAATTAAAAATTAAAATTAAAAATATTGCTCTTCACACTTGAAATGTCTTGGCTTGACTTAGTGTAAAAAAGAAATAGTGGGAGAGGGGGAAAAATTACATATGCGAGCCTATATGGATGGATAGATCGATGATATTGTGGCAAAGTTCCTCCTTTACCTTGGGGGGTCCCACTCTTCTCTCCAGCAATGGGTCTGTTTCCGTGAGGCCCCAGGCCAGGGAAAGGTCCTTTGCTTCCTAAGGCAGAGGTTTTTCCTTCCCCCAGTCTTTGCACCGGTGGGGCTTTCCAGGGGCCGCAGCCCTGCCCATTTCAGGACCTGCCCTGGCAGCAGCAGGGCCAGATTGGATCCGGACCACCTGCCACGCTGCTCCTGGCTGGCAGGGGCTGGATCTGGACCAGAAAGAGCCCAATCCAGCTTCCAGATGAGGTCTGGGGGTCAGATCTGGCCCAAGGGCTGGGACCGGGCAACAGGGGGTGTGACCCCAGCCCTGACCCTTTTTTCAGGACATGACAGCCCTGGGGCTCCAGATCTGCCTGCCTTGCAACCACTGTTCCCTCTAAGTTGTGCGCGTGCGTGCGCGCACATAGGTCATGAAACCTGTGCACACAACAAAATGAAGTACACACAACAAAATTCAATAGTGCTAATATTGGTGCTCACAAAGAAATGTTTTTGCGCACACAAAGAAATTGTCTGCGCACACCGTCTATGAGTAATTAGAGGGAACATTGCTTGCAACCGCACCTTGCCTCCTCGCACTTGTCCCGTAGCTCTCCTCCCTCCCACACTCCAGCTACCCCCTTTCTCTGGAGGAAAGGCTATTTAACAAGGCCTGGGCAGGGCCTTAATTAGCTCCAGATGTGCTAATTAACCTGGAGTAACCGCTGCTCAGCTACAAGGGGAAAAGGGACTTGCCGAGCCTGGGGCTAAGATACTGGCTTTCTGAAACTCACTGGAAACCCTACAGTGTGTGTGACCCTGTCACAGCATGTGTGTGTACATACACACACATACAAATATATGTATATATACACACACACTCACACATATAGGTCTACTGGGTCCAAACCAAGATCAAGGCTTCATCATAGAGGTGATGTGCAGTTACACAGGGTAGCTCTATGCCGAAGCTAGTGCTATAAATGGTATAGTAACTCTTGTAGCAGTACCTGTAGCTAGCTGAGAGTGAACACAATGAGGTTGCGCAAGCATGTATGTATCTGGAGAGGCATCAGGAGGCTTTAGAGCCACTGCTGAAGCCTGCCCCATGATGTCCTTGCTTCTGTTTTTAGTGAGCTAGTTCAAGTGCAGGCAGGTCTAGGTGAAAAAACAACAAGGAGTTGTGTGGCACTTTAAGACTAACAGATTTATTTTTTGCATGAGCTTCCGTGGGAGAAGATCCCACTTCCTCAGATGCTTCGAAGATGGTGAACTTACAGAAAGGAATGAAACTAAATGCAAGGGGGTGTAAAACATAGGATCAGGTCATACAGTAACAAAACAACAAGGAATTGTGTGGCACTTTAAAACTAACAGATTTATTTTTTGCACGAAAGCTCATGCAAAAAATAAATCTGTTAGTCTTAAAGTGCCACACAACTCCTTGTTTTTTACTGGACTAGACTAACACAGCTGTCCCTTTGGAAATTGACAACATACAGTAACAGCAAATCTGAGCAGTTTTCAGGTTCAAACCATGGGAAGCCTGAAGTCAAATGATCTTTTGTAATGGGAAAAGAACCCATAGCCTCGATTCAGTCCTGCTTTCACAGAATTTAGCTTGCATATTAATTCGAGTTCAGCTGTTTCTCTTTGAAGTCTTGATGTCCCAGGTACATCTCTAACGACAGTCATTAACAAATCAGTCATCGAGTGATTAGGAAGATGGAAGTGCTCAGCAACTGGTTTCTTTGTTCTTTGATTTCTGGTATCAGCTCTGTGCTCATTCAGCCTCTTACGCAGCGATCTTCCTGTTTGTCCAATATATAAGGTGTTGGGGCATTTCTTGCACATGATGGCATAGACCACATTAGTAGATGAGCAGGTAAGTGAGCCTTTGATGGAGTAGCAGGCTTGATTAGGACCTATGATGGTGTCTGTTGTGCAGATATGTGGGCAGACTTGGCAGCGTGGTTTGTTGCAGGGTCACCAGCAACTACAGATCTAACAACAGAAACATTGAAGCAGGCACAAAACCTCTTGCTGTCCATTCCTGGCTCAGCTTCTCCCAGTCACAAACTGAGCACATGAGCTCCTCTCATTGCAACTCTGTGGATGTTGCTCTTATGGCATCTGACCACAGCAGGAGCAGAAAACATTGTAGAGCATGCTCCATGCAACCATGCACTTAATTTCCCAGAAGCTTCGGGACCTGCGCAGCCAAATCTGCCCAGAAACATAACCCAGCTTTGAGATTCCTAAAAGAGAGAGCTCCTTTAATTAGGCATATGGGTACACTGGCAGGCCAAAAAGACAAGACAAAATTGCTGTCCTTGTTTCATAGATGGGGAACCGAGACTCGCAGAGATCTATCCAGGTGGCAGAGAGAGTACGTAGCAGAGCCAGGAACCAAATGTACATTTCCGGGATCCCAGCCCAGTTCACTGATTGCTGATTATTTGATAATTTATTGGCACTAACAGCATATCTTGGAGCCTCTGTCATGGACCAGGGGTCGGTTACTCTTCAAGTCAGTGTTTTCATTTCCTCTGGACATACTGATGCCTTTCGTTTTTTGTCTTAGGGGAAAAAAAAAATCTCTGGGGAAGGTGATAGCCTGGCATAGGTACTAGAGAGAGGATGTTGAGAAAAACACCCACATCAAGTAATTATTCATAGTGTGTGAGGGATCTCTAGCTCTTGACTTCAGTAGAGGTCTCATAGCTATGATCAGTAATCTCTGTTCGATGAAGTGATTTAGGCACATTTCAAAATGGCACTTAGATGCTTCTGATCATTTTAATCACTATCTTTTCAAATGAGAATTATTTGTTCCACATTCACTCCATGAAAAAAGACATTCTCTTCAGTCACCCATCTTTATCCTACTGCTGTTATCCACCTAAGTGTAAGGAGGTAGCAGAGAGATATTGCATTGTCTCTTGCTACAGTTGGAATGACAAAATATTTTATTTCCACTAACATATTTGTAAAAAGATAACAACAAGCAATTCATACTCCAAAGCTGCTTCCGAGACTAGTGGATTATACAGGACAGCAGTTTTGTCAAAGCGCTTCCTTTTTATTGGATGAATAATTCAGAAGAACTTTGTGCAGATAGAGAATGAAACACTCATTTTTCAGTTGACTTTTTTTCATCTGTCACTCAGACAAGCTGGAGGTGGCTTGGTAGAACATTATTAATACAATGTTGTTGAAATGGCAGTAAAATACATAGTGCTGGGACTTTTCTAAATGCTGGTGAATAGATGACTGTGATACTGAGGTGTTGATCTCTGGATGTCTCGGTTTCAGGCTAATATCCGTACACTTGTGTTAGACAACTCTCACTGCCTAGGTCAGACTCCATGATGATAAAAGACATAAAAAATGACCATGCCGAGGCAGAGCAATGGTCCATCTTGCTCACTATGCTGTCATCAAACAGTGGCCACTGTCAGGTCCTTCACAGAGAAAGAACAGAATAGGGGAGTTATCAAGTGACCCTCCCCTGTTGTCCACTCCCAACTTCTGGCAGTCAGAGGCTTAGGGACACCTAGAGTACAGAGTTGTGTCCATGACCATTTTGGCTAAAAGCCATTGATGGATCTATCTTCCATGGTTAAATAAGAATTGAATCACAAGCACCAATGGAGTGGATTTTTCTCCTGGTGACTGATCATCTGCTGGATGGCAGTGGTTACCAGTCATCACTGACTTGACCACGCTTAGAACCAACTAGCAGTGACACCTTCATATCAGTTCTCTTGGGGTTATCTATTTACTCTTCTGTTTCCCCCATTGAGCCGCCTTGGTTTGCTGCTGTGGCATCTTCTTCCCTCCATAGCTAGAAGACAGTCTTTCTGCTAGTATTTAAGAGAGCAGCACCAGCTACTGTTTAGCCCTAAACAAGAATCGGAGCTAGTGTGCAAAAGTTCCTGTTGCACTGTGAATTTTGTTGCATAGCAGAATATCAATTTAACAGGCACTACTATATACTGTCTTGCTGCAGCGTAAGGGAGCTTCTAAAAGAGTGTGCATTGTAAATTAGCTGTAGTTTTGGCTTAAAGGGCCTCATGCTAATTCTTTAGGGACAGCCCAGAAGAGGTTAGAATATTGGCATTAGATGGGTGAGAAGGAAAAGAACTATTGTGATGTTGTTGATTATTTATTATAGAATTTTACAACTAGACGAGATCTCAAGATGCCATCGAGTCCAACGCCCTGCACGAGGTTGGATCATGACATTATCATGGTGGGCCGTTCTGATGGGTAGGTAGCAGCTTCAGTTTCAGAACGCACTGCAAACCACAGTCATCTTCCTACTCTCAGAGTCCAGCACACCCCAGCAATTGTTCCTCCACTCTGAATATGGAGTGGGTATTCCATTACGGTAATGCTCAGAGGGCCCAGGCGGAGCTCAGGGCTTCATTCAGCTATGTGCTGTACACACATCTAATAAAAAGGCAGATCCCATCCCAAAGAGCTTATGAGCTAAATAAGAGGTCCCCAAACTGATGGGGTAGCCGTCTCTGGGACTGCAGACTAATGTTCAAGGGGCTGGGCAGGGCCCAGGCCAGCCCACATGAGGGGTGGGGAGGAAGCACCACCCAGCCCTGCTCTGCTCCTGGACCTAGCCCCCTTTCCCCCAGCTCTGCTTCTGAGCCTGCTGCAACTTCCAGCCACAGCTCCTGACTCCTGGTCCAGCCATGGCCCCTGCCAAAAGCCTTAAGCTGCAGCTTCAGCTGCAACTTCAGCTCCCCACAGCCGTGGCCTCAGCCATAGCTTTGACCATGGTCCTGCTTCAAGCCCAAGGGGTGCAGCCAGGAGTAAGAGGTGTAAAGTAAACAGTTTGGGGACCACTGATCTGAGTATAAGACAAGAGACCACCCAGGGTAGGGGCAATTCAGGAAAACACTGAGGCTGTTTTAATTGGTGTGATGAGCAAGCCCCATCAGCCACTTAAAAATGGCCAGGTATTTTGTAGGCATCAGGGGAGGGGTGAGTTATAAAGAGAGATTAGATTTTGGTGGATTTTTACAGGGAGGCCCTTCCCTGCGTAAGAGATGGTAGAGGAGAACTCAACATACCAACCGTGTAGGGCAAGGTCAAACCCCCAGCTCAAATCCTCATCCTCTCTCTCTGCAGCACCTTGCCCATGGGAGCTGTGACTGCAGTGGACGGATGAAGGCTAGATGGGGCTCCTGAGCATCTAAGGCAGGAGATGTGCGTAATTCAAAAGAATAGGGTAGTCTGCTTCTTTTTGCACTCTATTGATTGGTGTTTTTCTTCGTCTAGCCCAGGCTTGTCCACAATGCGGCCCGGGGGCCAGAATCCGGCCCACCAAGGGCTATCATCCAGCCCACCAAGTGCTGCTGCAAGAGCCTGGGTGCTGGGGCTGGCCGGGGTTATCTGGAATACTCTGTATTGCTACATCAAGTGTGTGGGCAGACGACAACAATTTGTCCAAGCAAAGGCAATGTCAAATATCACATTAATCATTATTTTATTAAAGTTTGTTAAGAAAGATCAATGTACATGTCTTATCAAAAATTTTCTCACCGGCCTCCCTGACTGAGAAAAGAATTGCAATGTGGTCCCCCACCCAAAAAGGCTGGATACCCCTGGTCTAGCCCCTTGCCCACACTCCTTTACAAGCGACTCACACTTGTGTTGGTGAAACAGAAACCACCAAATCAGAACAAGTTGTACTATATAGCTATTTGTCACACTTGCATCCAACTTCTGATCAACTTGCACCCCAGGCATAATTTCCAGCACTGCTGAATTTGGACCTGTGACATCCACAAGACCAAACTCCACTTAGTCCAAGCTGAACTGCATCCCAAACACTTAAACTTGGCTTTTTAATTCCTAAAAATAAATGAAGTACTCGTCAGCTTAGCGCCAATGCTATTATGAGCCTTTTGAGGGGTTCCACATTGGGCCTTCAGCGGGAATGCGAAAACAAATCAAATCAAATCATAGGGCTGGAAGGGACCTCATGAGATCATCGAGTCCAACCCCCTGGGAATTGAACCCAGGACCTTCTGCATGTTAAGCAGAGGTGTTAGCCACAGCTGGTTCCAAACCACAAAGATAATTACGACATTTCGGTTCAGCTGCATCTTCCTGCTCATATCAAGCCAAGTTACTTTGAATATATCACAATACATGGGATGTATAATCAATACTGAACTGTCAAAACTAGAGTCACAGGAATCTACTCTAATGGGAGGGACTTTCTTACAAGGGGAATTTTGTATCCTCTCCTGCTTTGCACATAGAAAGAGAGCCAGGGTGGGAAACATGATTTTTTTGTTTTGTTTTTTTTTGTTCTTGTTTTTGCAAGATACCATAGAACAGCAACTAGCTCAGGATCAATGTAACTCACTGGCCATGTGTGACTGTCCCCCGCTAGTAGCTGAAGTATCAATTTGCTCCCACTTGCAAAGAAATGGAGCTTGTCTCAAGAACAGGAAAACACAGCATTTAGAAGGGAGGGAGTTGCAACAAGAGGCTGGCTTGCACAATCACCATTTAGGAGTGGCAGCTACTTGACTTTAACAAATTTAAAGGGTCACCTTGGAAAGGCATGCTGGGGGGAAAAAAGCCAATTCCTGAAAGATGGCATTCTTGAACTGGGCAAGGTAGTCGTGGAAAAGGATGCTTCTGTGGAAAGAGAGTCTTCTGTGTGCTGCACAGCACTCTGGTATCTCAGGCATATAAAACCTACTCTTCCAAGGCGCTCACCCCTCCTGCTCTGCTCACAGAAAGTGGAGGCACTTAGCTCTTTGCAGGAAAAAGCCCTTGGTGCACTCCTGTGCAATGGTTCGGGATAGGTACGATCCCAGCTCTTTGCAGATATTACTCAAAATAGCCGTCTGTTGCACACACCAGCTTGCAAACAACGTGCACTGACTGTTTTATGTATTCGGGGAGCTGGGTTCCTAGTGTTGTTGACACAACTTCACTCTGCTGACACAACTTCACACCCTTCTTTAACCCTGACCTTAGGAGTCCCTTCTGGAGATCACAGTGCTGTGTATTATCCCTTAACTTCTACCAGGTTAGGCAGCAAGTGACCCCCTACCTCCAGCACCTCTGCTTAATATGCAGAAGGTCCTGGGTTCAAGCCCCAGGGGGCTGGACTCAATGATCTCATGAGGTCCCTTCCAACTCTATGATTCTGTTCTGTTCAGTGCTGAACAGCATGAGGGAGGACCATGGGGCGAAAGAGCGGGCAAGATAATTTGGACCTGCACTAGGCAGAGAGAATAGCAAGTGTGGTTAGGGAAGAGAAAGAAACTGCTTCACTCCCAGTTCTTCTTGCCAGCCCATTGGGGAGGGGCAGAGCAGAGGCTGCATGACTTAAACCTATTCCAGTGCCTCAAGACACCCTGTGTAGGCTTTTTTTTTTTTTTTTTGAGGATGGAAAATTGATTTTTTTCAACTAAAGCAACATTTGAGCATCCGTTGCCATTAAAAAAAAATTGTTCCAAAACCAAATGTCCAAAATATTTTGGCCAAAAATATTGACAAATGCTGGTTGGAAATGCTGTGCTGGTGTCTCAATTACCTCCTAACCCTGTTCTCCTCAAGCTGTGCTCCCTGGCCAGGTTTCATCTCCTGTCATGCACCATAGCTGTGAACTCCCGTGATATCAGACCTCCAGGAGGGGAGAACATGACGGGAGAGATTGTCTGAACAGGGAGCCCAGACTGAAGAAGAGAATGGGAATGGAAGAATGGGAAGTTCGGAAGAAAGGGAAGGATGACCAGGGAGGAGGATGAAAATACTGCTTGAGAATGCAGAAATGGAATTGGGATGTCCAAAGCAAAACTAGACTTGCAGCTAGCAAGGGATAGGAATGGGAACAACAAGGGTTTCTACAGGCATGTTAGTAACAAGAAGTATGTTAGGGAAAGTGAGGGCTCCTTACTGAATGAGGGAGGCAACTTGATCATAGATGATGTCGAAAAAGCTGATGTACTCTATGCTTTTTTTCATCTCTGCGGTCACAGACAGAGTCAGCTCCCAGACTACTGCAATGGGCAGCATGGATGGGAGTGGAGATGAGCAGCCCTCAGTGCTGAAAGAAAAGATTCAGGATCATTTAGAAGGGCTGGGCTTGCACAATGGGGCCAGACGCAGTGCATACAAGGACATTTAGGGAGTTGGCTGATCTGATTTCAGACCACTGGCCACTATCTTTAAAAACTTGTGGCAAATGGGGGAGGTCTTGGGTGACCGGAAAAAGGCAAATATAGTGATCATCTTCAAAAAGCGGAAGGAAGAAGGCCAGTCAACCTCACCTCAGTCCCTTGAAAAATCATGGAACAAGGCATCAAGGAATCAACTTTGAAACATTTAGAGGCAAGCTAGGTGATCAGGAACAGTCAGCATGGATTCACCAAGGGCAAGCGATGCCTGACCAAACTGATTGCCCTTTATGATGAGATGACTGGCTCTGTGGATGTGGGGAAAGCAGTGGATCAGATGCACCTTGACTTCCACTTCTTGACCTCATCTCCCATGGTATTCTGACCAACCAGTTAAAGAACTATGCCTTGGATGAACGGTCTGTAAGATTGATACAAACCTGACTAGATCATTGGACTCAACAAGTAATGAGCAATGCCTTGGCGACTAGTTTGCAGCTGGTAACAAGCAGTGTGCACCATGGTACCAGGGCCAGTTTTGTTCAACATCTTCATTAATAAACTGAAGGGAGTGGAAGGTACAGTGGAGGATCGGAATAAAATACAGAGTGACCTAGACAAATTAGAGGATTGGCCCAAAAGACATCTGCTGAGGTTCACCAAGAACAAGTGCAGGGTCCTTCACTTAAGACAGAAGAATCTCGTGCACTGCTGTGGACTGGGGACTGACTGGCTAGGCAGCGGTTCTGCAGAAAAGGACCTGAGGGTTAGTGTGGTAGGCATTATTCCACTTTGCACATCACCCAGAGCAAGGGGGCCCTATTCCCTAATGAGGACTTTGAGTGATACTGTGATATAAACCCATTTTTACTGAGATTAGGAATTAGATCCTTGACGTGTGAAGTTGAAGCTACATCTACCCTGGATTTCACTTTTTGCCCTTTTTCCATTTTTGGTGCTTTAGCGCACCCTTTTGTCAGTTATTTTCTCCCTCAGACGCAGAATGTGGATATGAAGTTTTGGAACAGAGCTTCAGTAATTTTCTAGTTCCACAGAGGAAACCACATTAGTCTAGTTCTTGAAAACAAGCAAGGAGTCCTGTGGCACTTAACGACTAAAAAATTTATTTATCACAGGAGCTTTTGTGGGAGGGAATCCCACTTTGTCAGACGTTCCCCCATCTTCAAAGCATCGGACGAAGTGGAATTTGCTCCCATGAAAGCTCATACGATAAATAAATTTGTTAGTGTTTAAGTGCCACAGGACTCCTTATTTATTTTCTAGTGTATCTGGAGACTGGTATCCCTTCCCCATAAAATCTAAAATTAAAATCCAATTATAAAAAAAGCATCTATAATCCTGAGGGAATAACACACCAGACAGCAGAAGAAAACACCTTCTTAAACATGCAAGGAAAACCATAAGGGAGAACAGCAGCAGTTATTAACATCTGAATGTAAATTCTTTCCACTTTTTGTGGGCAGAAAGTCAAAACCCCCTCACCTTCTGCACCGCACTCCCAAAGCTGTGCATATAGAGTATGCTGCACATTGCATTAACTGACTTTCCATCACCACCCGCATGTCAAAACCTCCCAGTCACAAATTATACAAAGGCAATTGAGGATGGTGGTTCAATGGAGGTTGCAGAGTCTATCAAGCAAGACAGATCTGTGGAATGATATAATTTCCTGTGCGGAAATACATATCAAAGTGAGAAGTTCACTTACCTGCTGCTGCAGGAAGAGAGAACCTGGAAGCAAAGGACCAGAAATAAACCACCTTGCCAGCAAAAATGGCCTTTGGTCAGATCCGGAGAACTAAAGGTTTGACAAACTTGTTCAGTAAAAGGCAGTGCAGTCTAATGGACAGACCACTGGATGAGGCACAGGAGCTGGGTTCTGCTCCTTGGGCAAGAGTCTGGGTCTGTTTCTCCTCTCACTCCTTCTGCGCCATGTCTATTTAGATTGCAAGCTTCTCATTGCAGTGGCCCACAAAAGGCTATATCCACCCCCTAGCAAAATGGGGCTTTAATTCTAGTTGAGGATTTAAGTTCTACAGTAGGATAAATAATAGTCTGTTGTCACAGAAGATTAGAATTGGAAGGATCCTGGAAGGCCAGCTTGTCCAACCCCTGCTCAAAGCAGGGCCAGACCCAACTCAATGATCTGGTGCTTAATGGACGGGGGTCTCAGCACAGACTGAGTCCTTGACAAAGAGATGCCTGAACTCACTTCTCCCTTACAGCCCTGTGAAACAGCAGGAATTTACAGGAACAGCAACTTGAACCCTCCCTGCTCTAAGACAAAGGGATGAACTAACAAGGCTTCAGCAGGCCAGCATAGATTGCAGCCCAACAAACCTAGAGTCAAAGCCCTGAAAATGTTAACCCCTCTCCCTCGATAAATTCATCAGAGGGTCCAGAAAGCAGTGAACTTCTTGCCAAAATCTATCATCTAGAGTTTGTTTGGTAGCTACAGCTCTGCTAAGCCCCAACATTTATAAATCTCTATCTAGGTCCCCCAAAATCATGACTGGCTTAAAAGTACCAGGGGAAATTGATTTGGGAGTGGTTTTTTAATTGCCTTCTAGTGTTTTGACTGCTACAATTCATGTTTTCTGTATACCATAGAAAATATGTACCATGGAAAACATACCACAGGAAACATGAACTCTAGGGTTCACTTTTTCAATACACCACGAGATTTGTGATGAAATTGCAAAAGGTGGCAATACAGGACTTAGTAAAGTCTGAAAAAACTGTCCCCTTCCCACTGGTAACTCTAAAAAATATATTATTTGGGACATCTCTCTCTCTCTCTCCATATAGATATAGATATTTTTGTTCCAAAGGGGTAGCCATGTTAGTCTAGTTCAGCAAAGCAAACAAGGAGTCCTGCAGAGGCGTCGCTGGCCCGGGGAGGGACCCGGGGCATGGCCCAGGCCCCGCCGCCTGGTCAGGGACACGGCCAGAAGCCGCCGTAGGCAGCTAGGCCCCACATACCTGGCCAGGGATGGGGCTGGAAGCAGCCGCAGGCAGCCACGCCCCACATCCCTGGCCAGGGACGGGGCTGCCATGGCCGGTGGCGGCTGGGCCCCGGATCTCCAGCCCAGATCCGGGGCACCAGCGCTGGGATTCAGGGTACGTGCCCCAGGTGCCCAGCACTAGCGACGCCTCTGGAGTCCTGTGGCACTTTTAAAGACTAACAAATGTATTTGTTTCATGAACTTTTGTAGGAGAAAATCCCACTTCATCAGATTCTTTGAAGATGTGGAACTTACAGAATGGGAGGAAAAAACTCCGAGTTTCTTCCCATTCTGCTTTAAGTTCCCCATCTTCAAAGTGTCTGACAAAGTGGGATTTTTTTTTTCCCATGAAAGCTCATGCAACAAATTTGTTAGCTTTTAGATGTGCCACAGGACGCCTTGTTTATATTTTTAATGCTTTTAATTATGCACAAAAAGTGATCTTTTAGGGGGTGGGAAAGGTGAATAATGTGTATTTATCTGTATAGAGAACCAGGCAGAATGTTCTGGAGTAATAATTTATTCAATTAAAAATGACATTGTGGGTGACCCCAATTTGATGTGAATATTTTTGGTCATTCACAAAGTGGAGATGAAGAAAATGGGGCAACTGCTGCACCATATACCCATTCAGGGCCCTCACTTGGGATGTGAGAGATGCAGGTTTGAATCTCTGCTTAGAAAAGGCCTGAAATGAATGTTTTTCAAGTCACAAAAATTCCACATTCACTTTGACCTGAACTAATTTTTCCCCAAGAATTGCCACTGAACTGAAAAATAAATCATTCACCAGCTCCAGACTATCAAAGGTACTTACCTGAGCCCTGGTACTGCAGTAACAGAGGGCCTTACAACCTTTAATGTAGTTACTCTTACACCACCATTGTAAGGTAGGGAAGTGCTATTAGCCCCATTGTACAGAAGGAAAACTGAGGCAATGAGTGACTAAGAGGCAGATTTTATAGGTATTTAGGCTCCTAAAGATGTATATAGGCCCCTGATGGGTTTATCACTAATAACTTGGATAATGGAGTAAAGAGTGTGCATATAAAAAGTACAGATGACCACTCCCCCACTGGGGGGGTTGCAAGCACTTTTAGTGGAAAGGCTAGAATTCAAAACAACCTTGATAAATTGGCAAATTACCAACAAGATGAAATTCAACAAAGATAAATGCAAAGTATTTCACTCAGGAAGGAAGCAACAAGTACACAACAAAATGGGGAATAATTGGCTTGAAGGCAGCACTGGTGAAAAGGCTCCAATGCTTACAGTGGATCACAAATTGAATAGGAGTCTTCAACTCAGTTGTTAAAGTATAATTTGATGGGCCCCAGAACCCTCCTGACCTCTGGGCCCCCTTCGTGTATTATCTGAGCCCCCTTTACACGTGTGGGCTCCAGCCCAGGTAAATATTTTTGAGCCCCAACAGCTCTTTCCTCACACATGAAGCACAGCCTCAAATCCACATCACCACCCCAACCTTGTCAACTAGTGCCAACACCAGACCCCTCTTTCCCCATGTCACCCTCAGCCCCCCATCCCCATTCCTTAAGCTTCGTGGCCCCAAACCCCCACTCCAGCCCTCCTAACCCCTCATCTTCACTCTGCTCCCCAACTCGACCCTTTCTTCCCACCCTAGCCTGCCCATCGGCTCTCCCAGTCCCCCCGACCCCTTTTTCCCTCACGCCCTTTCCCCGCCAGCTGCCCGACTGTCCCCAACACACACACCCTGCAAGGACTCCACCAATTGCCCCTTCAGCCATGCTTGCCCACTCAAATCTGCCCCATCCCATGCTGTGCCAGTGCCCCCCAACAGGAGCCACCTGACAGGAGACTGGGCTCCGCACTCTCACCAGAGGTAACAGCATGCAGCACTCCCTGGCCTCCAGCACCGTGCAATGCAACTCCAGCCTCCCAGGGGCTGGGGCAAGAGAGAATAGCCCTTTACTCACCCCGCTGCTCCAGGCTGCACAGCAGGCTCCTCCCTTTAGTGCAGCCTGCCATGCACCTGCGTACCCGAGCTGGCCAGCACTTTTGAGAGCAGGGCAGGTGCAGCGCCACTGTCCTTGTAACACTGCCTGCCCTGTTTGAACACATCAAAACACAGTGTTCAACCTCAGTTTTCTATTTGTAGGGGCTCCAGAACGCTGGTTGCCAAAAATAGTGGGCCCCAGAATGGCATTCTGGTGCGTTCTGGCCTACTTTAATCCCTGCATCAACGTGATCAGCGACTGGATAGGGTAAAATCACTGTGGGATGTGTTAGGAGGACATAGACTCATAGAGTGGTAGGACTCGAAGGGACCTCATGATGTCATCTAGTCCATCCCCCTGCTAAAAGCAGGACCACTCCCACTAAATCATCCCAGCCTGGGTTTTGTCTAACCAGGCCTTAGATGTTTCCAAAGATGGAGATTCCAGCACCTCCCTAGGCTACCCCATTCCAGTGTTTCATCACTCTCCTAGTGAGAAAGCTTTTCCTAATATCCAGGCTTGACTGCCCCAGCTGCAACTTGAAACCATTGCTCCTTGTTCTGTCCTCTGTTACTACTGAGAACAGTCGAGCTCTCTCCTCTTTGGAGCACCCCTTCAAGTAGCTGAAGGTTGCTATCAAGTCCGCCCGCAGTCTTCTCTTCTGCAGACTAAATAAGCCTAGTTCCTTCAATCTCTCCTCTTAAATCATGTGCCTCAGCCGCTGAATTATTTTTGTAGCCCTCCACTGGACTCTTTCTAATTTGTCAACATCCTTTCTGTAGTGGGGAGCCCAGAACTGGACACACTATTCCAGTCGAACAATTTTGTCTTTACAACACACCAGGCTAGAGCTGGTCCGAAATGTTCAAAGAAAAAAAAAGTTTGTGACAAACACCAAACTTTAGACAAGTGATAGAATTGCTTTGGTTTCATAAAAACCTTTTTTTTAATTTTTTTTTTCCATTTTCCTTTATTCAAAAAAAAAATTAATGGAAAATTGAGCTTGTCTGCTTCTTTTGTAACAGACAGACAAATAAGCAGACTGACAGAAAGAACCACATTATTTTTCATATTGCCACTGTGTAACTTCTGATTGCTCATCTGGTAGTATTTTTTTTTCCCTACTGAATTGGAACATTGTGTTTTCAAATGATAGACATTACAAAACAGGAATGTTCTGCTTCCATAAAGGAGTTCTGCAGAAAACTGGATGTGCTAACACTAGGTTGATAAAAAACACAGCTACAATGCTCCTGAAGTTGCCAAAACATCCACAGAAATTATTCCCTCCTCTTCATTATTCACAGTAAGCTTAAAACGAAAAAAACACTGACCTCATCAAAATCTCTGTGCAGCATAAAAACAACTCACATGCTACGGGTAGATGTTCAAAGGCTCCCAGAATTGACTTAACTGTTTCCAGTTGAAGTCAGCGGCATCTCTGAACACTTCTACGCTACAGGCCCTCCCCCTCAAAACCATTCCTTAGTGCAGAAGAGCCAGATTGCTGGAACTCAAGTACGTGTTGAATAGCACTTACTCCAAGCATAGTCCCATCCAAGTCCATGTGGTAACTTACAGAGTTAGACCCAGATCCTCAGAGGTGTTTAAGGCTATGTCAAAGGGAGGTGGGCACCTAAATGCTTTTGAAGATCTGTGCCTTGGCTGCAACCCAACATGAGTATAGATCAGAGTGTGGCCTGATAAAAAAGATGGACCTGATCATCTGGGAATCAGAAACATCTGCAGCTCTCTGGGCCGCAAATGGGTATCATACTGAACGGCACCTTTGAAAACTAACAAGCAATAGCATGTGGTGGAAAATGATTCCATCCTTGACAGGAAAGCCTTTCACATCCTTCCGCAAGGTTTTCTATATAATCTGACCAGCAGAACAACGGGCCAAATATTCCCGCTCTCTTATTTGTGGTTTTCCACCTGACTCGTGGCTGTGAAGGTTATCCCTGGTTTTTCAAAAGTATCAATTTGTTTCTCTTTTCTTTCCTTCCTAGGCGTTGGCTCTGGATGATGAACTAGACACTGTGGTCAAAACTGCACATTCAGTCCTGTAAAAAACAGAGGCGAGCAAAACTGGAGGCGCACCGGATTGGCTCAGATGGGTGCGGACGGAAGAAGGCCTTGGGAAGCCTCCAGTGACCATGAGGGAATTTACCACTCGCTATTATGGAGTTCAAGCTCACTTACCATCATATTCTCCACAAGACAGTCACTGGAAAGAATCATGCTACAGACTATGAAATCTGTGAGTGATCACGGTGGGCGGAAATGAGCTTCAAATCTGGAAAAGGACCTCCTTGTTCACTGTCTGTAGAAAATGAATGTGTAGTAAATTGGTCTGGGCCTACAGCGCCAGTCTCGGTCCCTGCAGTTACCGCATGCTCTCTGGCCCATGAAGCAGGGAGTGCATTGGCTGCGAGAGAAAAATGGGTCATGTGGTCACAATAACACACTGAAACGGCGGAGAGAGAACTCCATTTCCATAGGATACTTCATACTTTGGGTCTGAGTCCTACCTCTGCCACAGATTTCCCATATGTCCTGAGGCAAGTCGCTTTAATGCCTCTGAGCCTCAGTTCCCTATGTGCAAAATAATGCTTCACACCCCAGGAGCCATGTCCAATAAGTTTGTGAGGTCATCTAGGGATGGGTACCACGGAAAAGCCAGCTTAAAAGGAAACAATTCTTTATATAGGACAGGACATGGAAGGTGCATAATTGAACAATGAGGATAGGTGGAAATATTGAACACCAGATTCATTCTCTGTCAGCTACCCTTCGCGCTGAACGAGGCAGGGGTCATGTAGAATAATTCACTCGATCCTGTCTATATAAACTTTCCTAAATGATAAGCACACAAGGGCAATCACCTCTTGACTCAAGACTGCAATCTCAGTGTTTTAAATGGCATTTTTCAGATGGAAAATACATTGATTTGTGCACCCTGGGACTCAGTCCTACCCTTCTTGAAAAATCAATGGGAATCTTTCTTCTAGCTTCAGTGGACATTGGATCCAGTTCTGCTTCCCAGATTTTAAGTGTCGGCATTGATGGGGATTCAGACTCTGCCTGGAAGAAGCCATAAGACATCTGTGGCAAAGCTAGGAATTGAAATTAGCTCTCTGGAGTCATAAGTCATTACTTTAAATAATAGGCCAACCTTCATTTCCCAGCAGCTAATACTTTCCTACCTCATTGGGGTGTTTGTGAAGCTTCAAGTTGATACAGTGAGATCATTGGGTGGGAGGTACTATATAAATGCCAAGAATAGTGTAAGTCAAATCCTGAAATTATAAGAAATAAGCAACAGATGATGAAGCCATTTAGGGTTTTAATTATCTTCCCATTTATTGTATGTGTTGTCATACATATACCTTGCCTTAAACAGTCAGTCTTCAGCAAAAACTCGCTGGCTAAGACGACAAGTGCTAGCTTGGAGAAACAGTGTTTGAAGGTTTAAAACAAAACAAATTCAACAAAAATACAGGGCCCTGCCCCAAACTTGGTGAATATGGGAATTTAGAACAGCACAAGGTGACAACTTTATGTGATCAATTAGTTGTGGCACAAACACCACAGGATTTCAGGTACTGGTTACTGAAGTATCTATGCTAGAAAAATGGAGAATTGAGTTGATGGGTTGAACATGGATAAGGCAGAATTTATCATCAATGAACATCCTCTCACAAGGGGTGACCTAGGGGACTCCCAAGCTTCCCTGTCATTCTTCTCCAGCCCTCATTTATTTTCTTTCTTCCTCTATTTTTCCTGTCATCTACTCTGTGCCAGAGGAAAGAGGAAGCAGATGAGAAGTGGTGTCTAACATGTGAGATGCCTGCTGTGCAATAGGCACTTTGGGGTTGGACTCCATTCTTCCAGCAAGAGGCAACAAAGGCCAAGGGTAATGGACAGTTCTTAGACCTCTCCTGCCTCACACAATACCTTATTTCCTGGGTCACAGAGCTGAAACACAGGCTGTTCTTCATTACAGGAGAGGGAGGAAAGAACTGTGGACAAGGATACAATACACAGGGTCTGATTTTCATTTATGCTAAGACCATTCATATTCATAACTTCATATCATTCCACACAAACAAGTGAATTTATTTCAGATCCCAGTAGAGGGCCAGAATTTATCAAATCAGACCAAACCCTTTCTGAAGCCTAAAACGTAATGGGATATGGAAAAGCATATGTGTAGCAGCATCCCTTGGAATGATCACGCAAGGTACGTATGTGTGTATCTCCTGGAAAGTTTCTAGTCAGACAACATACTCTTTTCCAAGAAATGAAAGAACTAAAACATAACTTCATAAAACTAAAACGTAGCTTCTAAGGCCAGAAGGGACCACTGTGATCATCTAGGCTGACCTGCATAGCTCAGGCTGTAAGACTTGTCTGAATTAATTCCTGGTTGAGCTGAAACAGATCTTTTAGAAAACCACCCAAATGTGATTTAAAAATCACCCAGGATGGAGACTCCACTGAAGTCTTCTGTAAATTATTGCAATGCTTAATTATCCCCCACCTGTTAAAAATTTGCACCTGATGTTCAGTCCAACTGTGTCTAGTTTCAGCTTCTGAAGTGAGTCTGGAATAACCCAAGAAGAGGTTCACAACTGGCTGGCCTCAGGTTTTGCTGAGTTAGCCATGGGTCTCCCCGATTTGGAGACTTAGGTTCTAAGTCTAGTTGACACTGAACACTTCTGGACGATGAGTGAGTTGTGTAGATGCATGTTTTCCAATCTTGCCCAAAATTAGACCTGTGTGCAAAGGGCCTGATTTTCAGAGCTGCAGATCCTCTGAAAACATTATCCATTGTGACAGATCACCAAGGGATGTAACGGATTTTCAGCACCTGGAATCTTTCATCGATCCATCTTAATTCTGATTCTAGATGTCTTTCTAAAGGATGTGCTCTAATTCAAGAAAAAAAGTTATGAGTTACCTGCAGGACTTATTTGGCAAATTCTGAGTTATGCTGGAAGTCAGCACAGAGGGTCACAGCGGTCCCGCCAAGCCTTAAAATCTAAGTCAGTGATGTATCAGAAGATTTAGACAACCAACAATGAATTAAGAGGCCTACCTTTAGGCACCAGCTGTGATGATGCATGGGTCCTGACCCTGGTCCTGCAGGTCTCTGCTGCATCCATGCCACTACCCAGTGGGTCTGCTGGTGACTGTAGAATTGGGAGTCAGAAGGCTTTTACTTCTCCACTAAAGGTAAAGGCCATCGGGATCTGGTTGGAGGAGCTCCAGAGGTACTGATTGGACCAGGTACACTATTTAAGTCAGGAAACGACACAGGAAGGCATCTGTGTAGCAAGATGGGTCCTGTCTTGCTGCTCCTACTGAGCCTGGACCTGGCTACCTAGCTTCCAGCCTTATTCCTGCTTCCTGACTTTTAACGCCCCTCTCTTCCCAGCTCTTCCCCTCAACCTCCTTCTAGTCCCTCGGCCCTGCCACCCTAGTTTCTATCTGCTCCAACCCTAGCCTATGACTCTTTGGCTTCAGTTCTTGTTTCCCATCTGACCCCGGCTCCTGACCTGTCCACTGGCCTCTAGTTCCTGAACGCTATTTTAACCATCAGGCAAGACATAATGCCTCCAGACACAGCCTCCCCTCAATGTCTCTGCACCTTGTTTATGCCACCTGCACAAGGGAAACTACTGATCCTGTGCACTTTTGAAAAGTGTTTTGAGATGGGCAGCTGAAAGCTGCTATGTTAACATCTATTCATATGGAAGTAGCACCACGGCCAAGAAGCGGAGCCCCACTGTGAGAAGAACCATGTGTACAAATACACATTCCCTATTTGCTTGTTAAACACTATTATAATTTTGTGGTTTTCTTTTGTTTTTAACTAGACATTACAGGCAAGGGGGTGGACATTCCAAAAGCAGCCTAACAGATTAATTTCATACGGGGTAATAGGGCCTGACAGTTATTTTCTTTAACACTGTTCCTTCTTCCTCTCTGGCACAGGGGAAGTTGGCGAGGCAGCAAGCACTGAACAGAGGTGCAATAATGAAAGGGATACCATGGCATCGCTGCCTACCCACAGTTACCTTCCTTGGCTCTATATGTGACTTCAAGGCCATAAACAATCGCCACCATATAAACTATTAAATTAAAAACATATGCACTACGGAACATATCAGAACATTTCCGAGTACGTCCCTCCCCCCCCCCCAAAAAAAAACCCATAAAGGCTCAACAGGTCTAAAGAATTAATTCTTTAGATGCTCACACACTATGCTTAGAGGCTCTTTGCTGCTCTGGATCTGGCCCAATACAACCACCATTCATTTTCTAAACCCCAATGTACAGACTTTGGATATGCTTACAACAAAATGCTGCACTAAGGACCTGAAGAAAATTCTTTAAAACTTCCATCATTAAAGGTAGGAAAGATGGCCCAGTCGACAAAGTCGAAGACTAGGCCAGTGGTTCTCAACCTTTTATAGGTCAGGACACACCTGGTGGCATATTGCAACCCTACTGAACACACCAGCCTAACCCCTGGCCAAATCCGGCCATCTCCCTGGCTCTCCACAGCACACTTACCCCTGTGTGGCGACACAGTAATGTGTCCCAACACAGTGGTTGAGAACCACTGGACTAGGCTACAAAAGACCTCCATTCAATTCCTTACTAAGTCAGATTTTAGGCAAATGAGTTCAGCTCTTTATTATGTGCCACAGCTTGACCTTCTGTAAAGTGGGGATACTGGCATCTCTATCTCACAGGGAGTAGCCGGCAAGGATAATACCCCTTCATGATTTCAAGGCCCACAGATACAGTGCTGATAATTTCAAAGGGGCAGCCGTGTTAGTCTGGTTCAGCAAAACAAACAAGGAGTCCTGTGGCACTAAAGACTAACAAATGTATTTATTGGATGAGTTTTGTGGGAGAAAATCACAAAGTGTGATTTCAAAATCTTCAAAGAGTTTGATGAAGTGTGATTTTCTCCTACAAAAGTTCAGCAACAAATAAATTCGTTAGTCTAAGTGTCACAGGACTCCTTGTTTGTAATGCTGATAACGTACATGGAAATACAAAGCTGTGGCTTAATAATCAAATGAGATTATTAATGTGTATTACAACAACTCCTAGGAGACCCTGGTCATAGACCAGGCCCCACTGTGCTAGGTTCTATATAAACTCAGAACAAAAAGCCCCAAGGAGTTTACAAGCTAAGTATGAGACAAGGGGCAATCGATGAAAGAAAAAGACGGGGGAGTACAAGGAAACAACGAGAATATCAATCAGCATAGTAAATCCGTGATATCTGAACATTACAAGCCTAACTTTTGTCAAGCTTGTAGTCTCCATTGTACAAGACACAAAAGAGTCCCTCGGTATGAGGCCATGAGCAGGGAGTCCCTCAATGTTTGAAATGCACAAAGTATTATACCCATTTTACAGATAGACAGTGAGGCAGGGCCAGATTCTCCACTTATGTATAATGAACCTGATCCTAAGTGACTCATCCAAGATCACACACACAGTCTGCTGAACAGTCAGAAATTAAATCTAGATCACCCATGCCCTTAGTCAAATACCTTAACCAAATGGCTATGCTCTTACTCCATCCCACTCCCAGCTGCTGGCTTGCTCTTCTCTGAAGTAATCCAAGCCCTTCCTCACCTTCCCATCATACACCAGGGCATCTTCCTTCCTACTTTACAAACCCCAGCTATTATGACTAGGACAAGTTATTAAAATTACTCTTCTCCATCAAGCTGAGGTTTGACATAATCCACAAACAGCGAAAAGCAAGTGATGTTGCTGCCATGTTTTGCTATATTAAAAATGAAGCAGGAGAGTTACTTCAGCCAGTTTATCTCAGCCAACATTACTGTGTACAGAGTTACTCCATTTCCTTCTACGGAGAACAACTTGGTGTTCTCAGTGTTGATTCCAGAGCATGTAGCCTTGGTGACACAGAGAGCTGCTGTGAGGCTTTGCGAAGCTCCTTGGCATCCTCAGTTTAGAAGTGTAAAGTGCTGTGTTTATTACTGTGACATTTCATTGATTCCATAGTAGTAGTAAAATTGGTTTCTACATGAAAACCACAGACTATAGCTGTATCCAGAAATCACTCAGTACGCCCATGAAACTGAAAGCTTTTTATGCACCATGCAATTTCATAGTGCTTGATGTTTAAAAACCCTGGAGAAAAAAATTGTTGTTTTCTTTCTTTTAAGACTAGAACTCTGAACAACAGATTATTGTTCTCAATTTACATTAGGGACCCAGGCCGCATTCTGCTAGACTCAGACTCTAAAGGTCAGAAGGGATCAATATAATCATCTAGTCTGACCACCCACAAAATGCAGGCCACAGAACCTCACCCACTTACTCCTGTAATAAACCTCTAACCTGTGACTTAGTTATTGAAGTTCTCAAATTATGGTTTAAAGCCTTTAAAATACAGAGAATCCACTAGCAAGTGAGCCGTACTCCACACTACAGAGGTAGAAGAAAAACCCCAGCCAATCCGCCTTGGTGGAAAATTCCTTCTTGATCCCAATATGGTGATTGATTAAACCCTGAGCACATGGGCAAGACTCACCAGCTGGATACACCAGAAAAAATTCTCTGTAATAACTCAGAACCTACCCCCATCTAACACCCCGTCTCAGATCACTGGCATATCCACCACCAATAGATGCTAGGTATCTTAATAAAAGAGTGCCTGCTGCAGACAGCTTGCAATCTATACATACAAGGCACAAATTTTTAGAAATAAACTTTTGGAGTTTATGTAAATAGGTTACTTCACTAAAGAATCAAATAATATATTTCTTACATGCACTGACCATTGTATTTTCCTAATATGACTACACTAATTTTTGAAAAAACAGTATTTAGGTTCAACATAAAAGTATGAGGGCTTCTCTCACTGTTGGCAATGACAGATGCTCAGGTGGCTTCTTTGTTGTTAGGGCAGCAGAACCTGATTGGTAAAAAGCCATGCCTAGAAACTGTTCAAATAACTGAAAATGTGAGCACAGAGGTAGTTCTCTAACTCACTGCTTAAGAATTAATTTTGTTCTGGACATTACGTGGTGGCACGGCCTGCTTCTGTGACAGAATATTGAAACAGAGTCTGGGTGTGTGCATTTGTCTCTAGAAGTCCTTTAAATGGTCAGAAAGTGATTATGGTTGGACTCCATAGGTCTAAATTACTTCTCCATGTAAGCGATCACTGTAGTTGCCACTGGGATGTTATGTGATTTTAAACGGGAGAGGACGTGGTCAAAACTGGATGAGATGCACTTAAGTTGCGGTCCACAGCATGAAACACACACTTAAGAACACTGCTGCAAACAAGTGAAGATGGGGGGGGGGGTGAAAAAAATCACCATTTCAAGATGCTATTTAATAAGAGTAAAGAATAAGTTACAGAATCAAACTGAACTCCAGGCACATGGAATTCAGCTAGACAGAAAATGTACAAATCTGAAACTTTTTCCTTTTGTAACACTAGAAAGCTTTTAAGACACGAACATGTTAGACCAAGTTAAACCAATGCATATATACAGCACAAAATTAATTGCCACTATGAAGACTAAAGTATAGCAATTATAAGTCATGACAAAAAGAATGGTAAAGTCATTCCAGTTAAGTGCAAATGCTATTTGGTTTTGGCAATTGTAACTGGATTAATTAAGGTTACAAATCAATTCTAAAGCAGCACCAGGTTCAAATTTCTTCACATCAAAATGTACATTCTGTGCAAAGTGCATTTCTAAACTAGCTTAATAAAATTATTTATCTTGTAAACATGTTTTCTTATCACATTGAAACAACTGTTACTTCGGATATTTAAAACTGACATGAAATGGATGCATCATTTACTGTGCAGTGCATACTTTGTGTGTATACGTCATATAACCTAAACATTACTACATTCAGGAAAAATGAACATGACACCAATGCATGCCAGGAACAAATCGGACAGTGAAAAAAAGGACTTTCAGCATAAAAATACAAATCACTCAAAAATTAACTAGCTGTTAAACTGGAGAGAGCTACACTATGTCAGCCCTCAACAAATGTAGGTTTCTAGTTGCCATGGTGACCAGTTTTAATAGCTTGTTGCCTAGTGACCTGCAGAAACATAACGAAAGTGCATCCTCTGGTGACCAAAAGTAAAACTGCTGGTGCCTAGCTGTGTACCAATTTTGTCCGCCCTTCACTATATTGTTTTCAAGATTAACAGTGATCAGCTCCCCATATACTACTACACTTGCAGACCATGTTACTCTGAAAGTGGACAATTGCATGGGCTCGCAAGCTCAAAACTTCAACATTTAAAAAGATACTGAAAATTTACCATCACTTGGTTAAAAAACACTTTGAAATGACAACATTGTAACCATTTTCTTTACAGCAAAATAACTAGTGGGCTGCAGTTGAGAAAATGCAAAGGGTGACGGTAAGAAGAAATGAACCCCCACAGACTACATACAGGCTGTTTGGAACCTATTCTAGGCCATGGTTTTTATGCTAGGAGAGGAAAATGTATGCAAAATCATGTTTAACTGAAATAAATTACACCTGGATTGTGAACTGTGACTAAAATCAATGATAATAGAGTTTAGATCCTTTCCATTATTTACAGTCACCACATTTATTTTTGAAAGACAATGCAGTAATAACTCGAGACTGGCTTTGACAGGAAGTCTCGTCCCCACACATACCAGCTATTTAAAAGAAGACTGTCTGCCACATTAGTTTCCATATTTACCAAGAGATACAAGATTTATGTCATTGATCCAGGGACACACAACCCATGGCTCTGGAGTAGAGCCAATAGGCTCTACGTGGTCCCTGCGCAGCTCTCCATGGTTCATATCTAAGCACTGCAAAGGGAACTCAAGGGTGCTCCTTGGAAAAAAGAAATATCAATGTATGGACCTGGGCCTCCCAGCTTCCAAGAAGGGCTATGGAAATGGTGCTTGTCATACTGTACAGAATCTGTGCCAAATCACCATCAGATTTCTGATGAATTAAAAAATCATATAAAAATTTCAAACAAAAATCATCTTACTCAAAAAAGCTCTTTATATATATATGTGAGGGTCTTTATGGATACAAGATACTCCAAGTGCCTTTAGAACAGATTTTTGTGCCACATGCAAACCTAGAAAACATCTCAATTATAATGTAGTGAGCTCACGCTTTACCGTTCTACTATTTCTACTAGCCATCCTTCAGCATAAGAGAGACAGAGCAGCTACAACAGAACATCAAATGATCAAGAATTCCCCTTTGGAAAATGAATGTCTCCACTTTGTTTCAACACTTATTTTCTGCAAGTTACTTAAGTAGCAGGATATATAATCTGTGGCAACACTCAACCGTACTCCTCACACCAAGTGTAAATCTCACAAATTCACACACACACGTCAGCTGTCTCTACTTGCTTGCCAAAGATTTCATAGCTAAAAGCTGTAGTGTGCTCTTGTATTATTAAGACTTCATTACTTTAGAACCTTTACTGGAAGACTGCAATAAGAACATGAAAACTCCATTTGTTCAACATGGAACAATGTTCTACCATTAACAACCCGGCTTATTCACTCAATCACTAACTCATTAAATTCAGCAACTTACAATAGGACTCTGGGTCTTTAGTGTGAACTGGCCTTTAGTGTGAACTACCGACATTGAGAAAACCTGAAAGAATTTTGGGGCTTAATTGTCTGGTACAGAGATACACAGTTCATTTCCCTCTCATCTTCACTTATTTGTTATAGTAAAATTACTTTTCAAAAGCAGTAACTTAGCATGTAGCATGGAAGTCAATTCAGGTGAAGTCACAGTATTTTATACCAAAGAACCATCTGAAACAGGGATTTCACTGTCATCGTTCCCCACAGTTAAATATTTAGACCTTTTTTTAATTTTAAAACGCCTTTAACAGTTATCCCAGGCTGGAAATGTTCCCACATTCCTCCCTTCCACCCTCACCCCAAAGTTCCACATCAGCACTGAAGACAGATTTGCAGATGGCTCCTGTAGAATTAAAAAGTCAATAAATAGTCTGTTAACGGTATAATTGTACAATCTCTCCCCCGTTACCATCCACCTTCGCTCCCCGGGCGTTACGTTAATTTCTTCATTCTGCGATTCTGTTTGTCAATATTCAGAGTTGTCCGATCTACAGAGCTGGTGATGACATCCAGAACTTCATCCTGTCTCTCCAGTTCTGTGTCTGTTTCTAAGGCCAGGGTTTTTAGCTTCTTCAGGATCTGGCAGAAAAAGAGATCAACAGCTTTCTGTGAATCACCTGGACAGACTTTTCAGTTATCTTCAGACATGAAGAACAAACTATAATCTGTAAAACAAGCAAGGAGTCTGGTGGTGGCACTTAAAGACTAACAAATTTATTTATTGCATGAGCTCTCCTGGGAGAAAATCCCACAAAGTCAGATGCTTTGAAATAAGTTTTAAATAACCGGTTCCTATCTCTGTATGCCCAGCAAAATGACTGGGCTAAGATTTCCACCATTTATTATTATAGTGCCCCAAAGCAAGACAAGTGCTTTACACAACAAGCAGAGAGACAAGATTCTTGTCCTGCCAATCTACTTTTAGATGCGATCCAAGTAAGGCTAGGATAGTGGAAAGGATAGAGTGAGTGAGTCTGAGGGGTAGAGCAATAAGATTACACTGTTACTCAGTTTAAGCATCTGTGCTTCGAGCTGCCTCAGTTAAAATGGGCTCACTATTTGTGAGCACGACCAAAGTGGTGAGTCTGCAGGAACAAACTGAATGATGATAGGTTGTGGTGTGGCAGATTAGAACTGAGACGACCTTCCAGTTGTGCAAAGGTCTCAAGGTCGCTGCAGGAGAAGTGGCTTAAGAGAGCAATGAAATGGGAATGGTTGGAGGAGTGAGAGAGGGGTCATGCAGTAAAGATAAATATTGAATCCTTAGTAAGGATAGCTTTGAATAGGTCTTGGATGGTAAAGAACCAGTTGTTTAAGCGTGATGTGGTGAAGGGTGACATGCAGTGATCTGAAGGGGATGGAGGGTAACATGGTCAGAATCAATGGAGTAGGAAGATTGTTTTAAATAGATGGTGGTGGTGGAAGAAAATGAGGGTGTCACAGATGCCAGAGATTAAGTTTGTGGTCATCAAGATAGCAAATAAGATATATACTGACTACGTACTACACTATTTCAGGCTATAAGCAAAAGGCACATGCAAACATTATATTGCAAATAAATCACAAGTTCCAAAGGGGCAGTTTTGTTCAGCAAAACAAACAAAGAGGCTGGTGGCACGTTTAAAGACTGAAATTTATCTATCACATGATTTTTTGTGGGAGAAAATACCACTTCGTCAGATGCTTAGCAAATTATGGCTACATGTGAGGGGGGTAAGCAAACAGGGAAAAACTGCACAGTAAACTACCTTCGATGCTGTTCTGGGGAGTGTCTGGAGACGATTTTTTAAGAGAATGAAGAAATCTCTTAGGTAAGAGTGAAAAAGCCAAATCAAGACAGATTTTTAAGGGCAGAAACATCCAATACAATAATCTACATACAGTGACCTACACTATACCCAGGAACCTCGTTCCCCCGGGGGCAAGACCTGGGGCATTGGCTCCATCTCCTTCTCCCAGGCCCTGGCCCCACCCCCCTGTCCCAATCCAGAGGCAGGGCCCCAGGTTCCTGCCGCTGCCAGCCTGGGCCCCAGTTCCCATCCGGGGATGGTGCCAGGCAAGACACCGGCCTTAATCTGCTCATTAGTGTGAACCAAAGTCATCTGTCCAGACTGGATGATATTCTGACAAGACTCAGCTGCCTTTTCTGACAGATGTATAAGGGGGCAATTTAAAAAACCTGTCTCATATAGCAGTGGTTTTCAACCAGTGTGCTACAGCACCCAGGTATGCTGTGAGAACTGTCCAAGTGCACCATGAAACTTTGTACCAAGGTAATGAAAAATCAATGTAAAACAAACATTGTTTCATCTTAAACAATATTCTAGCCAATCAAAATTACAACTAATAAAACTCATGAAAATTTATCCTTAAATTAAAAGTGAGGTATCAGTCTTTTGATTCTAAAATGTGAAGGTTCTAAAGGCAGGTGGCTGAAGGGCAAAATTGAGATGATGTGTATTTTTTTCCAGTGGACCTGAAACACTAATGCATTTTATCCTTCTTTAGCTTGCTGTATGCATTATGTTGCAAGCCTCCCTTGTAAAACCATAACCATAGTAAATGCAACGTTCATGAACAATCAGTTCAGCTGAAAAAAGTGGGTGTGCCATGGAATTGTTGGTCTCACTGAAAAAGCTTGGGAATCACTGGCATATTGTAGGGATGGAGAATTGTGCTTCCCATTCCCGGCTACCAGAAAGTGGTTTTGTCTGCTGCTGCTGGAGGTCTACGTACATTCTAACACTGTGTGGGACAGTTGTGAGCCACTCTGGCTAGAACATGTATTTATCCTCTCCACTATAATAGGATCTTTGAAAAGAGATTTCTCTTCTCTTAAGGTCTTTTTACTCTGCTCATCACCACAGCATGGGAGCACTTTGACAATTCCTTTATGGCTCTGATTCTACTACCGATTCTTGTTTTACACCATATTACGTTCTAAAGGCTAAACACACACCTATGTGACTTCTGTAGGTAACTAGAATAATGAAGAGGAGAGTTGTTCTACTTCCTCTTCCAATGCCTGGCACCACTTCCTATCCAGGGAACCCAAAGTTCTTTACAAATTTATTAACCTTCTCAACACCTCCTGGGAGGAAATATCATTAAAGGACATGGAGATCATGTCACTCACACCTGGGACTGAATGCAGCAGCAGTGTGACAGTAAGCAGTAACACTACTACACACCAGTTTGGGACAGGAAATGAGGGTTACCCTAACCAATGTTACTGGAGGGGAAATTTACAGAGAAGTATTTTAAAACTGGACATCACCTAGGGCCCTGGAGCTTTATAGATAGCTTTAGTTTTATAAAGCTCCCAGAATACTTTTCGTAAATCTGAAGTGTTCAGAAATTTAGGTTTACACCTTATTGAAAAGATGGTCCCTCCAGCTGCACAGAGCCCCAGCTCCATGCTGGGGCACTGGCTTGACGCAAAAATCAGATGGAGGAACTCCTTTACTGAATCACCACCACCACCATTTTCTGTAGCAACCAGGCAGTCAAACACAGATTGTTATTAATTTGTTAAGCACCAATGAGCTCAAGCACTGACCTGGCCTGACCCAGTTTAGCTTGTGAAATCCACTGAGATCACAGCACAAGGTGGCGTAGCTGCAGGTATGCCAAGTGGAGGCTCAAACACATTTACAGATTAACAGAAGGAAACAGAGGAACTTTCCACTCGTCAAAGAGACAAGTATAATTTAGAAAAAACAAAATTGTGCAAAAGTAAACAGGTCTTTTAGAATATCTGGCCACTTTTTAATTTTAAAACAGATTAATTTGGATGTGCTGTAGATTAATTAAAATATGCTTAAAATGTAAAATACTCAAGAAAGAACAATAGTTTAGTATAGAAGGCTTTTAAAATATAAAAGTCACTAAAATGGAAAATTCAGGCAGCTACAGTGCTCTGTTCATTTTACCTGACTTGAAGATTAGGGGCTGATGTGGTTCCTGGTACAAACAAACAAAAACCCTTAAAGTGGCTCTACTAATTTTCTTTGTCTGCGCACTGTGAGTCTGGTAACAATTTGCTTAACCCTTTGCCTACTAGCCACATTGCAAATTCAAGTTGCATGTGGCTCTGGTTTTCTTCTAAAGGGGGTCTGGGTCTGGCATAGTTAAAAAGCTGTATCTAATGCAGTCTGCATAAAGCCAATTGGGAAGATTACTGAGAGCCAGAAGTCTGGCCAAACCTTAAAAATGGTTGCTATTTTTGTGGAGCAAAACGATGACAAAATGTCTAGTCATCAATGCATAAATTCTGTCAACCACTAAAAGATCTGATGCCCTCTGTGCCAAAACCTAATCTGGGCTGTGAATCAAGAGATTAAAATTCGAAATGAAACCCCTCCCTATTTACAGAACACTACTATATATCAGATACAATACTAAGGACAGGCATTATGAGACATCTTTCCTAGTCACTTGCACTCAGAACTGATCAATGAAAAGTTAAGATGGTTTTATTAGTAGCCTCTTGCCTTTCCAACTCCAGCAATAAGAGGGAAAAATGGCTTTAAGTTTAAGTCACTAGCTGTGACTCAAAATCTGATTCATCTCTTAACCCTGCCACAGATTTCCTGTGGGGGACTTTGGGCAAGTCACTTAATCTGTCTGCGTCTCAGTTACTCAACCACAAAATGAAGATGATACTACTTTGCTTTCCCCTACCTTTTACTTACTTAGACTGTAAACTTTCAAGGCAGGACTGTCCTTTTCTGCATGTTTGCATGGCAACTAGCATATTTTTATTATTTGCATGATGGCTGCATGTGCTGGCTGAGTCCTATACTCGCAGGTGCTACACAAACATAAAAAGTTCATCCCTGTTCCAAAGAGCTTACAACAGCTCAGGCCTGTATTTGCAATACAAGACATGAGACAAATTCTGTCCAACCCCGCATATAGGTCTCCACCAGTAAAAACGAACAAAAACAGAGGAAGTGGCACAAGTGTGAAAAGAAAGGTGGTTGCCCTGATTTTGGCTTCTCTGAACTCCTTAAGAGTCCACTCTACAGGCCCTTGGCCACAGGGCGGTGGGGCCTGAGATCAAGGAAAGAGTCTCTTTATGTAAATGTGTATGCCCCACACACAGCTGTTGCTCAAATAAATCTCAATTCTGGCATGTCTAAACTACACCCATGGGAAGAGAAAGGCTAACGTGGCTTGCCATAATACAAGGTTCACATGAAAGCTGCTTTCACGGGAATCATGGGCATCTATTTGAGGCAGTTGTGGAACGGGACCCCTGGCATGCGCATACAACTGCATGTATAATGTACGGCATGAGGCACAAAACTAACTCAAGCAATGTAAACATGCAGTCAGTGGGGCAGGCCTCATAAATGCTCTAAAAGCCTCGAAGGAGTCAGCAGACTGTATCCTCTGGTGCAGAACGTCTGAGTATAGGACACAAATTAAAACACATGATTGCTAAAGCAGGAAAATACGGTAGATGTTTCAGAAAGAGAGCTTTTCTGGAACAGCTAACAGCAACAAAGATCCATTTTACAGGATTCACTGTCCTGGTTATTTGCATCACCAGGCTTTAAGAAGTGAGCAAGTTACAGAAAGACCTATTCCAGCCCTCTAGTGCTGTGGATGAACAGTCCCACAATTAAGCCCTAGCAGTTATTCTTGCCCAAGACGAAGTGTGAATGCAAGACAAAAGATAAATAAATGCAGAGAAAAATAGGAAAGTGAAGTGACAACTAAAACCGAACTATCAGAGGACCAAAGAGCCGCTGGAAAGATACACAATGAAATCCATCAATTTTTCACAAATGCTGCAGAAACTAATCTCTTTACATATTACCGTTTGCTTTATGGCCTATGCAAACTGCAGATGTAGTAAACACCAGGGTAATAGCTCCTTGGCAAGAAAGGTTTAGCAGAACGGAAATTAGAAAGCACTGTATTTATTTTGCCAAACCAAATCTAGTGAACAAAACCCCTCTCCCCCTCTTCGACCACAACCCTTAAGCTAATATTATCATATCCCTTCCCACACCCAGTGACATTATGTCAGCCATGGTCAGCCGGTAGACAGAGGCTCAGCCACAGACCACAGGAACTCAGCAGACTTCTGCAAATCCATAGTCCAGCTAATGGAACACTGCCCACACAACCACAAAATACTGTTTTTTTTTACATCCATGTCCCATGGTGAAGTCTTGGCAAGCACTTTCATTTAAGCACCCAATCACAGCTCCAGACCATTCAGGGCTTCCAGCTCCAGTGAAAGCTATTCAATATTCAGTTATTTGAGATGCTGCTACAATCATGAGTAGCTTTGTCAAAGAACTCCAAGTACAAACATTTCTCTCCAGGCCTATCCTGTAGCTCAGATGTTCTCTTTTCTTGAATCATCCATTCCCCTCATGTCTCTCCAACTGAAAGATGTGCTGCTGCCTTAGCCATTCCACCAAAAGTTCTAGAAAGCTGTCTACAGTCCCAAACAAACAGTTACCAGTGCAGAACTAAAGATATTCCAAAAATAAAGAACATAATCACTTATCAAGAAGGAAACTTCAGAAATACTCCCAGCATTTAGTGCACTAGAGTCCTTAATACCATAAAGTAATTTTCAAAATGGCAGCCGTCATTGTTAAAATACCGCCCTGTACACAGTACCATTATGTACTTCCTGTTTATTTCACCTTTAGATCTCGGCACAGTTGACAAAATAATCAACTATCATTCTTCACATCTTACAGAGGGGGAAGCACAGCCACAGAGAAGTGAAATCATTCACTCAAGGTCACAGAGTCTGTTGACCTGCCAAAAGTCCCTGTCTCCCAGTCCTCCAGCCTATTGACAGGCTGAAGCTGCTGCCCAGTTAAAAAAAAACAAAAAACCCATTATCTCAGAAATATCTCCATTAATTTTGCCATGTGGGACAAAACTAATGGAGACATTCAGAGCACTCAGAAGTTTGTCAGATGCCTACATGTCAGATGCAGAGATACAATACCAGCAAGGTCCAGGAGCAGCACCTAGCATGCTAATCATCCTCCACAATAGTTGGAAGAATTTGTATTGGACTGCCATGAGGAGCTGCACCTGGACCCTCCTAGAAAGTGCACCCCGCAGAAGATGACGTATCTCGTACACCTGTCTATCAGATATCTGTCCCTTCAATACTCCTAGGTTCTCTTCTTCCACATTTTCATCTGTTTGTCCCTTTTCATCTAGCCCACCACATTCCTTCTCAACAGGAAAGAAGGATCAGGCTTGCACAGATTTCCCCATTGAGCTGCCTGACTAGCTCCACAGCTCTGGAGAAGAGGGCAGATACGGTGCATGGAGAACTGCTGTGAGCAGCAGCACTAAAAGACAGGCCCTCAATGTGTGTTTGTCTCCCTTAAGCATGGCCTGTCAGGAACAGAAGTCAGGACCACAACTTAGAAATGAGAAGCCAACAACAGCTTCTGAACACTGACAAAGGCTGTGTATTTTTCATGAACTGGCCATGGAATATGGGATTCCTAAGCAGCCTCTTCTAAAGGGGCTACAAAATGTGTGTATATAGTAGACACTCCGTAGCAGCAACGTATCAGTGTCCTTTCGCTGTGCTGCTCCTAAGCAGACATGCTCTTATGGAGAGTGTTGACAAATCACAGTAAGGAAAGCAGTCCCTGGGAAAAGGTTGCTCGGAAGCGGCAGTTGCTGCTACAAAACAAGCATGTACTGAATCTCCAACAGGCCTCGCTGCTTGGAGTCAACAGCCCTTCCTGCAACACTTTGGCATCTATGCTCTTTCTGTTATAAATGCAAAACCTAGTTCCATAATTATATGGCTGCCAGGTTCAGAAACAAACCAGTAACCCTGCTGAATACATAAGAGTTGCACAGGTGAATGCTAGGATGAACTGTAGAGGCAGTAGCTGCACTAATGAAGTTGAGACTTTCCTTCTTATCAGTCCTTGAAATTTTCAAAAAGGTCAAATCCACTCCAGTTATTGCACATTCTGTCAGAAAGTTAAGTGATTTGCATAAACATTTTTGGAGAGAACAAACCCAATCACAAGGGACCAACAATGTGTTGCCCACAATTTACATTTCCCCCTTCCACCTTATCTTCACTCAAAAACATCTGCAAAACACGACAGTCCTAGAAACATCAATTGAGTTTGCTGCATAAAGTCTTTCCGAAATCTAGTTCACAAAACCCTTTTTTGACCAAAAAGATGTATTCGGGAATGTATCCTTGGCTGAAGGATGGGGATGGATTGCAATGATTTTTCAAGCATTATTTTGGTTCCCTCAATTATTGGGCACCCAACCTGATGCAATTCAAGAGAGACCAGATTTTCAGAAAGCATATGCTCAGCATTTTCTGAAAAATCAGGGCCTCTCAATTTGGGAACATAAAAATGGAAGCTCCCAAAAATCAGTCACTGTGGTAAACCTTAGCTGGGTGTATTAGGATTATTAGAATGCCCACTCTGAGTAAAGGGGGCTCTCGTGAACTTTGAAGTGACTAATAGGGCTCAGTTTTTTGTTTTGCTCTTAAGAAAAAAAAAAGAAAAAAAAAAAAAGGATCTTTAGTACACTTCCCTGCCAAGACAACCTTCATATTTTGGGGTTTCTATTGAGTTTAACCTTACTTCTGACTTTCCTGGGTTTCTAGTAGTGATTTTTGAGAACTACAATGGTTTTGCAAGGTTTCCATTTTTAGCCCTCCTTAAAATTACTCCTGTGTACTTGCAACCTCAGGCCCAATTTAATTATGTGGGGACAGAGAGAGACGGACTTCTGCCTGAAATTACGTTAGAGAGCAAGAATGAACAACTAGGCAGCAGAATGTGACTAGTTCATATGCTGCTATCATTAAATCATAAAAACAGCATTAAAGTGAGAGTCAGGAAAAGGGCAATGCCAGGAACACCCCAATACATTCTTTAAGACATAATGTAAGCCAGGGGTCTCAAACTCAAACCACCACAAGGGCCGCACAAGGACTAGTATGTTAGCTTGAGGGCCACACCACTGAAACCTTTTCATACAACAATATTGCAAATACTGGTAAAAACACTGTTGTTGCAAGCTGCAGGAAATAGCTTTAGGGCCACATGAGGCCCTCGGGCCATGTGTTGAGACCCCTGCTGTAAGCTAAAGAGAAACAATTGGTTTGAAAGTCACATCCATCTAAAACCTTTGTCTTTATTACAGATACAAACATATCTCTTTGCTTTTTCAAGTTCTTTATTGTGCATACTTCACAGCATTCTGGGTACGGTCACTCTCTCCACTGCTGAAACAGCTTCAACAACCATCAACGGGAAACAAATGTGCTGCTTTTTTTTTTTTTTTTAAGGAATTTAAAACGAATTCAGGTCATAACATTTGGAGGAAGCAGTATCAGACTGAGATTTATAAAAGTTAGCCATTTCACTGCAACTCTGTCCCTGCCCCACCTACATTGTTGTGTCCAATCCACCTGGTGGCTTTTGCCTCTAAACTAGAATGCAAGCCACGGGGAGTAGAGATTCTTTCTATTATGTGTTTGCATCACACCCAGCACAACAGAAACCCCAGATGTTACAGCAATACAAATAAATGATCGTTCAAAAAATTCAAGTTGGTGGTTCCCATTTAAAGAGGTCTAAAAAAAGGAAGAGGAAAGTATAAATGGGCATGATGTGATCTGGAAAACTAGTATTCAAAACATTTAATTTTCAGTATAAGAATGGAGGTGGCATGACATTGCAACTTTTCAATGTATCAAAATCCCAGAGCTATTTTCACTCTGATGACAAACCCCTGACTTCTCAAAAAAATGAAACAAGGTTAAAAAAAAAAAAAAAACACACCCTCCTCAAAAAACAGCAAAAGGTGGTAAAGGTGGTGGATAAACACAGAGACCTTCTCATTTGTTGATTATTTTTTTAAATGTAAATCAAGTGTTCCACAGGGGGCGGGGGGGTGGGGGGGGAATACAAAGACCTAGACTGTAATAAATGAAGAGCTCTGTGTATAAGACCTAGCGATGAACACTGCTCAACTTCACAGAGTGTATGTTTCAGAGGAAGGCACATATTTGCTGCTTTAACCTGTGCTTATCTGGATAGTACCTGTTTAAGTTCTTGAGTTTCTGACTCGGAAACAATTTGTTTTTGCTTTTCCAGCTGGGCCTGCCCGCTGCCTCCTCCTGATGAGGGTCCAGGCTGCACCATGCTTTCCATGAGTCCAGTGGCTGTAAAGTGAAATTCACACAGTCATTCAGTGACACCTGCTGGAATAGATGGAGAACACAGGATAGGGGGAAAAAAAGCAAGTTACTGTAAGTGCTTTATGCTTTGCACCACTGCTGGGACACAAGAGGAACTTTAACGAGAACTGTTGCATTTAATAACCCACTCTTCCTTGAAAACAAAAATCCTTATCAATGTAATACACCAGGGATCATGTAACATCAGTCGTAACCACACACACAACTTCCAAGGCCAGTCTGCAGAATGTAGCAACTGGAACGGCTGCCATGCTCCAGACAGGCTACCACCATTGGGCCAATCACTGAAAGGTTAATTTTGGACCACAAGCAGCCATTCGAACCACAGGGCACTTTGGAGGCAACATGTTTGTTCTGTACAGGAAAAATGTTGGCTCTTTCTGTTCCCCTTTCACTCATGAGTCAATTCAACTTGTAGAAGACAAACTGGCCAGGAGAACACCTGTGAATCATGTCAGCTAGCCTTGGAACAAAAGGGCAAGACTGACGATAACAGCATGGCCAGAGCTAATCAGTGCATCGGCACGGAGTTGACTTCTGAGGCAGCATGCCACCTGTCCTTTATTTAAAGCGCTGGCTCCTATTACAATATTTGATCTCTCTCGTCCCAGCAAAATTTCACAATTAAAGGCCATTATTTGCAATGCAGATTGTCTCGAGTGTTTAGCACCAGCCACATTTACGCATCAAGACACGCCAAACATCCCAGAAGTGGTCCCAGTTAAAGGGGCACTGAACTCTGAAGGAAGCTGCTATCACACAGCCTGACCTAAAAGAGCACAGTAACAGCAGCTGCTGGCGACATCAGGACAGAAAGTAAATAAGTCGGAAGCCGGAGCAAACTCTCAGTCCAGAGAACTGGTGCCAAGCTGGCTGGCCGCCTGACAGCACATACGCTACTACTTTGGATAGCGCTACTACTTAATGAAAAAGGAGACAAAGCTAAACTAAAAATACAAAAACTCAAATCCCTCACAAGTAATTACTGCAAACTCATAATCCCTGGGAATTATTTGGTTATCAGTCTATTCGTATTGGACTCAGACAGATGAGCTTTAAAACAAGCAAGTCATTCACTGTGCTAGTGGTGCTCTATCCAACTTCCTCTTGTGTTTCTGAGCCACTAAGTGTTAAGCATTACATTTTAAAAAAATACTGTTTGTAGTACACTGCTATTGTTTAAAGGAATACAGAGAAAAACTTCTCTCTATGGTTAGAAAAGATGCTTTGTGTCTCTTACCAATGGACTGCCATTTCGAAATTCATTGGTTCATTAGAACATTCACTAGTTAATTCACTAGGAAATACTCTCTCACTCTGTCCTGTTTATCTTGGTGAAAAGAGAAATAGGAGAAGACATGATAAAGGTACATTAGATAACAACTGGAATATCAGAGGGAGATCGGGCATATTTTATTTATGTAATAAAGAGGGGATTAATTTAAACTGAAAGGCGGAAACACTTAAAGCTGATAAATGGAAATATTCAAAGGGAAAGCCATGTTAGTCTAGTAAAGCAAAAAAAACAAACAAACAAGGAGTCTTGTGGCACTTAAAGACTAACAGATTTAGTTTTCTTCACACAAAGCACAATTGACCCAGGGGATTCATTGCCACAAGGTATCATTGAGCCCGAGAGCTTTGCAGGCCTCAAAAAAGTATTGAACAATTATACGGAAAACAAGAAAAAACAGTTATCATTAAGGATAAGAAAGAACTAAAAATTCAGAAGTTTTGGAAGTGATACAAAATTCTTATTCTGCAGGACAAAGGCCAACCTCCAAGTACGGGACATCTGAAGGACACTTTTCCTGGGGGAGGCTAATCCCATAATTGCACAATTCGGGAATTTTTGCACTTTCCTCTTAAGTAGCTGATACTACTGGCCAGCTTGTCTACAGGTTTGATCCAGTCTGCCAGAGTCTATCTTACAATAAGACACAAGAACTAGATAACTGTAGGTGGCTGAACACCCTGCACAGGTTTGTCGAATAGGCTAAAACCAGTATGTCAATCCAAGGCAATCAGACAAATGGTTTCAGGCCAAGGAGTAGATACACAATGCTTTACTGAGGATTTTCCCTGAACCCAAGTCAAATCTGTGAGGAAAATATACATCCTTGATACATGTACATATATATGACTGTGAAGCATGTGCAGTTTGCTTTTTAACTCTCATTTTGGAATTATATTCAAGTGATATATATTACAATGGCTGAGCTCTGTACCAGAAACCACATGTGTAGAACAGCTAAAACCATGGGTCGGCATCCGCTGTTACAAAAAATGTCACTTATGAAGACTTCTGTACAAAAGATTATCTGAGTATTTTAGTTTATGAATGAAAATCCAGCATCGGAAAAGGTATACATTTCTCTCTTCAGAAAAATCTCATTTCCACCATACAGAGAAGTACGGAAACAAATCAACAGGTTAATAGGCAGTCAGAGACTGCCATCTTGTGGTAACAACATCAGCCGTACAGAACGCACAAAAATGGAAAAGTTTTGGTGGAATCTGAAGTCATGATTTCCACAACCCCCCGTTTCTTCTCTTGGCATTTCCAACTCAAATAGTAAAAATGCAGGTGGAGATAGGGCAGCAACAACATCTTCAACTCACTGACTCAGATGCAAGCAAAGCAGAGCAGGAAGAAGTGAAGCAAAATAGGGCTTTCTAACCAATTATTTTATGTAACAACCATTAAGTCTATCAGGAACTGAACACCAATTTGCCTGGATAACTCAGTGCTTGGAAATCAGCAGGTTGTTTTTCCTCTACGTTATTGTGCTTACATTTTAGTGCCAAGTGCCTATGAGTTATTTCCTTAAAAATTAACAAGCTTTTCCAAGCCCCAGTCTTTGAAGACGGGTCAATAAGAACATTTTGTGCCTGCTGAAATCCAATTTTAGTTTGGTGCAGAGAAAATATGTTGGTTTCATCTATTCTTTTGTCATGTCAGCATTCTGCTGCAGCTCAGATTTTTGAATGTATCCTTTAACCTCAGTCAGCTACCCTTTAAAAAAAAAACAAAAAAAAAAAAACACAACCCTCTGTATCTCAATACCAATTTTGTTCTGCACCTTTCACCATGACATGATGGTATTCCAAAGTGGAACTGCAACAGTGAAATCCCTACTGGACTTGAAGGAAACCCTAGCTCTTTTTCCCATTTGGGATTATAGAAAACTGAGTATTTGTTGGAGGGTGGGTTGGGAGGGACAGTGATAGTTAAGTTCATTCTGATTGGATGGCAATGTTGTCAGTCTTGCAGTATATCCTTAAAAGGGTCACACTATAGATTTATCTCCTCTCCTCTAAAACTAGTACATACTTGTGCACACAAAATATGGTTTAAAAAACAAATTCCTAGTCAGAGGAGGAGCTGGGTTTAACAGGACTCTGCTACTTTCTGGTACACTACAATTCTCATTACCATCATCATTATTTATTGAAGTTGGCATCTAACACGCTGATTATTTTAAATCACGTGGCCTGTGATCAACTCAATGACAGGTTCAGTGTAGAACTGCCTCTGGTGCTATCAGCCAAAGGAAAAGAGCCAAGACAAATGGTCAGCAGTGCCAAGAGGATAGGGGGATGAACCTCAAAAGACGACCGTCGAAAGATGGGCCGAAACACAGAGGTAAGGAGAAAAGACCGCTTATAATGGAGACAGGTATCTGAAGAAAACTTAAATCAACCAAATAATTTTTAGAAGCAACTAGAATGTTTGGGTAACAGTTTCTGTGCCCAACCTGAATGAGTGCTCAGTATGCAGGGGAGAGGAAGGGAAGAGGAGCGGGTCAGATTTGATCCACCCATGATCACTGACTGCACTGGAAAATGTAGACTTTGGCATGTAAAACTAAACTGTGCAGCAGCTTGTTCAAATCTGTAGCTAAATGCACATCCCATCTCTCCATTCCCATCCCTTACTCTCCCTACCAACACTGGCCAAATTCATTCCCTCGAAGTCAAAGGTTTCCTTTTATCATTTGCATGGCCTCATCATCATTAGACTACTAAGACAAGAAAGAGGATTTGCACAGTAAAACCTACAAAGTTTTCTTCCAAATTTTGTGAACTGTTGAAGAATATTTGTTACTAATGAACCAGCTTTGGGAGTGATCATTTCTGTCATTTACCTGCGTGCCATATAGAATTACCAAAATCTGCCTGAGGAGATTTCCTTGCACCGACAAATCCCAAAGCGTCTTCCAAAAACTGTATTTTCTTACTAAACTGCATCTCCAGGACTGGAATTACTTCTGGCATCTTTGCTGACAACAGTCGATAAGAGGTGTCTGGCTTCCCAATAAACCTCTGACGGATGCTGATCTCATATGGCGTGTGAACTTTGATATCATCTACGTCTTTCAGTTCAAACCGGTGAATGATCTGAGAATTGGAGTCACTGATTTCCACGCCAGACACCATAAGTGTGAGTTTTCCTGGCATGACAGAGTTCATTCTGTGGGTGATGATAACTGGAATTCTGGTTATTATTCCTTCCTGGTTCTTTGATCCTGAAATCACAGCTGCTTCCTTAGGCTTTGTGTCCTGTGACCCTTTCCAGAGTTTGCCACTGAATGGCCACCAAGAAGGAGATTCAAGTTCAGTCAGCAACCTAATGGGAAAGAGGCAATATAAAATAAGTGAGAACTTATAGGAAATCCCCTCTATCCTCTTAGCACAGAATAAAATACCTTTCTTGAGTACAAAATAAACATTTAAAAATGAACTTTTCATTCCTATAATCATTAAAAAATTGATACAAGCTGTTTTAAAAGTGCAAAGTGACTAGAGATCTCAAAGTACTTCATAAATGTTAGGGAGAAATCCCCTCACCCACTATCTGTACATACTATTTTATTGATTTTATAGAAGGGTATATTAAAGCAAAGGAAATAAGCAACTCATTCAAGCAAGTCCATGCCAGAACAAAAACCAGGAATCAAGTCCCCTATTTTCACCATGAATATGTGCCAAATAATCAAGTTTATTATTTGTTACCGCACACTGAGGACATACTACTGTGGGCACAAAACCGGAACTACTGGTTGGGGTGAACGAGGGCTAAGGTCCCCCTGTCATTTTCCTTCAGTGTTCGAACCAATGCCACACAGAGAATTTTGGGGGTCTGAAGCAAAATATGAAACAAAGCCCCCGCCCCCACCTTTCCCAAAATATTACCACTAAGAGGAAGTCCACAGCACTGGGGGTCAAGTTGAAGAGTGAGCCTATACCTCACTCAACCCTGCTAGGGCTGGCCCAGCTCCCCTTGTGGTGTTGTGACCTAATGTCCAGGTTCACAGCACCACTCAGATTTGTCATAATAGAGGGATGGCCAAGCCAAACCTGAGTTGTGTTGGCAGCCTATGAGCTAAGTGAAACTGCTACTTGGGCTCGGCCCTTTCTCTAAGGGGGAACCTGATGCAAACTCTTTTCACCTCATGCATCCTCCAAACCACACTGAAAGGTCTAGAGAAGTGGTTTCCAACCTTTTTCAGGCTGGGGACCCCTTTTTAACAGGAAAAAAAAAAAACATCTTTAAGGCACCCCCAGCTGATTATGATATTTGGCCCGCACCACTCCAGCGGCACCACTGGGACAGCTGCCGAGCAGCACTACCACCACCATTGCCCATGCCGCTGAGGCGCCAAGCCGCAGCAGCTGTGGCCCCCTGCCCTTGCCCCTGCCCCTGCCGGTGAGCTGCCATGCCCGCCCCCCCCAGGATCTTGCCATGGGAGGGGAAAGGCAGCCCTGGTGGGAGCATCAGGGCTGTAGCTCAATTCCAGCCCTGGTAGGGACAGGCTCCACAGACCCCCTGCAACATGTCTGCGGATCCCTGGGGGTCCCCAGACCACAGGTTGGGAACCACTGGTCTAGAGGGCAACCAAAACCAGGATCAGTACTTTCATGGGCAAACTGTCTTCTTTTGGAGGTTACCTAGCAGTCAATGCTTAAGTATTAACAGGAATTTCACTTTCTAGTTTCATCCAAAATGGCTTTAGCAGATAAAGGGAAGACGTTTTATCAAATATTATCATATAACAAATGCCAGGACAGAGTACATTTCCTACTGTAAAAGCTCATTCAGAAATTTTGGCATAATAAGGCACTTTACAAGTTTTACTAGTCAATTGACATTCTTTGGGAAGAAGTTTGGCTTAACCATATTCAATTTTCCATGATCTAGAAGAAAGTTACTAACCAATTAAACAATGCATCATGTTGGCACTATCTTGCAAAGAACTTTTGAAAATAAGTAATTATATGAGTATTAAGGCTCTGCTACGTGAGATTTTGAGACTTCAAGTTCCTGTTTAGTTTGGCTGCAGACACAGAATTTAATCTCAAAAGGAAACTATAACCAAATACATTTTGTTCACCAGCCATCAAAATTCTGTACAACATTCAAACAGACCTGCTAAAAAAAATCCATCTACTTTAAAAGATAAAATTAAGACAGGCCAAAAAAATCAAATTGGGAATAAGCCACTGTATTTATAATAAAAAGAAGAAAGCAGAGCTGTTTCAAAAGACTACTCCCAGCTACAATATGAACACCAGATATTTATGCTGCTAGCATAGATGAGTAATGGCGCTGGGGACTGGACTCAGTGACCTCCCATGGTCCCTTCCAGTTTCTACGCTTCTATGAAAACTGATTATTCAATATTAATCTGCAAAAACATGTTAAACCACAAATAGGCCTGAGTAGCCCCATTTAAAGAACTAGCCCCTTGGTAAATTTGTCTGATGTTTGTGTTATATAAATATAGTCACAGCACAGCAGAAAATAAAATTTCTCTTCACACCAGGTAATTCAAAGCTAAGGGTGAACAACTCTGGCTGAAACATTGCAAGAACTCACTTCTGGGCTCTGCAGCCTAAGGGCATGGTAGGTAACACATAGGTATAAGGTAAGAAAGTCATTCAAAAAGCCTACAGGCCTCATCACCTCTAAGACAATTGCTTAGTCAAATACAGCAAAAGGCCTAAGATGCTTTATCAAAAGCGGCTAGTAAAGGGTAGGTTTAGATAACAAGATACCGCAATACTGTAAGCTGTAATAAACACATAAAGTGAAACTGCTGAGAGGTAAGCCCAGAACGTCAACAAGGAGCCCCGGGCCACTTTTAAAGACCAACAATTTTATTTATCTTATGAGTTTTTGTGGGTGAATCCCACTTCATCAGACGCTGAAATGGAAAACATACAGCATGGAGGGGAAGAATAAATGCAGTGAAGGGCAGGGCCAAGATCAGTGAAGATTATTTCAGCAAATCAAACAATGTGGAACAACGGAAAAGAAGGTGGGGACATAGGAAGAGGGGGAAATCACCTGTTTTAATGAGAGAACCAGCCCATATCTCTGTTCATACTCAAGTTAATGGTGTCAAATCTGCAGCTTCTAAACTCCTACAACACAGATTGTCTGGCTTTGATGTGAGTAATTAGTAAAAACTGGATAAAGCCAAAATGTTCAAATTAGGCACTGAGTATCTCCTACTCTCTCCATCTCTGAACAACAGGCCACTTATTTTAGGTGCCTACATATGGATTTAACTGTATAACTTCTAAGAAAACTTTGTCTTAAATGTTCCAACAAGAAGCATGGCATACACCGGCTGCCAGCTGTAACAAAAAAAAAACCCAGCTGTTTTCTGTTCCTTATAAGTAAACTACTTTTCTTCAGATACAGGTTAGCTGACATTTTGATCAACACGCACAAGACAAGAGAACCCAGCAGCTCATTCTTCCAAAGCTGTGTGGATGCTGCTGGCCTCTGACAGTTGTGGGCATCTGTAGTGAAAAGCAAGCCACTGGACAATCTGAAAAAACAGGTAGAACACAGAGATGCCACTTCTACGGTCATGTCCCCAAATACAGCTGCTGTAAGGCCAAAATTCCCCCATGTAAAATTGCAGGATGGGTGCTCAGCATCTCTGAGGAGAGAGGGAAGAGCACCTCCCCCATTAGCTGCAGAGCTCTCACGTCTCCCTGTGCAGTGAGATTCACCTAACAGGGAATTTTCCAGTTCTTCCCTGTGGATACTATGGAGAAGGAGAGCAGAGCGGAGTGCAACAGCTGTGGACCCTAAAAAGCTCCCTCTCAAATGTTGCTCTCTCACTTAGATAGCAGAACCACAGCAGAGATTCTTCACATGCACGGAGGAGGGAATAAAATTTACCCCAACTGAAAATTAGTTTGATGTGTTCTCAGCCTAGCCCTACAAGATGAGAGTTCATGCCAGAAAAATCACCAGGCCTGAAACACTCAGCACCCCCTAAGTAACACAAAATGGAAAGAGTGAAGCATTGCATCTTAAAAAAAGGGGAGCCTGGTATGCAGTAACAGAGGGCCAGATCAAGTGGGGCCCCCCTTACTCCCCATGCTAAGGGACAGAGTCAGGGCTCTGGGCCCCCTTCTAACACTGTGGATTTAGTTGGGAGGGGGTGCAGATGATGCTATTGCATGGGGAAGGGTGCAGGCTGGTGCTGCTGCAGGGGTAGGCTAACAAACCAGCGTTGTTGCTGGAAGCTGGAGGGGTGAGGAGGAGCACACGCCGGAGGCTGTGGTACTCCTGCCCTGTCTCCGGGCTGGCTGGTGAACAGATGAGCCAGCCCAGGAGCTGGGCAGGCAGAATGTGAGCAGCAGCAACCCACCACTCAGGCAAGCTGGGCCAGGCGTTGTGGGGCTACAGCCTCTAAAGCCACTGCCTTAATCTGGTCCTGGAGTAACATGAATCCTGAATGTGAAAACCTCAAGGTTTCAGACACAGACAACATGAACCATCAGTTACTGCTCAATTCCAGTTACGCTAGCTACCGCACCTGTCTGCAACATCCATCTCAGAGTCAATCTTGTTCAGCCCTTTCATGATGTTATCAAATTGTTCACCCTGATACTGCAGCACCTTCGCTGTATCCTCCAGACGTTTCTGCGACGTGGCGAGTAAGCCAATCAATTCTTTCCCTTTCGTCATCTGCAGAGAATCTGCCTGAGCACCAGCCCCTGGCTGCGACAGCAGCTGCTCCCTCCAGAAGTGCTCGAGGATGTTGAAGACCACATTTCTATTGGGCTGGAGGGAACTGAACCAGTGCTTGGTATTTTCTTTCTCTAGAAGTGTGAGGGAACTGAATATTAAACTGGAGGACTCCTTCTTGATCTCACTGATGCTGGAAAGATGGAAACTGACCAGAAGCTCGCCAGTTTTGTCAGCTGTAAATCTTACTGCTATGGGAGTCAGGGAGAGTCTGCCAGAGACCCATCGCTTCTCAGTGTCTAAGTAATAGGAACACAGCCACTTGTGGATACATATGTCCTCATTCATTAGCTCGCTGTTCTGGTCCTCTTCTACAATCACCACAGGCTTGTCACCTTCAAAGTGAAAGGAAGAAAAGAAGTCAACAAGGTAGAAAAATATGTTTGAGGTCATTCTTGTAAGTTAGGCTGCACAGATCAAGAACATCCCCATAGGAACATTCTGGTAGGTAACTGCTCTCAGGCACCTGCCACTTAACAGTGCTGCCACGATCATCTCAGATGTGCAAGTGACCAAGGTTTGGCTGCTGGGAACTTTAGTGCATCAAACTTACCACCCCTGCTCTTCCATCTCCAATTTTACCTTGAAAATAATGCCTTTTTTTTTTAAATAGACTTTACTATTGTTTCCTCCAAAAGCAACTGTAGCCTTTGCCAGCCCTCCCCTCCCCTCCCCCCTCCCCCATTCCCAAATGTAACGTATTTCACTGTAGTACTTCTATGTTGTGCATTTATTGTACTTGGATCGCTAGTCTATGGTTGTATTCTGATAATCTGTGGCGTTCCATGTGCTTTAGCTGGGACAATGAGGGCAAGTGCTTTACAAACAAATTACTTTTATATGCATGTTTTACTCCACACATTACACACACACACACACACCCTACCAAAATAGAGTAGCTAGTGAAAAATTCCATCTTGATGAAAATAGTCCAGGCTTTTATTTGCATGCCCATTTCCATAAACATCAATGGATACACTCTTAGAAATAACACACAAGGTTTAGCCTTCTACTTGCCATCTCTCAGACCGCTGCCCAGGGGCATTCGAAGATTAAGAGAAGCAGAAATTATTTCTGTTACTCTAAGCACAAGAGACAACTCTTTCAATTTACCAAAAGATAGCAATGCAGCCATGTAACCATTAAATCTTTCTTTACTGTTTAGCAGGAATGCTGTCTCTCTCTCTCTCCAAAAGTTCTTTGGGTAAACATAAGCAAGTGGCCCCACCAGCCTGCACCTATCACAATGTACATGTGCTGCACAGAGTCTAAAAAACTCTTGCCATCAGGCATTCCTTTGGTAACTCCTCTGTCCTAGTTCTCTTGGGGCTGATGTATGCTTAAAACATATACAGCTGAGCTGCTGTAAGAAAGCTTGTATTACTGCACTATGTCAACTACAAGAGCCCTCGCACCAACATCATAAAACCACCTAAATGAGCAGCAGCAGCTATGTTGGCTGGAGAGCCTCTCCCCCTGATATGTTGGCAAGACTTATACTGCTCAAGAGAGTATTTTTTTCACACCCCAAACCTAAATCATTTATACACTGAGTTGGAGTGAAAATGATCCATCTGCCTTGATTGCTAGGATGAGTCACAAACAGCTCAGCATCTTTATGGAAGGTCCTAGAACCTGACACCATTACACAACACGTGCTTGCCACAAGCATAAAAAGTAATTGCTTGCTCTTGATTACATCCACATCTGTCAGGCATTTTTCTGAGCTTAGTCAATAAATAACCAGCAGAATGTGATTATTTTCAGAGACTGTATGTTTTCCAGAAAACCACAGATGACCATGAGAATAATTGTCTCTGTTAGGATGCCTACAATTTATTCTATGCAAAAAAATAAGCATTCACACTTAAATTTATAAAGCTGGCATACAACAGCCAAGGACATGGCTGAGTTGAAAAGATGTCACTCTGCTCCTCATAGAGGAGCTCATGACCCATGGGCAAAGATGTTAAACAAAATGTGACAGAATGTAATTGCTGTAGTAACTTTGTCTTCTGAAAACAAATATGAACTCGAGAGGCAACACTAAAAGGGCAGAGGTATAGAAGAAGACACATGGAAACTCAACAATGTTCCAATCTTTGTTAGAATAGCATAAAATGGTTTAAATTCTGACTTTTGGGCTATTGTATTATCTTGACATCACATGAACTTCTGACCTGATTCTTCCCTGCATTTACTTTCCTCCCATTCATCTGGAGTTCTTCATCTTCAAGCATCTGACGAAGTGGGATTTTCTCCCACAAGAGCTTACGTGATAAATAAATTTGTTAATCTTTAAGGGCCACTTGACTCCTTGTTTGTTTTGCTGAACTAGACTGGCTACCCCTTTGAAACAAACATCACTGGCAATTTGTCATCATTTGATGGAATGATAGTATAAATAATCAAAATTTAATGTGGTTATCTGTAAGTCCAGCAAGAAATTATTATTAAAGGATGTCCCTTAAGAGTGCTTTGCTCATGTTAAAGACTAAATTATGGAATTGTAACTTTAGTTCACATATGTTTGGTGGAAAAGGACAGAGACAAGTACACAGCTCCCAAACATACACTTGAACCCTCTCCTCTGTCTGCAGCCTGTCCTGTGACCCACATCTAAATTTCTTTCATTCCCCCAGAATTTTAATCCCCACATTGTAAGAGTGTGTACATTCTACGAGTGATATAACATCCCCATTGTGTTCCTTACTTACATTACTTCTTATGAACAAGCACTGAAAAGTAGTGATTTAAATGTATTAATTATCTTATTGAAGTTTTTGATGCATCATAACAAAAATTACGGCTCCTCACTGTTGCAATAGACTTAAGGTACTCAGGTACTTCATCTGCAGTAAGCAATGAAAGGTTAGATTATTTACACCGTGGAACTACCAAAATCAGATTAATCTAGATGGCAATTTATGCTGACACAACAATGACTAGTTTGACTTTAATTGTGATCTGCTTCTCTTGTGGGAATTTTCTGGAATTCTAATGCAAGACAAAAAGACAATGATCTTCCTTTGAACGTCTTCAGTCTGATCCTCTTACAGCCCCCATGCTACAGTTAGTAACTAGGTCTTGCACATCGAAGCACACACATTCATATACAGCCCTTGCACTGACATCCACCTGTGAACCTAACCTTGCTTACTCACACTGTTAGGCACATTTCAATCAGTGGGACTTCTTGCCTAAGGACTACACCCACACAGCCAGATTCTGACACACCCAACTTCAGTACCTTACTAGGTAGGCAACTACTCGTTTTGGTTTCAGTATAAGGGCAACAGAATCCAGCCCACAGAGGAAGTTTGCTAGATGCATCCCTGGATGTATGTTTAGAAGTTTAACTGTCCTAGCACATCTCCATATACGTATGCCACAGCATCTCCTTTTCAACAACTTCAGATCAGCTATTTTGGAGGCTAAGTACAAAATAAACAAGAAAGTCCAATAAATTCTGCAATGTTAGCCAGCAGGCCAATCACAATGCTGAGAACTAGAAGCAATGAATTCTAGCTAGCTACGCCACCATTTGCTGCGTGACTAGGACAAGTTGTTAGAACATTTAGCCTCCATTTCTCCACCTACAAATTGGGGATATTTCTCTACTTCACAGGAGTACTGTGAGGATTGGAAAGAACAGGAATATATTTATTTACTATTGTTATATCTGAACAGTTTGAAGAGAAAAAACAACCACGTTTATCTGTTTTGCTAGCTAATTGACTCTGCATAACATGACTTTGTGCTGAGTCAATTTTGTCACTTATTATGTATAGACGGTCACGTCACTCTTCTGTTTGGGAAGATCTTTCATGTAGAAATATGGATCACAAAATAAGTTTAAGAATGGTGTGCTGTAACACCACAAAAATTAGCAGGGATGCTCCAGAACTGGTGCAGCACCCAACACCAATGATTTTCTCAGCATAGTTAAAGCAACAAACCCTCCAAACGTGGAAGCAGTTCCACCAGCACAGATGTAATTATGCTGGAAAAGATTAAATTGTTTTGGGGAACCGACATAAGGTGTACTAGCATAAACACAGCTCTAGAGTTCTAATTATGTCCACACTAGGGTTTATATCAATATAACTTACGTGGGTTCCCTTAAGTTACTTAAACAAAATAAAAACAAAAGCCCACTCCCAACTGGTATCATTTTTAAGGGTAAACCAGGCTTAATGTTTTTTAAACTGACTAGATTTCAAAGTGGCTGTATACCCTTAATTACAGTTTGAACAACAATGTACAGATCAATAAGTGTTTTTACCCTCTCTGTTGCCACGTTCCAAAGGGGCAGCCATGTTAGTCTAGTTTAGTAAAACAAACAAGGAGTTGTGTGGCACTTTAAGACTAACACATTTATTTATCGCATGTGCTTTTGTGGGAGAAAATCCCACTTCGCCAGATGCTCTTAAGATGCATCTTCAAAGCACCAGACGAAGTGGGATTTTCTTCCACAAAAGCTCATGCAACAAATAAATTTGTTAACCTTTAAGTGCCACACAACTCCTTGTTTGTTTTACCCTCTGTGTGAAAGACTAGTTAGCATTCTGGCATTCACATGCAAGTACTTATCTTAAAAAATTAAAACAAAATAGTTACATAGCACTTAGCTTCTGCCTAAGAAGAAATAAATAATAATATTAGAGAGACAAGGTAAGTGAGGTAATATTTATCAGACCAAGAAGACATGCTATTAATAAAAGATATTACCTCACCCACCGACAACAGACACAGCTACAACACCCTGTAGTACTGTCAAAATACTGACTGGAAGCTAAACCAGATGAACAGATTGCATTGTATCCTAAGACTCACAAGATCCCTAATGTATTCCAACAGCCAGCATAATTTACAGAAAGATCCCACAGGTCGCTCCCAGGGACTGCAAGCAGCAGCCTCCAACCCAACCTTGGCAGATATGCTCAAGTGCAGAGAAAAGGCTGGGGCATAATTAGATTTCAGACCATTTACAACTAAGCTTACATCGTTTCACTCATTCATCTCCATTGTGCTCTTCACTATGAAATCTGAGCACACTCCTCACAGCATCACTGTTAGGAAAAGCAATAAGCCCCATTTTACAGATGGAGAAACAGAGGGATGAAGCCATTAGAAGACGTGACAAGATTAAACAATTTGTGGCAGCATCTGAAACAGAATCAAGGTTTTTCAACTCCCAGCTATGTGCCCTATCCACTGGAACAAGCTGTTTCTCGGTTGTCAGGCCTCGTTAATAATAATGCACCCTCCTACAGTTTGACTCTAAACTTTTGGCAGCTCTCAGACTGGATATGAGCCACCTCCAGGATTTGAAAAATAAATCTATAAAACTATTTTTCCTCTCACTGTAAACAGTCCATAGCTTCCCATCCAAGCAAGATTTTGTGTCAGATCTTATACATAATTAAACTAAAATCTCTGATAACAATGGTCTTACAACCACGGCATTATGATTGGAATAATAAATAAAATTCATATAGTTATTTACCTCCATCCGCAGATCCAAGATTCTCAGGCAGCCTCAAGGCTGCCATCTTTGTAAGTCTGTCTTTTACATTCAAGACAGGAGTTTTGTCTGTTTTCTCTTTCCAATTTTTAATGCCCAAAGGAAAAAGAAAAACTATGGAAATGGCAAAAACCTACTCAATGCATCTGACACATAAAAGAAAAAATGATGATAAAAAATAAAGATACTAGTAGAAATTTAATTCATGGCATAAAGTAGACATCTGACAAAACTCCTCTCTCTTCAGCAGAAGAAAACAAGCAGCTACTGGGAATCTGTGTATGCTATGTACTCTTGGATCACATGGCTTTGACTCACTGAAGGGCTATACTTTCTTTACCCTGCTAGTCAGTGTCCTTCTGTGTCTGAGGACAGAATGAACAAGCAAAGATCTATCACTAATTGTGATTTTAGAAACTGTAATTTTTCACAGCTATTGCACGTGTATCTTCCCCACACTACACTTAATAATCACCTTATTTAGATAGCAGCCCTTTTGGCTCAGAGGATCCCAAAGTGTTCTATAAATTTAAATATTACATAAGCAAGTCAGGATCAGGAACGACCTCATTCAACAATAAAGCCACCAGTGGCACAGAATGTGACTACTATTTAATAGCTCATAATACTACCCAATACTGGAAGCCAAGACTTCAAGTAGTCTGGGTGACAGATTTGCATCCCCTCCCAACTGTGCCCCCAACCAACCAACCAAAAAAAAAAAAAAGAGAGAGAGTAGAGCGAATGTTGAAGGGGAGGCACCAAATATGTATTTAAACATACTGTTTCAGCCATAAACCATTGTTTATAGTGGTTGTGCAGCCAGTGAGCTGAGATTACTCCTGGACAGCTAAGAGTCGGCCAGAGACTCCACCTGGCAGGACCAGAAGCAGCCAAAACAAAGACTGGGGAAAACAGATCCCAGCCAGGGCCACCCTCATTTTCAGCACTCCCCTGCATCTAAAACTGTGCAGCAGAGACAATCCCTCCATACAGGGGACTCCGGGGACCCTAAGATTCAAGCCATGCTTGCCTTCCCACAACCATGTGGGCTGAAGAGAAGACTCAGAAGCCAGCCAGAAACTCCACATGGTACAAGATGCAGTGGCTAAAGCAGTGACTTTGGACATTCTTAGCAAAACCACTGACTGTTCTGACTTACTCCCTCCCAAACAGAGCAGCTGCTTGCTCCACCCTCATCTTGCCTCACAGATCTGCATTGATGCCAGTGGGCTCAGAGCTGTGAAAAACGTCACAACCTGTATGACGCATTTAAGACAACCTAAGCCCAAGTATAGACACTGCTAGTTCAACATTAAAAACCAGTTGTGTGGCAACTTAAAGACTAACAAATTTTTTCAGGCATAAGCTTTTGTGAGCTCCAATCCACTTTGTCAGATGCATCTGACAGAGTGGGTTGGAGCTCACAAAAGCTTATGCCCAAAGAAATTTGTTAGTCTTTAAGGTGCCACAGGACTCATTGTTTTTGCTGCACACAGAGTAACACAGCTACCCCTCTAAATCAAAAGAATTCTTCTGTCAACCTACCTACCATCTCTCAGAGAGATTTTACTACAGCCCTTCCCTCACTGTTCTACACATTCATGTTGAAGTGTCACAGCTATGGTGTTTCCAGCATAGACAATCCTGGTCTCTTCAAAACGAACAAGGAGTCTGGAGGCGCTTCGAAAGACTAACAAATTTATCTATCACATGAGCTTTCATGGGAGAAACTACTACTTCATCAGACACTTTCCCCATCTTAAAACATCTGAAAGTGGGATTGTCTTCCACAAAACTTCATGCGATAAATAAATCTGTTAGTCTTTAAAAGTGCCACCGGATACCTTGTTTGTTTTGTGGGACTAACCTAACATGGCTGCCCCTTTGGAACCTGTCTCTTCACTTCACCTTTATTCTATACCTGCCTTCCTACTGTCTTTTCCCTTCCCTTTTCTTTCCATATAGCTGATCCCCTCTACCACCAAAACTGTGGAACATACATGAAATTTGCTGCCTGTGTTATAGTCCCTCTCCCCATCCTAAGTCTGTGGTCTATTTAGACAATATTGTCTCCCTGTTCTACTCCATCTACCTATATCCGTCTGTTGTTTCTTGTCTTATACTAATATTGTGAGCTCTCTGAGGTGAAAACTGCTCTTTCGCTCTGTTTGTATAGCACCCACCACAAAGGCATCTTACTCCATGACTGGGTCTCCCGGGTGCTATAACATAAATAATAAATGACATCAGAAATTGCACACAACCTATAATTTTATTACCATCTCCCTTACCTCAATCACCTCTGACTTTTGTCTCAGTCACTAACTGTATCAGCCTGTAAGCAACCTGAGGCAGGAACTGTCATTGCTCATGTATTTGTACTTCAGCTGATGCAATAGGGCCCTGACCTGTTTGACATCTAAACGTCACTGCAATATAAATGCAAATAATAATTGGCACAGATTAATTCACCATATAAATCAGAGATGAAAGGGGTTTATTATTTCATCCATTCTATCTTTCAGTTCAACAGTGATGGTTTTTCACATGGTATTTGCTCGTGCCTCAGTCTATTTTTAAATTTCCCAAGCAGCAGGCTTCTGCCTTGTACCTAGAGAAAACAATCCACAGACTGACTCATCCATCTGTCAGGAACCTTTGTGTGGATTCATCTTAAGTTCCATTCTAGCTCTTTTCATTTTATCTCCCTACTTCTTCAGAGTCTCCTATGTATAACACTAATTCTACTCCACTCGTGTTATCCCTTTAAATATCAGTACATCATGTCACTCCCCAATCTTTTAGTTAAAACTTAACCACCGTTTCATCCTTTCAATCCTTCCTAGCATTCCAGTTAGCTTTGTTGTTCATAGCTGAACTCCCACCAATTAATCAATCTTGTTCTAGTACTGTAGCACTCAGAATTGGGTAGTTCCAAAGGGGCAGCCATCTTAGCCTAGTAAAGCAAAAAAAAGCAAGGAGTTTTGTGGCACTTAAAGACTAAGAGATTTATTTACAGAATTAATAGAATTGGATAGGATATTCCTGATGTAGTTGCTGTGTGAGATCTGGTGGTAAGGATCCCAGAATGGGAACCAGGACACATGGATTCTATTTCTGGCTCTGCTACGGTGTAACCTTAGGCACGTCCCTTAACCTCTCTATGACTCAACTGCTCCAGCGGTGATAGGGATGAGGTAATTCTCCCCCTTTTGCAAAACGCATTAAGATCATTACCTGAAGAGCAATATGTAAGTGACAAGTGTTAGTAAGTTCTCCCAGTCTGACACATCATGTTTCTACATATGCCATTATGTCACTCCTAACTCCTGCCATTTTCATGCCTTTTCAATGTGCTGTTCCCCTGCCACCCCCAGCATTAGAGGAGTGGTTTTCAAACACAGGAACAGGATCCACTGTTGAGTCACAAACCCTCAGGTACTGGGTCACGGCACCCCCTGCTCCTGCCACCAGAAGACAAGAATGCATCGCTCAACAATGCAATTCTTGCATTGCAGGCAAAAATGATTTTTTTCAGCTGGGTCCTGAAGAAAAAATTTGAAAACCAGCGCATTAGAGCATCCCAGTCTTCTTTCTGCTACCCAATGTCTTCCTGGGGAATTCTCCCCCCAGCCCTGAGAGAATGAGCTGTGTTCTCCAAGTTGACTAATCTTCAGCTGCACACCCATATCTCTAACCTCTCTCACTGCTGTTTTGTTTTTGGCTTCACTGGTGTTTGGAGTATTAGCCCAGATTACAATCATGGATGGGTTATTCCAAAGCGCTTCATACTGTCCTGTTGCCTCACCCCCAAGCAGGAGTAACCTCTGCCCTGGCAGTCCTGGTGTAACCCATGTGCCTAAAAAGGTGAAATCTCTTTCAGGGATCCTTTATGGCTGGGTTACGTTGCTGGGCAGATTTTGCAGCCCAGAAGCCAGAACCTTCTGGTAAGAGGGTGTGGGAGCACATTGAGCATGCTCCACAAATTTATTATGTTGGAGTTACATGCCCAAGGACAAGGCTGAGAGTAGCAGCCCAGAGAGGAGTGGTGATGGAGAACTGCAGAGTCCATGTGCCCAGGGATTGAGTGAGAGGAGCTGAGCCTGGAGTGGACTACAGGATGTTTTCTCCCTGCTTTGGATTGTTTTACAGGGGAGTTTTCTGTTGTGGACCTGAAAGCTGGATGGCCAGTGACCTGATTGCATGGTGGTGGTTGAGGAGAGGAAAGGAAGGACTGCATGGATTCCAGCTGAAGCTTCCTGCAGCCAGAGAAGATGAGGATTGGTTCTCTTTTGCATTCAAGCCTCAAGGACTTTGAGACTGCAATTGAGATAAGGGTGACTCCACCTGAACATTGGGACTCCTGGGTTTCTTTCTGTTTGTTTAAAATCATCATGTTTTCTTAGAATAAGATTTGTTTAGTTAGTTAATAAAGTTCATTGTTATGTTTATGCTGAGTAGTAGTTTAAGGTGGGATGGGAACTCTGAGCAGTCTTCCCTGTGAGTCCTGAACAGACTGGATCCTGGCTCTCCAGCTGCTTTCTGCAGGGGTTTAACCTCTGTGAGGCACTGGAGAAGGCAAGTAAATGAATCTGAGCCCACCCTAGCAGGTTACACTGGCACACCTGCAGCCACCTCCCCCCACCACCACCTGGGGGGCCTGCACCCCCTGCAGGAGCACTCACCCCCCCCCCACTGCCTGGGGGGCTACCACCCCCACAGGAACCCCTCCCCCGACACCCCCTAGGGGCCTCCACAGCCTGCAGTGACCCCTACAGCCTAGCCCCCCTCGCCCTACATCAGCCCCTCCCTTACTGATCAAGGGCCCTCAACTCCCCACAGGAGCCCCTCCCCCACTATTAGGGTCCCCACCCCACAGGAGCCGCCCCCCCCCCGCCCCCCCCGGGGCGGCCTCCCCCAGACCGGTGGGAAGGGGACGGGCCAGGCCCGGGCCCCCCGCGGGGGGTCACAGCGACTCACCGCCCCCCACACTCGGGGAAGGGGCCGGGCCGCTCCGCCTCACCCGCCGCCGCCACCTTCTCTCTGCGCCTGCGCGCGCCGCGAGCGCCTATTGGCCGCTCCGCCTTCCCCGGTCCACCCCGCTTATCCTCCCGCCCGGCTCTCGCGGCCCCGCACTCCGCGTTCCGATCGCCGGGCGCAGGCGCAGCCCGGCCTCCCCTCCCCCACCCCTCCCCGAGCCGGCGGCCGGACGGCGAGCGGCCGCGTGCGACAGCGTAATGCGTCCGGGTAGCGCCGAGACCAGCGTGAGTCACCCGCCCGCCCCGGGCCCGTCCTGCCCCTGAGGGTCCGCGGGGAGGGGAATTGGGGGGGTGAGGACGGAGGGGGTCAGTGGGGGTGGGGAGGGAATTGGGGGGCTGCAGGTGGGGAGGGAGTCAGTGGGGGTGGGGAGGGAATTGGGGGGCTG